>CM068954.1:145015633-145028901 GCA_035128595.1 Eptatretus atami
TTTCATTCCGGACAAATCTCACACTCTCACTATGTCTCTCCGAAAGGACCGTTTGAACCCCCGCGCACATATACTTTCTCAACAATCCTCTGGAAGAAGTCCTTTCTTTCAAGCTTCTGGGTCTCACTATCTGCCATGACCTTTCCTGGGAAAGCCACATTTCAAACCTCGCCCCAAAGCCAGTCGCCGACTGGAATCCTCCGTCGTGCAAAGTCCTTCCTGGCCCACCTGAGCTCCTGACCACATACAAAGCTTTCATCCACAGCCTGATGAAGTATGCTCTCTCCTTCTGGGCTGGGCTCCTGCCTCTCAACTTTCTCTGCTTCACGCTGTTGTAAAACCAAGGCATTTCGGATCATTGTATCTCCCCCGATGAGGCTGAGTCTTTGGCCTCTTACTCTGTCACCGCAGGCAGGTCGGTGGTCTTTCTGCTTCTACCGTCCTCCTCTCCGGTACCCCCCCCCCTCCCCTGCTCTGTCTGCGATTGTCCCCACCATATTTCCACAGGTGCTCAATGTCCGCCAACAACCCCCTTCTGGTAAAACTACACCAAATCACGAATCACTGCTCACCTTCACTCTTTCATTCCTCTTTTTCCAGCCTTTGGAATATACTCCCTCACTCTGTTCAATCCCATTCTTCCCTCCAGGCCTTCAAAACAGCCGTTCACCACCACCTTTATCTTTCCCCCATTCCAAATCCTCGATCTTTTCTACCCCCGTTAATCCACCCGAACCTACCTCCTTCAAAATTCCCTGTTTCCTTCTTGAAAGTCACTGTTGTAGTGTCCATATTGTATTCCCCATTTCCCCACCCATCCCCTCTCCCTTCCACAGATCTAATGTTTCTGTCCTCACTGTTTGTCCTTCCCACGCCCCTCTTGTCTCATGTCCCCCTTGCTGTGCGTTGTGTGTTAGCTCTCTACGAGCCTCGAACAAGGTACTCAAAAAAAAAGTCAATTGAAGAATCAAAGAAAACAAAAGCAAACCTGCCACAAGCAAAACTAGCAAGTGGAGGGGAAACAAAAAAAATATGAACGAAGTACTTAGCGAAGAAAAAGGGTGAACATAGAAACAGAGCAAGTAGTAAAGCAGGCCCAAAAACCAGAAGTCCTGAAACAGGCCTGCAAATCACTTACTGTGCTCGCTCTCTCGCTCTCTCGCTCTCTCGCTCTCTCGCTCTCTCGCTCTCTCTCTCTTCTCTCTCTCTCTCTCTCTCTCTCTCTCCTCTCTCTCTCTCTCTCTCTCTCTCGCTCTCTCCGCTCTCTCTCTCTCTCTCTCTCTCTCTCTCTCTCTCTCTCTCTCTCAAACACAAACAACAGGACACAAGGGAGCGAAAAGGGGATAGGAAAAACACCAACACGACACAGGACTCACAACTTCACTCACAGAGCCGCCATGATGCCACACCCACACACAACTCACGAACAACCAGCCGGGGCGAGGAGAGAGAGAGGAGGAAGAAGGATGAGGAGGAGGAGAGAGGAGAGAGAGGAGGGGAGAGAGAGAGATAGAGAGAGAGAGAGAGAAGAGAGAGAGAGAGAGAGATGGAGAGAGAGAGAGAGAGAAAAGAGAGAGAGAGAGAGAGAGAGAGAGAGAGAGAGAGAGAGAAGAGGCGCACAGTAAGTGATTTGCAGGCCTGTTCAGGACTTCCTGGTTTTGGGCCTGCTTTACTACTTGCTCTGTTTCTATGTTCACCCTTTTTCTTCGCTAAGTACTTCGTTCATATTTTTTAGAACGGTGACCGAGCATGCGCCTCATAAAGATATAATTAAATAAGGCCGTTAGTTATTCTCAAAAGAGGTGTTTTAATGAACCCAACACCCAAATGAGTTTTCTTAGTATGCATGCAAAGTTTCAGGCTGCCAGGTTTCATGGTTTTGAGCTATGGATCTCACACACACACACACACACACACACACACACACACACACACACACACACCGCCATTTTTTTTAGTGTAGATTCTTTGCAGCTACAGTGTACTACTATGAAGCAGTAAGAGCCACCTTGTTACTTATCTAATCACATACCAATTGGCATCATTTTGTTTAGTAATACACGTCAATAAAGATTAACATTTGCTCACACTGCTGGTAAATTACATTGAATATGCTCGTACATTACCTGTGCGGCACATCTTTTGATGATATTCCTAATAGTTTCTGTGTCACTCTTGGAATATGAGTCTCTGGCAATTGCTCAGCTGTGCTTTTTCTTGTATACCACCACAGCCATAGCATGTGTTGTGGATTGCCATCTCGTGTCTCTTCGTTTTTGATCAAAGTTTTCAATTGCAGCATCTATTTGGATAACATCATTTTGTGGACGTTGAATTCCCCGTGGAACATATATCATGTGCTTGTTGATCAAGTGCAGCTGATGTAAGAATTCTGCGAACCTCATCATAAGAGATACTGGACTCAATGCATTCGGTCTTGAACAAGTTGTTCGCTACCGAATTAATAATGGTGAACATATAATCTCAAACCCAATGTTATGGTGTGCGATAGGTCTAGACTTGGCAATTATTCCATGACAAATTGATTTTACACAAATATTGTTCTTAGGTGAACCAGAATCAGCACAATTGGGTACATTTCTGTGTGCTGTGTCATTGGTGGGCCCTGTCACACCTTGACGTTTTAGCCAGCTATGGCAACGTATCAAAATGTATGTAAAACGCTGGCGTACGCTGAACTATTGATGTTTTTTCATTTGGCGTATTCATAACGAGTTGGACGTATGCATAACGTATTAGTAATGTACACAGAATGTTTGATAACTTATAGATAACTTATACCAAACGAATGCTTAGCGTGTTGTCGGCGTTCACAACCATATGCCCAACGATAGTCTAACTTATGCATAGTGCTGGGCAGCGTATCGCCGACGATCACGTGGCGTAAGCCTATTAATAGGCTGCCGCTCAACGATTTAAAGGCCCTGTCACACCTTGACGATTTAGCCAGCGTATGCCGACATATGAAAAATTTGTCTAAAACGCTGGCACACGCGCAATACGTTATGGTAAGTTTGTATACGTTAAAGAGCACGCTAAAGCACACTGAAGCACGCTGGCATACGTCGTAGTATGCCGAGCTCGTCGACAAATTTTAAGCATGCTCAAAATTTTCGACGTATGCCAGCGTATGACTCACACGTTCCGCATACGCTGGCCAAAGTTGTAGGCGCGTTATACGATCGTTGACACACGTCGACACACGTTACTTGTAAGTACTCATAAGTCGAAACACGTCGAGGTAATGTTTAGCGTACCCGAAACTTATTTCTAACCTATGAGTAACATGCTTTGAACCTATGAGTAACGTGCTTCAACCTATGAGTAACGTATCTCCAACGCATATTGACGTATGTAGACATATTTGACGTCTTCCGGACACCACAGAACTTTACTGAACGTGTTTCTAACTTAAAGCTACCGTTTAATGGCGTATTGGCAGCGTTTAGGGAATTGGTATATTAAAATGGGTTCACACAGGAGGAAACCGTCAGTGTTCCAGACTCCATGTTTTTTTTTTTTTTTTTTTTCTTTTTCTTCGGCATGACGGTGATGTTGACACTTCGATTTCTAGTGCGTTATGATTTAATCGTTGAGCGGCAGCCTATTAATTATATTATATTATAACCGCACTAGAAATCGAAGTTTCAACATCACCGTCATGCCGAAGAAAAAAGAAGAAAAAAACAAAAAACATGGAGTCTGGAACACTGACGGGCTCCTCCTGTGTGAACCCCATTTTTATATACCAATTCCCCTAAACGCCAATACGCCATTATACGGTAGCTGTAAGTAGAAACACGTTCAGTAATCTGTGGTCGTCCGGAAGACGTCAAATACGTCTACATACGTCAATATGCGTTGGAGATATGTTACTCATAGGTTCAAAGCACTTTACTCATAGTTCAAAGCACGTTACTCATAGGTTAGAAATAAGTTTCGGTACGCTAAACATTACCTCGACGTGTTTCGACTTATGAGTAACTTACAAGTAACGTGTCGACGTGAGTCAACGATCGCATAACATGCCTACAACTTATGGCCAGCGTATGCGGAACGTGTGAGTCATGCGCTGGCAGATGTCGAAAAATTTTGAGCATGCTTAAAATTTGTCGATGAGCAAGGCGTATTACGACGTATGCCAGCGTGCTTCAGCGTGCTCTTAACGTATACAAAACTTACCCATAACGTATTCGACGTTGTGCAGCGTTTTAGATTTCATACATCGGCATACGCTGGCTAAATCGTCAAGGTGTGACAGGGCCTTGAGCCACATCAAAAATCATACATTAGGGCCCTGTCACACCTTGACGTTTTAGCCAGGAATGGCAACGTATAAAAATGCACGTAAAACGTTGGCGAACGCTGAAGTTTTAGGTTTTTAAAAAAGTTTTGTCGTATTCATAACGTGTTGGTCGTATGCATAACGTATTAGTAACGGGCACAGAACGTTTCGTTGTGTTAAGATAATGTATACCAACGAATGCTTAGCCTGTTGTCGGCGTTCACAACCGATGTCCCAACGATAGTTTAACTTAGTCATAGCGCGCTGCACGTATCGCCGACGAACTCGTGGCGTTCTCTGTAAAAACCTGCCGCAGGTCGATTTAAATCATAACCGCCTGAAAATTGGAAGTGTCAACATCGCAGTCACACCTTGACGATTTAGCTAGCGTATGCCGACCTTGAAAAATGTGTCTAAAACGCTGGAACACGTCGAATACGTATGGGTAAGTTGTGTATACGTTAGGAGCATGCTAAAAACAATGAAGTATGCTGGCATATTACGTGGTACGTCTAGTACGTCGTGAAATTTCAAGCATGCTGAAAATTTTACGACGTACTCGACGTATGGCTCACAAGTTCCGCATACGCTGCATAAGTTCTCGGCACGCTCCGCGATCGTTTACACACGTCGGCCACACGTTACTTGTAAGTTACTCATAAGTCGAAACACGTCGAGGTAATGTTTAGCATACCCGAAACTTAATTTTTAACCTACGAGTAACGTGCTTTGAACCTGATTAGTAGCGTGCTTTGAACCTATGAGTAGCGTGCTTTGAACCTATGTGTAACGTATCTCAAACGCACATTGTCGTATGTAGACGAATTGATTGACGTCTTCCGGACGACCACAGAACTTACTGAACGTGTTTCTAACTTACATCTACCGTATAATGGCGTATTGCAGCGTTTAGGGAATTGTATATACAAATAGGCTTCACAAGAGGAACCCGTCAGTGTTCCAGACTCCATGTTGAGTAGATGTCAATGTCAGTAGCAGTAGCAGTAGCAGTAGTAGTAGTCGAGAGAATTTAGTGATGTCGATGTTATTAGTAGTAGTAGTAGTTTCGAGAGAATTTAGTGATGTCGATGTTAGTAGTAGTAGTAGCAGTAGTAGTAGCTAGTAGTAGTAGTTCGAGAGAATTTAGGATGTCGATTTGTAGTAGTAGTAGTTCGAGAGAATTTAGTGATGTCGATTTAGTAGTAGTAGTAGTAGTAGTAGTTCGAGAGAATTTAGTGATGTCGTGTTTGGTAGTAGTAGTAGTTCGAGAGAATTTAGTGATGTTGATGTTATATATAGTGTAGTTCGAGAGAATTTATGATGTCGGTAGTAGTAGTAGAGTAGTAGTAGAGAGTTCGAGAGAATTAAGTGATGTCGATGTTAGTAGTAGTAGTAGTAGTTGTACTTCGAGAGAATTTAGTGATGTCGATGTAGCAGTAGTGAGTAGTAGTAGTAGTAGTAGTAGTTCGAGAGAATTTAGTGATGTCGATGTTTAGTAGTATAGTAGTAGTATTTCGAGAGAATTTAGTGATGTCGAGTTGGTAGTAGTAGTAGTAGTAGTATTCGAGGAATTTTAGTGATGTCGATGTTAGTAGTTAGTAGTGGTAGTAGTAGTAGTAGTAGTTCGAGAGAATTTAGGATGTCGATTGTAGTAGTAGTAGTGGTAGTAGTAGTAGTAGTAGTAGTTCGAGAGAATTTAGTGATGTCGATGTTAGTAGTAGTAGTTAGTGGTAGTAGTAGTAGTAGTAGTTCGAGAGAATTTAGTGATGTCGATGTTGGTGAGTAGGAGTAGTTCGAGAGAATTTAGTGATGTCGATGTTAGTAGTAGTATTAGTAGTAGTAGTAGTAGTAGTAGCAGTAGTTCGAGAGAATTTAGTGATGTCGATGTTAGTAGTAGTAGTAGTAGTAGTAGTAGTAGTAGCAGTAGTTCGAGAGAATTAAGTGATGTCGATGTTAGTAGTAGTAGTAGTAGTTGTACTTCGAGAGAATTTAGTGATGTCGATGTTAGCAGTAGTAGTAGTAGTAGTAGTAGTTCGAGAGAATTTAGTGATGTCGATGTTATTATGTAGTTAGTAGTATTTCGAGAGAATTTAGTGATGTCGATTTGGTAGTAGTAGTTTAGTAGTAGTAGTTCGAGAGAATTTAGTGATGTCGATGTATAGTAGTAGTAGTGGTTAGTAGTAGTAGTAGTAGTAGTAGTTCGAGAGAATTTAGTGATGTCAATGTTGTAGTAGTAGTAGTAGTAGTACTTTCAAGTAACGTGTTGCAAAGTGTGAACAACGTTCGTGTAGCATGCTTACAAAACGTTACTCATAGGTTAGAAATAAGTTTCGGGTACGCTAAACATTACCTCGACGTGTTTCGACTTATGAGTAACTTACAAGTAACGTGTTTCGACGTGTGTCAACGATCGCATAACGTGCCTACAACTTATGGCCAGCGTAGCGGAACGTGTGAGTCATACGCCGGCATACGTCGTAAAATTTCAAGCATGAAAAAATTTGAGGAAAACCCAAAAGTACAACGTTTAAAGCCAGCGTACTATGACGTATGGCAGTGTTTTTCAGTTGGCTCTAACTTATACAAAACTTACCCATAACGTATTCGACGTGTGCCAGCGTTTTAGATTTCATACATCGGCATACGCTGGCTAAATCGTCAAGGTGTGACAGGGCCTTGAGCCACATCATAAAATCATACATTAAGTTCAGAACAAAATCTGCACATGGCTCCATGGCAATCTGTGAAGATGGTTCATAGTGCTGGTTCGAATCATTGAGGGGGGCCAGATGCAGTCTGGGTATCCCTGCTGTGTAGTGGAAAATTTGTTTCTCATTGATTTGACCTGATTCTGAGCTGAGTTCCTGCATATCTTCAATATTGTCTTGCAGTTCTGAAGTCTTGCACAATACATCACCAACGGTGACTGTGCTGGAACACACTAAATCTGAATGCCCTCGACGTTCAACAACAAACAGTTTATCTTTGAAGTGTTGTTTCAGTTTCTCTTTTAATTTCCAAAGTTTGCTTAATTTGTGACAGTGTTGTCACAGATTTCTTCTTTGATAATAATGTATTCTGAATTTCATCCACAATCTCAATGAAGGCCTGGTCACATGATGAATCCTTTTTGTATTCAGCCACCTGTCTCTGTGCAGCACAAATGTTATGTTCTGACAGATGACTAGCAAGGCAAGAACGATGGTACTTTGCATCAAATGCAAAGAGGTCAGGATAAGATGTCATTCTAAGAATAATAATTGCCTTACAGTGGCTGCTGCCAAGACTTTTGTCCTTATACTCGCTCCTGTTCCTGTGGCTATTTGTGAGAGTTTTCTCCTCCTTTCTTCCATATCTAACCACAGATGAAACTGTTATATCTAATATTGAAGGCTGATGTATTATCCCTTCTTATGCAGAGCCCAGAAGCACTCGCTGTGGATGTTGATGGTTGAGATGTCAGGATTGTTAGCAAGGTCATCTCCATGAACATCTATCTATAATTCCAGCAATCTCTGTGTGTCTGTCTGTCTGTCTGTCTGTGACCGCCGTTTCTCGACGACCGCCGGTCCGATCGGATTGAAACTTGCCAGGAATATTGCCGGGGACCCGCAGATGTGCCTTTTCGAGGTTTGATATCGATCGGACGAGCGGTTCCCAAGTTACGGCCATTTATCTGTCGACCAATGACAAGACACGGTGCTATGACATCACGAATGACGTCACAATTAATATTTATTTATTTATTTATTATTATTATTTTTTTTTGCACGATTGACGGTCCGATCTGATTGAAACTTGCCAGGAATATTGCCGGGGCCCCGCGGATGTGCCTTTTCAAGGTTTGATATTAATCGGACGAGCGGTTCCCAAGTTACGGCCATTTATCTGTCGACCAATGACAGGACACGGTGCTATGACGTCACGAATGACATCACAATTAATGTTTATTTATTTATTTTTTATTATTTCTTTTGCACGATTGAAACTTGCCAGGAATATTGCTGGGGACCCGCGGATGTGCCTTTCGAGGATTGAGAGAGAGAGGCTGCACATACTGGCACTCACCTACGGGCCCGCCCCTACGGGCCCGCACTAGTGCTTCAAATTGGATTTGCTGACATATCCTGAGGAGCATGATTTGTGATAAGAAACATAAACCTTTCCACCTAAAATGTCATCTTTGAAAGGCAACAGTCTATCGTAAACATCATCCTTGCGAAGTTCAGTGGGTGAAAATAATACTTTATGCCCATCTCCAGTGGGATTTTTGACAATGATTGCAGCATCTTTCCCTCTACCAAGAAGTTGTTTGTTGCACACGATACACTGACTTGTCAAGATGTCGTGGTTGCTCGAATCCTGGCTCTAGTTCCATGGTGATTGACTAAAACTTGTAATCAGCTTATCTGGAAAAAGGAAAGAGCATTATGCATCCAAACTGTGAAAGAAGAAAGAATGGAATAATAAACTGAGATGACTTAAAAATACAAACATTCTATAGTGATTTATATTTTAGGTCCAGAACATTTTAACCAATATGTATACACAGATGTACTACAATGATGTATGAAACTTGCATCATACTGCAACTTTAAATGTATATAACCATGACACATCAGTGTGTTTGTGTGTTCATGCCTAGAGTATGCATGCACATGCATAAGCTGCAAGAGTGAAACTCCTGGAAATACAGATATAGACTCAGTGATGTCTGTCTCATAAACCCAACCTCAATACATAACCAGGGGACAGGCATAAAACTGTGCAAATATATGTATCAAAAGGGACTTCCAGCATATCAAAAAAGAGGGTTATACCAGTTGGATTTATGCCATCAACAGGGAACACACTTTCAAAATGTATGATCTAATTAATACATTCTTTGATATCTTAATTAAGCAAACATAAATTTGCAAGATGATTTACGAGAGGATTAAGTGTATGGGTATGCAACTTGTACAAATCAGATGATCTCCTTCATAAATAGTGTAAAGAATATACATACATTCAATTGCAGAAGGAGATATGCAGGGTACTTCATCCCGTAAGCTAAGTTGAAATGATTGGAAAATGCTGCATTTTACCGAAAATGACGTATTTGTTATGAACAACTATTTGACCTGTCTGTTGTTATTGTAAGATTATGCATTTAATTCAAGTGTATTTCTAATATGTTTGCCTTTGTTGTGGTGTAGTTTTGGACTTTGTTGTGCTATTATTGCAGTGTTTATGGAGCTTGCAAACTGACAATGTTGAATTGTTGACGTACAGAGACATGACAGAAGTAAATAGACACCTCAAATTTCTTTATTTCATCTGTATAATGCAGTTTTACTCAGTCATTTGTACTAATATTCGACTATTTATTTGCAGAAACGAGTTCCTGGGTCTTGTATGACAATGAACTGTGCCTTGAACCCAGGGAGCACACAAACTTTCCGATTTTCAAAGAGGACGAATTGTTGGCCATTTGGAAGGTGGAGTCAGCCAGCATCAGATATGTAGCTCAGAACCTTGGCATTCCGCTTTCTACGGTCAATCGGGTGATTGTGCAATTCACCAGCAAAGGCAAGGAATCCACAGCTTCAGCAGATGCTGCAGAGGAGGTCCAAGTTAGCTCAAGAACTGCTGTGCGGTACCTTCATCAACTGGGCTATTATAGGAGAGCAGCTAGGAGAAAACCTCTTCTTCGACTAGCCAACATTCAAAGGAGAAAGAAGTGGGCTGATGAGATGGCCAACAGGTCCTTGGAGTTTTGTCAAACTGTAATTTTTTCAGATGAGTTCCAATTTGCTCAATTTTCTGACAGTGGATGCGTATGGGTCTGGAGACTTCCCAGTCAAGAGTTTTCTTTGAGCCGATTGCAGCTAACTGTCAAACACGATGGTTTTTCAGTGATGGTTTTGGGGAGCAATCTGGAACATTGGTCGGTCAGAGCTTGTGGAGTGTGTTGGAAACATCAAGTGTGATATACATTTCTAATCTTGAGGATAGACTTCTCCCTGTCTTCTCCACTAGTCAGATGGTCAAAAACAACATTCTGTTAACGGAAGATGGAGATCCATGCCACACTGCAAAAAAGACCAAAGAATGGCAGGAGAGAAAAGGGATCAAGCGACTTCCATGGCCAAGTCGGTCTCCTGACATGAATCTCATTGAACACCTCTGGGCCATATTGTCTCGATCTGTGCAGAAAAAGTCCAGGAAACCAACATCATGGACAGAATTGCTAACAAGTTTGCGTGAAGCATGGGTAGAAATCCCACAAGATAAAATTTCAGAACTCGTTAGTTCTACACCTGAAAGAGTAAAAGCATTGAAATCTGCAAATGGCATGTCTACCAAATACTAGTGTATGTATTAAAATGGATCAAATGTTCTTCAAATGTTCAATAGATAAATTCTTTAAAAATCATCGTGTCTATTTACTTCTTTCATGTCTGTGTATAAATTGGTATGATAGCAAAAAAACAATGAATATACAAAAAAATATATTGTTATATTTCTGCTTTCACGAGAGAGTGGAGATCAAATGCTCTTGTTTGAAACCAATGTCATTCATGCCTGTATCTTTAAAATTAAGGCAGTGATAGCCGAATAAGTGATCTCAAAAACGTGCAGTATTTTGTACAGTTTCTGATGGAAATAAACCACTGAACATCGGACAAAGAAAAAAACAAATTCCACATCCATATATTTCAGGTGGAGGACACACACATGGACCATAAAAAATAGGTTGTGGCTTGCTCTACCTTCAGTTAGGATTCACCACTCACAACCACACTCAGCCACTAGTCTATAAGGGGATCAGTTTTTGCATCTTTATAATGGAATGCAGTGATGGTGGCTGCTTTCCAGGCAGATGACCTCAGATAAATGATGGGGCGAAAATAGCAGAGAAAGAGGATGTGCAAGAGCAGCGGAGCAGGTTTACAGGACACGTGAGCTGATGCTGTCCAGTCCATTGCGGAATCAGAGTCGAGGGTTTCCAGAAAATTCACCGACTACTCACGTGCAAAAGACACATGGTCTAGCAGCAGTTGCGTATGACTGGGTCGGGTGGGTACAGAGAGCTAGGGGTTGGGGATACAATATTTTGGAAGCAAACACAGAATTGAGGTAATCATCATAGAGCATGCATATTGTGTAAGTTTGAACATGAAGTACAAGAAGAACATGAACTTAAAATCGTACTTTTAACAATATGAGTGATTTTAAGGATATGAGTAAAATAATTTGAGAAAGGAATAAAATAACCCACTATTTCTTACACCTTACCAGCTTATACTTCATTTCATGAGTGATTGCAACTACATTTCGAATAATGTTTGTTGTGCTATGTTTGCATTTCAACAACGTTCCTGGAATCTATGGAATCTAACGCTTTCAACATGATTGGCATCTCTCACGATGAGGCCAATGCACAAAGCCTGTCTCACATTACAGACAGGTTGGTGGCTTGGCTTTGTTACAGTCTCACCTTCAGTCCAGCTCCCTTATCTTTCAGCCCTCACATCCTCCCCAGCTCCTCGAGAACACACGTGTTCTTCCATTGACCCCCTCCTCGTTAAACTCCCAATATCCAGGCTGGCTGCACACCTCCACTTGTTCATTTCTCTTTTCTCCCTTTTGTGAAATCAACTTTCTGAAGCTTTTCAATGCCACTCTAACGGTTGAAACAGGTAATGCACGACCATCTCATATCATTCTCCATCTCCAACCACTATATTTTCTACTCCCAGTAACCTTGCCGAACCTGGCCCAGCTGTCTTGCTAAGAGGTTGCAACATTTCTTCCCCTTTTATCCTCTTCTTTTTTCACCATTCGTTAATTCCCTTGCTTGGGTGCATCTGTTTCCCCATTGTCAAATGTTGCTTTGTTTCCCTCTGCGACTTCGCTCTTCCAAATTCCTCGAGCTTGTTAAGGAAAAATACTTGTAACATCAATATATCTGATTTTCTGAATGCGATGAAAATTGTTTGAAAATGTACTTCACGTTCACGTGTACAATGTTATCGTGAGTCCGAGACGACACTAGCGAATTTCAATGTGTAATGTGAAAAACTGTTGGGGGTGAGGTGAGGAAGGAAGGGAGGGAGGTGAGGAAGGGAGGGAGGTGAGGAAAGGAGAGGGAGGGAGGTGAGGAAAGGAGAGGGAGGAGGAGAAGTTCCATTTTGATCTAATCTCTCTTGTCTAAGTTTGTTCGTTGTCTGTAAAAAAAATCAGTTTATTACTCACAAATTGGTGATTATTTGTGATACAGATTGAACATCTTCCTCTTGTTATTACTTTATTACTGTATTACTTTTACAAGGAAAGGAATTTACAAGGAAATCTCACACAGGTGGAGGCCATTCAGCCCATCATGCCTGCGTGAACACCATACTAATTTATCAACACAAGATCCAAGGAAGAATATGCAAAAAAACGTTTTAATTAATGAAAAAAAAATTTTGTTTGTTTATTTGTTTTGTTTTTGTAGCTTATGTATTTTTTTTTCTTCCCCTCAGGGAAGGGGGCATGGGCTTGGTTAAAAACACACAACATCAACCACACAACACCCCTTCACAAGACCCTCACCAACATCACTCCGTACACATGCACACAATCACCCATCAATACTCAAACTACCTAAAAGTATTATCAACATCCCCAAACCCCTCTATCTCCATAACTTCCAGGTACCTATCTAATTCTAATTTATACTTATCTACTTTTTCTGCTGCCACTACCTTTCCAGGGAGACCATTCCATGCATTAACTACTCTTTGAGTAAAAGTTTCCTGCCTTGCGACCATCTTAACTCTCCTCTTCTTTACTCTCAGGCTATATCCTCTGGTCCTATCACTATCTACTCTGTTGAATAATTAATCTGCATTTATTTTATCAATACCTTTCATTATCTTAAAATTCTCCATCATATCTCCTCGTAACCGCCTCCTTTCTCGTGTATAAAGCC
>CM068954.1:145033280-145045637 GCA_035128595.1 Eptatretus atami
AATATAGTGCAATAACTAAAGCAACACCTTTTGACAGTATCATGTCCCTTGCTGTTTGACATTTGAAAAGGAAATTGTGCAAGTATTTTGCTAAAAAAAATGTTGTAGCCAATGATGCTACCTGATGCTACCTGCAAAAAAAAGTTCTAAATTGTGCAATTATTTTGCTAAAAAAAATGTACAAAATGTTGTTGTAAAAAAAACAGTTGTATATTGTTGTAGCATAATATATTACATATATTATGTTTTGCTTTGAATATATTACTGATAATATTGAAATTTCATTGTGAATGTACCGTTTGTTTATAGATATTAAATTGTTTTGTTGCAGCATCAGATTGCATTTGCACTGGAGCCACAGATGTGTGTGTTCTGTGCCGCTTATTATGCAGGAATTTGGAGTTTGTTCAGGTTGCCAGTGATAACTTAGCTATTCTTTACGAAGACAGTATGGGATCTTTAACACCACCAACAACCACTGCTGGCAGACAGGTCCTCTAGCTGAATTGCATTCTGATGGATGGAGCACACACACATTGATGCATCCCCTTGCACACGATACACCAGGGTGACAGCTTTATCGTTTGGTTAAGATTTAAACCCAGGCCCAGAGGTTAAACTGCCTCAAAGGCAATGCGACCTTAGATATTTCCTGCAAAGACAAATCACCAGCTATAGCAAACCATTCATGCAGCATGATCAGAAACATGATAAGAAAACGCATTCACCAACAGAGGTGTAATTAAAATAATGTTATTTTTTAGAACTCACAATGGAATTCTTCACTTTCATGTTGACAATTGTCAATAAAACAATTATGTTTAATATGTGTGCAACTACTATGTTGTATTTTTTTATGTTAAAAGCATTTCTTTTCCACAACAAGTATGTATTTGTTATTTGTGCGCTTCAAGTCTCAAAAGCAATTTATCGCTTATGCTGGAATTCTAAAACAACTTGTTCGAGATTTATGTTCATTCTGATCCTGTTTGCTATTTTCTTCTATAATCTGTTTAATCCAATAATCAGTAATCCTCTAATCCGATTGTGATCTTCAGGGTTTCAAGTGCCACCTCATGTTGCCCTTTCTATAGAGATTTAGTTCATGCTATTTGTGTTAACTTTGTTTGTCTACACACCTTAGTTTCACTGTATTGCACCACACCATTGTCAGTATGTTAACTTTATATGCTTCTTGTTGTGTCCCTTCCACAACCGAAAATATATACATGAGATGAAAAAAATGATTTGTTTAATAGAAGATTTATTTCACTATTGGTAGTTTATTTTATTTTACACACATATGGTCTCCTGAAAGAGCTTGATGATGGAGAGTGGGTGGCTAACATTCCCAAAATGATAATGAGGAAAAGGCCAACATGGGACAAGCAAGGAGCAGTGTAGAATAATGAGACAGATATACCATAGGGAACAGACAGAAATACAGGAATTATGCACAAATGGATGAGGCTAGTGAGAGTAAAAACAATCACAGATAAGTATTTGAGAGAATAACATGGTGACAAGTGACAACTTGAAAAACTGGATTGGACAGATACAGGTGTGTGGTAAGATAGAAAAAAAAAAAGGAACAAAGGATTGAAATGAATAGAAAACATGGATTTTGCTTTTGGTAAATGGTCAAGTCAGGTTATGTGAGAAATATTAATATTTATGTGGATCTGGAATGAGGAGATGGTGGAGATTGAGCCCGAGGACTCGAGGTACAGAACAAGATAGTAAAAACAAAGAGCATGAAATGTAATGGGCTCTGTACCTCTATTTATTGCCAGGATAGTCTGATATGGTTCCTTTATTACAGGGACATGTGAGGTGGTGTTCTGGAGCTACACTCCTGTAGTCTATTTCACTGAATTTTGAAGATCTTGCACATTGTGAGGAACTGAGACATCCAGGGTAGGATGCACCTGCATATTTGCCTGCAGCTGTTTTTGGATTTGCAAGCTCGCTTGGAAAATGAGGTCTGCATTAAACAGAACATATATAGTGTCAGAAAGAATAATAAGCAGGCTGTGTTCTGCCTTTGATGAAGAGCTATGTAGGTGAGCCAGCTTGTGCTCAAGAAACAAGCGTTATTTCAGATAACAATGACAAAAGGAAAGGACTTGCTGGTTGTCCTTTGTCATAGAGTCAAGGAAAGAATGTTGGACTTGCCTGGGTTGAAAGTCATGTTCCAAGAACCTTTACTGATTTTATTTTTCAAAATAAACAGACAGGGAGGCTACTGTAGCCTTCTTGTGACTGGGATTAGTAACTGTACAGCATATAGGAGAATCATCTGGAAAATGAACCGAGATTATCCAAAGAAGTATAAAGTTGTATGATATAGGCAAAAATAAATTGTACCTGGATGCTATTTTACAGGGTGCAAACTTCAACAGCAAATTCACAAAATGATGAACTTTTGAAAGCGACAAGAACTTTATATGTGCTGAACAAATCTACCTGACAGGCATTGATAGGGCCCTGTATGCCCTTTACTGCATAAAGAATATCTAGGTGAGCTTGTCGTCAGACTGAAGAAATCACAGAACATGTCCAGAGACACAGCTGTGAATATATCACAGAATATGTTTAGAGACACCTACCTTAAGGTTAAAATCCAAGCCCTCCATAAATTGTTGCACGAGGAGTAGCATGTCTAGAATCCAGTGACATGGAAGAAATACAAACTTTGGAAAACCGTTGGGAACCTTATTTTAAAAGCTTAATTTATGGATTCCATTATATCATTTGACATCGTTTAGTTTTTGACAAAATGGAGGAGCAGATTTTGAGTTGAAATACAAACTTACTGATTCCAATAAAAACCTGCTACCGGACAGGGTGTGATGAAAATATATATAAAGTAGGTGAGGAATTGACTTCTCCTGAAAGATCGGAGGGAAGGATTGGACAATGCGTTGAAGTGGTTCTATAGATAGAGAAAAATAAAAAAAATATACAAACGAGTAGATGTGGGCATATATCATGATTTTGGAAGACTCACAAGGAAGGGGTTACTGGATAAACAAGTTTGTGCTTTCCAAATGGGAGTGGAGGTTGATATTGAGTAAGGTAGTGATTTGGTTAAAATGGAGCCCAAATATTAAGTGGGGTGGAGGCTGAAAAGGTATGAAAGGCAAGGAAAAACAAAAGCTGGTCTAAAACAGAAAGACAAAAGCAGCAACCAGTTTGCGATGACAATGCAGTATTACCTGTTCTTGCTGAGAGATTTAAATTATGCCCAAGGCCTTAGCTTTGAGTGCTTCAAGAGTGCAAAGTGGAATGAAGGAGTTCCAGGCCTCAGAGGCAGAGAAATATATTGTGAGCACTATGTTGCCCATGAGAGGTGAAGCTAGTTGATGAGCTCATCCCACAGTTCAATTGTGTTCACAAATGTTATTTTATGATCTGTATTATCAAGCCAGTTATTTTGAGAAATAACACTATAATTGCTTGTTCAATCCACCGAATGGGCAAGATAAATTGCAGTAATTATTATTTACAGCATATTTTGTCAGGTGGTATTGATTGACAACAAATAATATTTTAGAAAGATCTTAGTACAATAAAGGTTTCAGCTGTAGATCGTTTTAATGAAGATACACTTTAAATATTACTAAAAGTGGTTTGCTTTGTGTTTTCTGCAACTCAACATGGATAACAATCCCTCCATCCATCCATCCATCCATCCATTGGGACCATACTCTGTGCAGAGCATTGGTGCTGCCTAAGCAGTCTCCTTGGCTATTTGGGTACAACACTGGACGGGTCGCCACTCCGACACAGGATACCTGCAAGCTGGCACTCATTTTGCCGACCTCGGAAGGATGGCAGGCAGAGTCAACCCCACCTGATATTAATTCAACAGCCAAGTGGGATTTGAACTCAGGATCCCAGGATCCCAAGCCCACCACCCTAACCATTAAGCCAACACCAGGCATAATCCCTCTATGAATGAATGATTGTGTACATGATTGCCTGCAATAGGTTTTAGATACTTTGGTGCAGCCAGAAAAACAAACGTAAGCAGACTTGGGGAATTAATGGTTAAACGGTGTGCATATTTTGAGTCTCTGAGTCTCGAAGTTGGTGAATTGAACCCTGGCACTGTCATACCAAATATCTGAAATATGTTACATGCTGTTCCCTTGCTTGATGCTCAACATTTAATAAGGATAGAGCATGGACAAACATCTGCAGGTTGGCAATCATTGTGTAGGCATGATGGGCCTAATGACATCCTCATGTGTTAAAGTTCCTTGAAAGGGAACTCGTATTTTATTATTTGTGACCAATTGTGGTGTATTAAAGAAAGTGCAACATCTATGACATCAAAAGAAAGGGAAAACAATATGGCCAAAATATCAGAGATATAAAGCAAAAATATAATTCATTGAAAGAAATGATGTAGGTAAGCTTGGCTATTGTTGAATGGATTCCATCTGAAGACAGAGAAGGCTCTGTTTAACATCAATCTGCATATTGACAAAAATACCCTGCCTGTGAAAGGTGTTATAACCTCGTCCTTGGGTAGAGGGCTCAGGGTACCACCGATTGCTCTGGAAGTCCTGATTGATGTTCTTGGGAGACCAATACGTACCCCGTGTGCGGTCGTGCTGTATCAGCAGTCAGATGTGACCGAGTGACATGAGCATTCTAATGCTGATGCCAATTCACACACCCTACTCTTCAACACACAGTATCATGTGCCAATCCGATAATGTAATACAAAATTCAAAACAGAGAAATACATGTAAATGTTTTACTCAGGACACGAAACACAGGGTATATTGTTACGAATCTGGAAGCCATGAGCACTCAACATACAGGTCCTATAGCTCAGTTATTTCGATAAGTAAATGTGGATAGATAGCTCCCCATCCATTGTTTAATGGGTAATTAAACGTTCATGCGCTGCGGAGTTATTTTGATAGTCAGGGTTTTCTTTTGCTTTTACACCACCATCAACTACAACAACACTAGCATCACCCTCACCTTCACCTCGCTTCCTCCCACCATCCTTCACCAGCACCATTGCACGCGTGCGTGTCAGCACGTCCGTGGGCGGAGCCCACGCAGGATAATGTTCCTCTGCCTGTTTGGTGGGCGGTCCGCAGCGACGGCCGTCATGCCCCCCGGTCCAATCAACGGCCTTGGCACCCGTTTTGGTCAATGACAGGGCGACGAGCGCATTTTGCACGCCAAAACCGTCCAGTGAGGGAGAGCGGGGAGGGAGGAGGCGTCCACTCCCCCCCTGGACAAGGGTGAATAAGGTTGCGGCGCGATCGGACCAAAAGGAGGAGAGTTTTGGTTGTCGGACCGGGCGCTGAGCGGAGCTCTGGATTTCGATCGCCTCTTGCTGGTGCCTGGTTCTTCGGACCGCATCGCGACGCTGGCCCGGTTCGCTCGTGCCAGCCAAACCACACGAGGTGGACAGGTCCATGTCCTTCTGGGTATCTGTGTGTGTGTCTGTCGGTGGGCCCTTCTTTAAGTAGTAAATTGATAAGTGCCTTCGCTGTACATTATTTGCTTTGCATTCTCTATTAGTCGTGATAACTCTGCCCTTACATGCTTCCCTCCTTCCCCACCTATGTTAATAAATACCCCATTTGTTAAATGTTTCAGCTCGTTCGTGTCTGTTCCTTCATTGGTTTAACACGGTGCGTGTTGGAGAATTAGAACGGCCGTTGCCGCCGTAAGTGGACATTTGGACCGACGGATCTCGGTAACCGTCCGCTCGGGTTACGCGTGGGTCAAGCACGATTACGGCTCGGCTCGTACAAGTGCCGTCGAGGGTGTGAATCCTCGTTAGATCGCCACGTGGTCTTCTAGGTATTTTGAAGATTGGCAAATAACCCTGTACCACGTGGTGGATTTCTTGACGGTTCACGGTCCTGTGAGGGACCCGTACTTTCGGAGTTCTCCGGAAAGGTACGATCTAAATTCGGGTGTTCGGTAGAGTCGACTCCACAGCTCCACCTAGCGGTGGGCTCGCAGCTGATACCCGGCCCACAACAATATCACAAGCAATGAATAGACCATGTTACAAAAAAAAAAACACAAAAGGAACACATAAAATATTGTTACGGATTTCAGAATCCAGTCTGATGAATGCATCACACATCCAGCTCCTCAGACAGTTTATTTCCTGAAATGCATGTTCAGATTAGCCCACCCCCATGTCTAATGGGATCTTAAATGTGATGCGTTGAGAAGGGTAAAGGATGATCCCTTCTTATGGGAAGCTTTTTTCTTTACGACAGACACGTTTACACACATTTATTTCGCGAGCTCTGAAGCCCACCCTCATTCTTCCTCAGCAACATTCTTTCACGAGCTCCGACGCCCGCCTTTTTTGAGAGCGCACGGGTCGTCATGGTACCCGTCGCAAGTGGTCGGGGTGAGCTTGGGCGGACTGCGCCCGCAAGACGGCCCGGAGATATAAAACGAATGGAGGTCCGTTCTGAGTGGAGAGGAAAGTGGGGAGGAAAGCGGAGGCGAAAGAAAGTGGGGCAAAAGAAAGCCAGGGAGGGAGACGAGCAAGAAGCGGTGTAAGCCGCAAAAAGAGAAGAAGAAGCAAGCGTGAGGTGCACGTGGTGGGTGTGAGCAGCGCGCCAACAGTGAGGCACGGGTCGGTACCAACCAACACTAGGGTCTAAACCCGCGACAGACAATCTCGTTGCCTCAAAACGTCGACTGGCGTTCAAGGCTGTTCGCGAGAGGGTGCACGGCAAGGCTGGGTACTGGCGACGGACGTGACATGCATGCACACATTTCAGGACATTGTCACTTCACCGGACGACTACTTTCTGGTGAGCGAGACTATTCTTCTCCCCCCCCCACCCCCGAATGATCTGTTGGGTACCCATGAATGTGTTTAGCTGTAAGTAAGTCAACCCCTGATAAGCATCTGCTCTTTGTCTCTTTCCTGGCATTTTTGATTGATTTTGCCTTTGGAAATTCATTCTTTATTTACCTCAGAAAATAAAAAGTTATTTTTATTTATTTATTTTATTATTAGTAAATCATTTGTCGATTTCCAACCTGTCCATGTTTGCCCTTTCCTTCCATTGGTTGAGTATTGTTCGAACCGAGATAGACTGGGAGGTAATTACCACAGATTTGACCAAAAATAGTGGGCACATGTAATTTATAGACTGGATAGTTAGAATAAATGCCTCTGGTTTGTGGGTGGGGCCAGGTCAGACTTCCCATCACAAATAGTGTCACACACTTCAGAAAAGGCCGTCACAATCTGTCTGGCCAGTGTGTGCCGGCCATGGTGGCGTGATGGATTTACTTTTGTTGGGTCCCACCCAGGCGGGACGGCCTGGAAGAGGACTCCGCCTGGAGAAGGATGAGGAGGGGCCCAGAGAATGGACACAGCAGAGCTCCGGCGTGCAGAGAAAGGGTGAAGAAGTGACCTGAGAGAAGGTCACGAGGGCTGGTTCAGGGTGCACGTCCCAAGGTGATAAGCATCGCCGGCACTCCTCGTGGTTGGTTGACTTCGTCGCTGTCTTACTTCATCTCTGTTTTCCATAACTGGCTGCATCATCACCTTCCACCCTGCACATTTTGCCAAAGGAAAGTCCTCACCTGCAATTTTAATGTTTCTACATCTGTGATCAGTGGTGCCGAGTGTGGGATCGGTTTTATTACTTGCAAAAATTGAACATTTTTCAAGTATATTGATTGGTTGGTCTTGTCCGTTATTATTCTGTCTGTTTGTTACTTGGCAAAATAAATAAATAATTTCGGCAAGTATGTTGATCGCTTCTGTTTGTTTGTCTATCCGATCACCTTTAATCGCCTCTAGGTTACAATTTCAAACCTATTTGTTGCAGAGATTGCAGACCCTCATCAGGACTTCTTTTGTGTGGTATATTTTGTGTGGCTTTGTGTACTGGTGTGTTATGTAATTAATGACATAATTAGAACTGCCACTTTATAACTGCTGGCAGTGATGACCGGGTACCAAGACATCCTGCATTGATGCAACCCAGCTTTGATCGGACACCTGACCCTGACCAATGACTTTTTTATTATTATTATTCATTGTTCAATTGAATTTAGAATGGGATTAAAATTAATTAAATTCAAATCAAATGGAAGACCAAATCGGTACAGTCCTTCATTTGAGTAATCAGAAGGAACCCAAACAAGCAAAAAGGATTGATGACGTCATCAGGAAGAACCTGGATAGGATTCACATTTCACCTGCTACTCCTCTACCCTCAAACCCATCCAGGCACAGCCAAGTGAGCTTCATTCAAAAAATTAAAAAGCCAAAAAGAAACCACATCAAAAAAAAAAATATTCTGGCTGCCAGACTATGCATCCAATCAAGTTGAAATTTAACACATGTATTCCTCATCACTACGAGATCATAATTGTGCAGTTTCACTTCGATTGATTAAGCATTTTTAGAGAAAATGTTATTTAATTTTTTCTTCAATTAAATATGGTTGCTAAACAATGTGACCTATCAATTATTCCTGAACAAACTTGAACACCCATGGCTTGAGGAACATTTGTGTGAAGTTTCCCCTCGATCTTGCCAGCCGTTCTGGAGAATAATTTTTTTTATAGGTTTTAGGGTAAATCCAATTTGGCTGTCAAACCATGTGACCTATGACATCATGTGTGTGAACCTTTTGTTCCTCATGGATAGGCGGTCATACGTGTAAAGTTTCGCCTTGATCTGTTCAGCCAGGTCAGAGATTTTTGAAGGTTTTTAAAAAAGACAAAAACAACATGGCTGCCGAATCACATGACTGATTTGGCAGCCATATTGTTTGATGACCGATGACATCATCATTTTTTTTCTGTGGACCATTTTATCCATAGATGACCTCAAAATTTTTCATACTGATCAGATGTAATGTTCTACATATGCAATTATGACATCATAACGAAGGCACCTATGACGTCATCAAAATCTCACATTCTTCATGATGAGTTCTTGCTTGTTCATGATGAGACCGCAGGACAACGTTCATGGAAGGAGTGTTCTCCAACCCCTCCCCTTTTTTCTTCACTTACTTTTCAGTTTCTTTCACCACAGATGCTTGATACCAACTGCTCATGAAACCTTTCTTTCTTCACCCTCTCATGCTTTTTCTCCTTCTCTCACAAGCCTTCTCCAACTCAGCTCGTGTGAACCTCTCCTCTTATTGGTCCTTATCCAGTATGGGCGGGTCCATGATCCAGCTTGTGTAAAATGCCTCATCATTCTGAGGGAATGCTCAATACAGTCCTGTCCCTCCCTTCACGAACCCAAGGCCACCACGGGAGCCCTCAGCCCCTCCCTGCATGCACAAAATTTCCTATGTACTGTACATACTGTTTCACATGTGAGAAGCCCTGTACCACAGGCCACAAACACCAAGCATCGTGCTTTGTGCCATGAACATGCATCTGATAATTAATTAAACTAAAATAGAGGGATTCTGCCGGACCGAGGGATGACCGAACGGCCATGGGGTTGAAGATAAGACCGATGGGGAGAAGGAGGGAATGTCAAAATGATGTTTGGTGAAGGGGAGGTATCGGACTGATGGTGGGAAGGAGGAAAGATTGAAAGTAGCAGAGGGTTTGAATATAACGATGGTGTGAAGAAAGAGAGATCGAAAATGGCAGATGAAGAGAACGGACCGATTTGGGGTGAAGGAGGGAAAGTTGAAAGGAGCAGAGGGGGCAGGGCGAGGGAAGACATTACACCAGGGAATACAAACTAACCAACGCATGCACCCCCCCCCCACCCCACATCCTCCTCTCCTGAACAACACCTTTACAAGGGACCAAGGACACACATACGAATGAAATAACTGATACTTAGGTTTCCTACATTCCATATGGCTCTCCCCTGGGTAAGTTTACAAAACCAAAACAATGTGTTTAACATATATGCAGTTTTATATATTATATATATATATATATATATATATATATATATTATATATATATATATATATATATTATATATTATGACACCTTCCACACTCCTCCAGCTGAGAAGTTGCATAAAGCACCCAGAAGGCCTGCACAAGGAAATCGCTTTGCCGTTTCGAACCTTCCCAGAATTCCTCCACAAGCTATAAAGCATTCACACATAGTACACACATGAGAATCCCAATGCCACACCACCCTCAGCTGCCGGACCGTTTTATCGCTTATTGGCGAATCATCAGCGACAGCGCAGACGGAATGCATACCAATGAGGTTCCCAAGCATGTACACGTGCAAACGTCAAAAGCAGTCATATATCTATCTTCTACACTCTAAAAGGCAGTTAAGTGTGCGTGTGTGTGTGTTGTGTGTGTGTGTGTGTGTGTGTTGTGTGTGTTATGCCTGGTGTTGCTTAAAAGTTGGGGTGGTGGGCTTGGGATCCCAGGCTCCTGAGTTCAAATCTCACTTGCTGTTGAATTTACCAGGTGGGGTTGACTCTGCCGTCATCCTTCCGAGGTCGGCAAAATGAGTGCCAGCTTGTTGGTATCCTGTGTCGGAGTGGTGACCCATCCAAGATTTTACCCAATGCCAAGGAGACTGCCTTTGGCAAGCACCAACGCTCTGCACAGAGTATGGTCCCAATGGATGGATGGTGGATGGTGTGTGTGTGTGTGCGGTGTGTGTGTGTGTTGTGTGTATGTGTGGTTCGTGTGTGTGTGTGTGTGTTCGTGTGTGTTGTGTGTGTGTGTGTTGTGTGTGTGTGTTGTGTGTTGTGTGTGTGTGTGTGTGTTCGTGTGTGTGTCGTGTGCGTTGTTGTGTGTGTGTTGTGTGTGCCTGGTTGTTGGCTTAAATTTGGGTGGTGGGCTTGGGATCCCAGCTCTGGTTCATCCCATTGGCTGTTGAATTCATACCAGGTGGGGTTGACTCTGCTGTCATCTTCCGAGGTCGGCAAAATGAAGTGCCAGCTTGCTGGTATCCTGTGTCGGAGTGGTGACCCATCCAGGATTGTGTCCAATAGCCAAGGAGACTGCTTAGGCAGCACCAACGCTCTGCACGAAGTGTGGTCCCAACGGATGGTGATGGGTGTGTGTGTGTGTGTGTTGTTTGTGTGTTTGTGTGTGTGTTCGTGTGTGTGTGGTGTGGCGTGTGTGTGTGTGTGTTCGTTGTGTGTGTGTGTGTGTGTGTGTGTGTGTGATGTGTGTGTGTGCATGTGGTGTGTGTTTCGTGTGTGCGTGTGTGTGCGTGTGTGTGTGTTCGTGTGTGTGTGTCGTGTGTGTGTTGTGTGTGCTGTGTGTTCGTTGCGTGTGCTGTGTGCCTGTGTGTGTGTGTGTGTTCGTGTGTGTGTGTTCGTGTGTGTGGCTCTCTTCCGTAACTCAAAAACTATAAAACCTAGCAGCTTTAAACTTTGCATGCATACGAAGAAAACTCCAAGGAAGGGCAAAAGTGAAAATTTGGTGTTTGGGTTAATTAAAACACTCCTTTCGAAGACAATTAACGGCCTTATTTAATTATATCCTTCATCAGGCGATCCTCGGCCACCTCGTTGTCTTCTTAAGGCGTATCCTGGGTAACCTCACTGGGATCTGAAGCCGCCATGTTTTTTGGCCTTGATGTAAGCTTCAGATTTGAAAGTATCAGCAGTTCCGACTCCCCCGAAAAGTGTTGATTTCTCCAATTCGGACATTGCACGGGCGGTTCCTGGTGCATCGTTGTATCGAGGGCAATTGGTAATCGTTTGCCAAGCCAGGCGTTCCATTGGAGTGCTTGAGTGCTTAATCCAATTACCGAGCTCAGGATGTACAGTCGACAGTTAGTACAAGGTAGAGGTACGTATACAGCACACGGACGTGATACATACGGGTAGATTTGGATCTGTGAAGGGAATCTCCATGCGTGTGTAGACATGCCATGCCTGTTAGGGGTGCCGTGGTGGAAAAGTTTCATAACGTATCTCATGGAGGTTCTATCAGGTTTTCCTTTGTCCTCGTGCCTGTTTCGAAAGCATTTGGTTATCGGATTTGCTTTCAAAGGTTCTATGTTTCCCTTTGTGAGTTTCAAAGTGTGCTGTATGTAGATTGGATGTTTGGGGTCACGTGATTGGGTTTTTGATATGATGTTCCGCCCGCTGGGCGGTGTGCCTGTGTGTCTGTGTGTGCTTCCGTTTTCCGCAATAAAGGGGGTTCACGCCTGCTTGCGCTCATGGCCTAATGTTCTTCTCGTGTTGTCCGTGAACACTACAGTTTGGCGACGATGGGTGGGATTGATGACAATCGAGTCAGCGTTCACGGTAAAGTTCCGGTATTCAGTGGCGACGACTTTGAACTGTTTGCGGAACAATTGGAGTTTTATTTCATCGCAAATGGCGTGGGCGAGGAAATGACGAAGAAGGCCATTCTTCTTTCT
>CM068954.1:145077948-145087957 GCA_035128595.1 Eptatretus atami
GTACTTGACTTAGGGAGTATAGACTACACAACGGAGATCATTCGTCGTTCTGACTTATAGGATTAAAATTATAGATTTAAAAGGTATCTGTTGAAATATGCAAATATCCACCGAATCGTCTCGGACAAACGAACCGAACATTATTTTTGAATTCTTTCTTCGATTATACATTATTTCTAAGTTAGTAAAGAGATACCTCAAAATTACGGATTAAAAAGCCTTTAGGGGTTAAAGGGCCACAACAACGTAAAGGAAATAAAAAAAGAAAGAAAAAGAGGGAAGCCCCAACACTCAAAAAGAAAAAACTCAATGCGAGGGCCGGAACAACGAAAAAACTAATTATACTGATAACAATTATCGAAAAGAAGGGAAAAAAACCGTAAAAAAAAAAAAAAAAAAAAAAAAAACACCAGAAGCAACCAAAAACAAACCCGGCCGAAATAATAATGCCCTCACACCAGTTAACGAGAGAAGGGAAAAAACCAAATAAGATAAGACATATATAGAACCAGGTAAGAAAAAGGCAAAAAGAAAAAAAAAAAAAAAATAAGGTTGTAAAAGTAAAGAAAAGTAATATAGAAAGGGAAAAAGAAGTAAGTAGAACTGAAAGAAAAAATAAGAAAGGATAAAAAAAAAAGAGAGTAGAAGAAGGAAAGAGATAAAATAAAAGCCAAAAACAAGGCAAAAGAAGGGAAAGAAGTAAAAAAAAAATAAAAAAAAAAAGAGCAAATAGGTAAAAAAACCCATCCGGAAAACCGCTTGCTCAAAAAAAAAACGCACCCTTTAGGAAAGGGAAAGAAAAGAGGAGTAAGGAGAAAGGAAAAGAGAAAAAGAAAATAAAAGGAGGTAAAAAAAGTAAAAAAGAGTAAACAGTAAAAAGTAAGACGTAGCCGCAGCTTTGCAATTTTACTCGGAAATACATCCGGAAAGAATTCTCTTCCCCATCATCAATAATTTTCCGTCTTCACGAGGAGAATACTAAGATTAGACCACGGATAGGTCTCATTAAACTGGTATTTAGATGATTAAATTAAATTTTAAAAAGCAGCGTTAAAATAAATAAGATGTCAGTTCTTCTTCACACACTCGACCCCACCAACGTCGGATCCTTACGACTAAAATGTTTAATTAACCTTTTCTAACTTCACTATCCACCATCTACTCTAAACTCAAGATACTTACGGTCACCACTATACCTTAACAAATACGTATCCGGCACCACTATAACGTAAACAACACGTTCGGACGCACTATACTTAAACAAAAACGTATTACGGCACGCACTTCACTTAAAACAAACTACGGGCACGGCACTATACTAATACAACATAATCGTTTTATGAACCACCTTATACTTTAAACAAACGTACACCGCACTATTACTTAAATCAATACGTACTGGCAACCACTAACGAAACAAATGTAACGGGTCACGAGCAACTACCTACTTAAACAAAACGTACTGGGCAACTCACTTGATACTTAAACCAAAACCTGTTACGAGCACCACTTATACTTAACAAAAACTACTGGGCACAGTCATCTATACAAACAAAAAAGTACGGGCTACTTACTATACTTAACAAAACTGGGGCCAATAACTTTGCAGAGGGTATTTCCCATAAAACAGAGAAGAACCGGGTCAACACGCACTATACTTTAACCCAATAATCGTTACGGGCACCACATTACTTAACAAACGTAACCTGAGGTCAGCACATATACGTAACATGCAAAAAAACGGAGCCCACTATACTTAAAACAAAACGTACTGCAGCAACTGTACTTAAACAAAACGTAACGGCACTCCACTGTACTTAAACAAAACGTACGGCAGCACATTAACATTAAACACTCGTCACCCACGTTTATACTTAAATACCCAACAACTTCACGGGCACCACCTTTTACTAACATAAACTTACGGTGAACGCACTATACTTACACAAAAATCACGGTTCACGCACTTTATTCTTTAATACAAAAACGTTACTATCACTGTTACTATGAAAACTAAAACGTGACCGCTCGCACAGCTCACTGACTTAAAACAAAACGTTTCCGCCACCTGTACTCTAAACAAAACAGACGTGGCACCTCACTATCTTAAAACAAAGACTGTCTGTATTGCACGCTTCTATTACTTAAACTACACAACCACGTACGTCACGCACCCATTATATTTAATTACAAAACTGTACGGGCACGCACTTACTTAAAACAACTAATTTTAGCTATGCACCAACTTAGAACAAAACTACTGCACGCACTATACTTAAACAAAACGTGTTTAACGGGACGCCACATTATACTTAAACTAAAATCTTACGGGCACGCACTATACTTAAACAAGCAAGCATGTTCAAGTTGGTATTTTTTGTTTTTTTTTACACGTACGAGAATGTACGAACACGCACTATGGAAATGATGAACGTATTTAACCAAAACAACATAAACTAGCCTATTGTACAATTGAAAGATAGAGAGTGCACGTAACCGGAACGGCAACAAAAGAAATTTATCCCTCGTCTCCTGTCTACTGATCCTTGTTTGTGAGAGTTAAGAGCAATCTACATTACAACATGTTCACATTACAACTGAATTTTAGTTCTCCATTTCCTTTTTGTTGAACCCTTTTTGTTTGCAGTGCAATTCAAGACACACATGTTAACGACGCTGCTAAACTAGATTAACCAAAATCTCATAATCATCTCACGTTCTAAGCGTTTAGTCATGGGTTAATAAAAGGTATATGTAAATGAAAATATGAAATACTAATCCCAGGTAATAAAAATACCAGAGAGGACTGACACCTAACAAAAAATAATAAAAATAAAAACGTACGGAAACTAAAGCCGAAATGAGTAATGGATAGTCTTAAATTTGAAGCTCAATGAGCTAATAAGAATGAACTCAGGTAGGCGCTCTTTTATAACTACTTCTACCAAAAGCTTATCACAATGCACATTGTGCCTGATGTTAAGGTGACTAGCGCATTATGTGTGACCTAATAAATCTGTCGTTTACCGCAAAAATAACCCTTATTAATCTACATGTCAAAATTTATGTCAACTAGAAATAAATTCCCTTCTCGTTTCATAGAGGATAGGATATCAAAAGTTTTTCACGACAGCATCAATAGCACATCCCCGACCATCTCCATGGAGCAATCAAGTTCAGAAAAGAGGTGGAACGATATCAAAGGAGAAGATAGCAGAAAAGGTGCATGTGCGAGTACTTCCAATTTCCCAGATCAGCCTTTTCAAACTCATTTGAGTATTGTCTGTTCCCAGTCCAATACTGGCCAACCGAAAGTCCGAAGTTTAACCAAACAGTGGTTCAAATTTTCCGTTGGCTCTTTTGATCAGAGCATCGGCGTGTACTGCTCACACCTGTATACGACGCTTCTCGTGAAAAACTTACCGAACTTCCGCTGTGCAGAAGACGCATTTGTCTCAAGGCTTGCGGAACTGGAAAAAGCTACAGAAAATATGCAACATAGACACGACGATCAAAACGATAGGCTTGCTCGAAAGATTGAAGATTCACACGAAGTCAACCTTGTGTCCATGTCAATGTGAGCGTCTTAAGCTGCTAGAAGAAAAATCTGCCGCATCTGCAGACTCGCACTTCCTGAAATTATCACCTCACGCATATTTTAGACCGACAAGGTTTTGCAATTCGTGGGAAGGATGCCTCTGAAGGAATTTTCAATGTCTATCAGTCTGCGGACCGAGGATATGTAGACTCAGAGTGGCTTAGGAAGGAGTTCACTAAGTGGGAGATATTCAGAACGAATTCTACAGTTGATGAGTCGATGCCGATCTAGATACATATCCTGCCAGTAACCCTTGCAACTTAAAAATGTTCCACTCAGTTCACTTTAACTGTGAACCAAATATTCAGATGTAATGATAGATGAGTCGCGCGTTGTGCGTGCTAGTACGGCTTACCATTGATTTCTAACGTAAGATCTCATCTAGCCCTACCATAGTACGGATCAACAACAGAGTATCACTTGTAAATGCTCAGATGGTGCTTAATATTTCTCGTGGTGTCATACTACCCTAAACACCTTAGAGCGCCCTTATCGATGGGCAAGCAAATATCCAGAACTGTACATGGCTTCAGATAGCTACAGCTAAAAATTCCATACCTCTGTCCAATTATGATTCACTTAGAAGCTACGTATCTCACCAATCAATTACATCCATCAACCCTAACAAACTTGCACCGTTCATAAGAGACCCCTGATATGTCAAGTACTCAGCAACATCTACAAATAACTCTTGTGTTAAAAGTCAAGCATTCTGTACTGATTATCCCACGCTGACGCTCCCCCTGAAACTACTCCTGCTCCTACAGCCTGAGCCAATTTGCCCTTACCTTGTGTTACTCTCTTTCTCTGCCGGGAAATCATATTGACACTGATAAGCGATTTTTGCGTCGAAATTGCCCTTTCAACTAAGCAGTAACAATTGATGACTTTGGTTCGAACACTTAGCGTGCTCTCCACACATATCAATCTGGTATTCGAATTCTTCTTTCATCAGGAAAGTTGTTTCTCTGGTCTGTTGCCTCATTTGCCCTTCTTCCAATCCCTTGATCCTCAATATAACAGCCACTTACAAGATTCACACGTTTCCTGTGCTATGGTTTGCTTCTGCTGCAAAAGTAACTGCACAGAATCTTCCCAATCTCTCGTCTACCAGACGTTTAAGAAGTTTGACAGCAGCACAACGATCCTCAGTCAGATCGCCAACTAGAACCAGTACCCCCTCTAACTGCTTAAGCTATCGAGAGACTTGAGGAGGCACGCGGAAACACTGCCAATTCTGCAGGATAAGGGATAACAGTAGTTGTAATTTTCAAATTCAGTCGACAGCGCATCCAAGAACATGAACGAATACTTCACATCAACCGACAATTGCGTATTAAACTGGTGGAAATGTCTCCTGATTCAGGGTCATATCAACCAAATAGTCCATCATAATATCCCGAACTGTCGTACAATCTCAAGGTCAAGAACTGGCTCTTTAATCCTAGTTTCAATTTCATTCTTGTTGAGTATTCACCAGATATTTAACATTAGGTCGAAGCCGTCGAATGTTCCCACCAGTAGAAACGTTTCTTAGCTTCTATTGGTTTCACTCCATTCAAGTTCATTCGTGAGTCTCTGTAACGTCAAGTCAGCCCATCTTCGATGTTATAAGACTTTGTTACTTTTCCACATAGACAAACAATTATGCCTCAACCATCTCATAATCTTCATGAGTCACTCATAGATTCGTTTCTGACCTGCCACTTGACCCCCTAAGACTATCTTATACAATAGTTTCTATCTGTTAGTCGACAACTAGGTCATATTTTATGAGGAAATTTTAAGGTAAGGACCTGTACTCCCTGAATAGTTTGTTAGTCGATCAGTTCAAATTACGTTTTTTTTTTGAAAAATTTTTTTTTTAAATTTCTACCCTTATTATCTTTTTTTCCTTCTATATGTTTGTTCTGTCTGTCTGTTGCTGTCCCTGCTTCGTTCGGTTCCATGCGCTTAAACAATGCATTTTATGAGAATTCGGTTGCGCCATACCATTATGACTTAGCTTCCGTCTAATGAGAACCTTGCTATGTACCCACCGTTGACCTAGCAGTGACTTTGACAAATTTTCAAAAATCATAATAAACAAATTTATTTTTCGAGAAATCATATATAACCTTTCGTGATACTTTACACGAGCACTGTGTGGCAGCACTATTCAGCTCACTTTTTTTCAAAAGTTAATTTCCAGCATCCGATATCCTATCCACTATCTTCGTCGAAATAGACTTTATATACCCTTTCAAAACAAAAAAAAAACGAATGTCTTTATATCTCAGATGATATTGAGCATATACATGAAAACTGTCTATATGAGTCATGGTATCCTATTATGTTAGAAAAACCGTTACTAGACCCCTCCGATTGCTTATAGCAATACGGTCCGAAAAACTGCTTAATATGTGTTTTGGTAATTTTAACACCAAAACTATCTCTATGCCATTTAACCCTGAAGATAGAATCTAGAACTTTTCTTGTGGCTTTAATCCACAGGTCATTCCGCCATTCAACGCCCATCGCGCACTCTATTTGGGTTAGACTGATACCATGTCCACCTACCGTCTGCCAATCTTGTATCAGTCTCTATTTTCGTTTATGTTTAGTATCAGTTCATAAGTCATGATAGGAGCTTGATTCTAAACACAGTAAGCATATCTTATGCAATATATATTATAGATACGTTATGATAATATATATATGTTCTTTTAATACACTGAACTTAATGAAAGTTTTATGATAATTTTATATTAATTTCGCTTCGGTTGTACATTTGATAAAATAGTTAATGTCATAGATGCAGATTAATTTTTAAGGTTATTTGTAGGTATCAGAATCAAGCATTTCCACGATGCGGGTAGAAAATCAAGAATTGCAACTTTAAACGTTGCTTTCCACGCCGCCCCGACTGTGGCTTCGTTGTTGACAGTGCAGAGTACACCCCACTTTTCAATAATCATCGTATTGCCCATGTTATCTTGAAACATCTTAATTGCTGACATCCCTAAAAATATATGCACTGCCACGGTAATTTCACGAGGTTGTGCACATGATTATACCCGCACGCACAAAGCGAACGTTTATTTATTATTTTATTACGAAAGGTTTGTTAAACAAGTCTGTCGTCGTTAGCTTTGTCGTCGTTCTAGAGACGTGTTGTTCATTATACGCACAAAACAACTTAATTTCAATTGCTTAAAGTGAAGCACCGAAGTGAGAATTATGTTTTCGCCCCCTCTGTCGTCTGAGGTTACGATTTCTTGGTCAATATGTGTCCATTGTTGATGTAGTTTCATTCTGGGTCTGTCTGTCTGTCTGTTTGTTGTGGATTGTTTACCCTTAGCAGCCCACACTTTCAGTCAATTTCATGATCAAAACTGAATGTACAACATCGGCCATGGTACAACTCTCACATCTTGTCGTCCTTTGTGATCTACGTCATAATCAAGTCAGTCACCGAAAAACCGGTAATTCTATTTTCGCAATAACGTCCTATAAAATGGTCTTTATCACTTCAAGCCAAATCCAAAATGACATTCTACACTACTGCATCCAACCATCTCTCTTTGGTGTCAACCAACACCCTTCTATACAGTTGGGGACGAATCTCAGGAGTTGGGTTCAAACTTTCAAATCGATAAAAACGTCATTCATACCCGATTTATCTTCCAATTTGGCATTGTGGATCTTTTGAGATGCCTATCATCTCACAAAAATGGATTCAATTTGTCGTTCAGCCACTTCCGGTTACTATTTTGGCACAAATTCAATTGAAATTCGGTAGTGATGTTTCATTTTCCGGGAGTGTGTTTTGATGTTCAGCGCAAATGCATAGCTTCACACATTTGAAGATCACAAGTCAAGCAAATCTGTGACCTTGATAAGATCAAACTACCAGTTTTGTTTTTTCAAATCATGGAGACTTTATAAGTAAATATTCAGGCATTCCTTGGGCGTCATACGAGCAATTTCATTTCGTCTTATTTGTGTACTATGAATTCCAGAAAAGTAAGATTGTGCGGTATTCGATTAAACTTTGTGACAAGAGAATTCGTTGTGAAAAGACGAAAATGATTTCAATTATTCACGTATTTTTCGGATTCTAAACTCCTCTTCTATGAAAAAATTATTTACATTAACCGCCGCAAAAGCGAGTGAATCAGCGCATTTTATTTTATGTTTCCCAATTATTCAAAGCTAATTTAGTCGCCCAAATACCCACTTTCCTTTGATTTTCACCCGGTTTTCAACGTTGGGATTTAGGCCACTGTTATCGACTGCGAAAATTTTATGAAAAACAGGAATTTGACAAATTATCTGTTCCGGTTGGTTTCGTTGCGAGCCGGCGCGGTTTTAGAGTTGAAATAAACTCGCTGTTCATCGCTGCCCCACAAGCTTCCACCAATCTTCTCAATTCAGACCATTACCAGGGCCGCCGCAAATTGCGGAAATTTCTTTTGATTGCGCCTCTTATTTATTAACTCGACGGCTGTCCAGAAGTTCATCAAAAATTTAAACACCACAGCACCATTTATCGTGCACTGTCTAAATAATATTCAGCGCATCCAGCGATTTATAAGTTAGAAAGTGTTTGAAATAAAAACCATTTTGGTCGCCTAAAAGGCGGGGGCCCCGAAGGCCGTTGCCCTGGTCCTAACACTATTGCCGAAGGCGTTGGCGCTTCCTGGGTCCATTGAAGCCCAGGGCGCGGATTTCTTTGTAATACACTATAAAGAATGAACGTATTACCAAAAGTCCGAAAACGCTGCCCAGACATACTCTCAAAAATGTCCAGGCTCACGTTCCCTGTGTCAGTGGGATGAACAATCCAACGCTTGGCGAATTTCTGGCTCGCGACATTGATTAGGAAGAGCCCCGGACATCGATCAGGATTCAAAAAAAGCCCGGACGTGGACGTCGCTAGATGGAGCTGGCCTCCGGGTTGGAGGAACCATGTGCGCTTGGGATGCCGGAAGCGACGGATTCATTCAATGTTGAATTGTTAAAACCTAGTTCATCCTTTAACTCAGACTATAATAGCATCCATATAAAAGCTTTGAATAAGAGAATTAAAAAATTTATTCTCTGTTTGTGAGGGAGCAGTCTTCACTCTGGTGTGTACTAGAGCAGCTCGTTTTTGTTATGCCTTATCTTGGTTACACTGTACGCTTCAATGAAAAAAAATGTGCGGAGCGGGCGACCAATGTCGATTTTTTTGTTGTCCCCCCCTTGATAAAAAGTGGGGGGGGGACATGTCCCCCCCATCCCCCACCAATCGACGCCCATATCTCCAAAACGTTCCATGGCCTCACACCCAAGTGTGCCAGAAAAATGGCATTTCACATGGCTCAGAGAAATGGCTTGCACATGCCAGATAAGTGGGACGAAGAACAAATGGCTGGACGTGACTGTCTCACTGGATTTCTCAAATGACACCCAGGGCTTTGTATTTGAAGTCCAGAGGCAACGTCCTTAGGACGAGGTACCGCTTTTAACGAGGTGACACTTGTGGCTTTCTTCAACATCGTTGAATGTTGAAGGGATCTGAGGGATCACCTGAGGGATCTCTAGGCCTCGCACACCATAGTCACAACTTTGTGGGAGTTTTTGTTCAATAAAACAATTCAACTTAAATATTCTTTATTGTTCTTCTTTGTGTCACATTTCTCCCACCCCGCTATCCTATGTATCTCGACAATGTCCCAAATCACCTCAAAATTTGTCAAAAATTAGTCAGGAACCAGAACTCAGCAAGTCTTGTTAAATGTTATATAAGTTATATATTTTGAAGGGTAAGACCATGGGTTTATTTGACAACTAAATATTAGCTGAAAAGTTTTATACTTCCATGTGTGGGACACAAATTGTGCCAAACTGAAAATAGTGTTCCATGTCTCCACGCTCTCCTCAACTCCATCGAGCTGTGGATGAAGGCCTTATAGGTGAATAGAAGTTCAGGTGTGCTAAGGAAGGACTTTATAACCCTAGAAGACCCGATAGAAAATCAAGTTCTCGACTTATACTCACTGCTAAAGGTTGATGACTTTATCCAGTCTGAGCAGTGTCCTGTAAGCTGTTAAGCTTGAGTGCAGGTGAATAGTCACAAGAGTTTTTTTTAAGCAATAAATGGCGTATCACCAGTGGACCAACTTGGCGTTGTGTCCATGAAATAATATGATCCACTCGGTGACTCAGATGTCATATATGACCAGTGCCCATGGGAATAAGCTGCTCACTAAAAGGGGTTCGATGATAGTAGTCCTGCTAGTCTAGTAGGAAGAGGGGGGTATCATGCACCCCCCTGGAAATATACTTCTAATCAGTGTTTCTAGATTGGAAAAAGTGCGTAGAAAATGATGAGCTATGTTAGAAAGTTGTCAAAATGTCCCACGTATCATTTTTATGCAAATTAGT
>CM068954.1:145089975-145107604 GCA_035128595.1 Eptatretus atami
ATAACTTGAACAAAACCACTACCAATGTGCACAACAGCAACATTGTCAACAGTGCTGGGGGAATCATGGTGCAGGAAGTCAAGCCTGGGTTCGAGAGCAACAAGGTATCCAGAATTCAAGCCGTGTCCAAATTGGACACGGTGAAACATTTTTTATGAGTAGCATCTACTACTGAGTCAAAGAGTTTACATTTGAAATTCGGCTGAGATTAAGCAGTGTCAAGCTTATGGCATGTGCGGAAAATTAAAATAAAGCCACGAAGCTGGTGTTCTCCATTTGTTATAAGCATTCAATGTATCCATGTTTCATCGATATGAATCGATGATTAAAAGTGAGGAAAGTGAAAAAAGAAACTATCGTTGAGAAATCATTGCGGCTTGTCCAGTCCAAGGAATTTTGTTGAGCAAGCCAAAAAAAATTGCGGCTTTCAAACTCTACGAGCGACAGAGGCTTTACCAAGATGGCGTGCACCATCTTGGTATGACTTATTTTGGTTTATCGTGGATGAGCACCCCCTAAATTATTTCAAAAGAAGTGTTCAAATTAACCCAAACACCCATTTTCATCATGCACCACCTTGATTCCTTGTATGCTGCCATGTTTGCCGGGCCACGAGGTTCAGGTGTTGGAGTTATGAGAGATGGATGGACACTCACTGCCATTTATTATGTAGATACTGGATCTGTATTTGGTCTCCGCCTCTAGACCTCTCGTGTTAAGCTGCATCCAAGCTCGGCTTGTTGCACTGTCTCTCCCTTACCACCGCAGCCAAGTATTCCTCTTCATCCCCCGGGGAGCACCCAGCTTTCATCGTCCTTCTCTGTCTTTATTGCCACTACTATCTGGCCCTTGTTCGCTCACTACGATGGAGTCGAGATGAAGCTGTAAAGCCAGTAACAATGTCCTTCAGTCCATCCTTCCTTCCATCCAGGTCAGTGGGTATCCATTAACATTTTTCGTTTTTTGCCCATTACTCCTTGGTGGCCTCAATGGATCTTTTTGAAGCTTGGCATGATGATTCATGATGTGATGCACGAAAAAACCAATGGAGGCTATAATGCCATTAATGGAGGCCTTGTCCTTAGAATATTTTAAAACTGATTTTAAAACCTCCCTTTGGGACCAGTGTTTTGCAGGCAATTCCTTTCTAATGAAAGTTGAAGCATTTGGCAAAGTTGAGATTGGAAATCACCTCAATTGGTGTGGAGTTTCATCTGGAGAAGCTTGGTCTGTGCCATGTGCCATTAGATCTGATTGCCACAAAAAATTTTTTACAAGAGAGGTTTCTTTATGAAGCCACCTCGTCTTATCGTGGGTGATATCTCTACTGCGCTATATTCTTATCCTTTCTTGTTTCACCTGCCACAGATCAGCAAGTTGAGTTAATACAATTATTGTCTCTGGTTGATCGTATTCTGGTCGGTGGCAATCTCGGCATTTTGAAGTTCATAACGGGTTCTCATATAGTAACGTTCGTCATTTTTACCTCCGCCCCGAGGTGAAGGAGGTTATGTTTCACCCATTTCTGTCTGTCTGTCTGTTTGTTGTCTGTTTGTGTACAGGATATCTCAAAAACATGTGGCGGATCCGGATGAAATTTTGTGGACAGGTTTCGGTGTATGACCAAAGGACGAACTGATTCGATTTTTTGAAGAACCGGATCCAGATTCGACTACTAGAATTTAAAATGATTCTTCACCATTGAAGAATATATGGCCAAAAAACATATATAGCCACGATATCGCAAAGTTGGGACAGATTCGGATGAAAACTTGGTGGGACACGTAGAATTTATTCAATTTTGGTGAAGATCCGGATGCGGATCCCTTATGATACATTTCTTAAGCGATTCTTCACCTTGAGAGACCGGGCTTAAAAATGATATATAGCACGATATCTCAAAAAGTTGTAGCACAGATCGGATAAAAACTTGGTGGCCAGTTGGGTTGTGTACAAGACCGAATTGCGTTCGATTTTTGTTGAAATCCGAGAATTATTTAATTTTCCAAAGTTGATTTCACAATTGAAGCTCGGCCAAAAAAACGATATATAGCCCACGATATTTCAAAAAATGTAATTGGGCCCGATATGTTCTCGTGGATCAGCATACGTCGTGGAGTATGCGGTCTACTGAGGCCTTCTGTTTGAGTTGTGAATTGTTCTTTCTCTGCTCTGGATTATGATGTGGCTTGGCAAACATTTCCGTAGTTTAAGTTCTGTTTTGTTTTTGCATCATCATTGTATTAAAGGAAGCATTACAAGACCACTCACTGTCTCTGTGCCTCACACATATTTGTTTTAGGAATGTTGACAACACGCTTGGTTGGAAATTTGAGCTATCATTTGCTCTGAGCTATGCTTTCGCAGAAACCAGTACGGAGCCCTTTGTTTCATTTTCCATCCAGTGGTGAGATAAGAGCCAATTAACTCCAAAATAATCTATGTTTGCCATGTCCAATCACATGTCCTTGATATTTTATCATTCAGTTTCCTCTTGATTTTAAGCTCTTAATTCCTCTTAATTACGCCTCCCCCTATAATGATAGGGAAGCTTAATTGCTCTTTGCAGAGGTTAATTTTCTATAATATACCCCCAATTTTATTATACACAGAGGTTCTCGAGGATCACCATTTACCAATTTTTTCTTTCCTACACTCCAACACATGGAGTTAGTCATGATGCGAATTATTATCTCATTACATTTTATCTCTTAATGTCATGAAGCCCTCTGATTGAAGACCAGAAAGAAAATGGTGAGACAGAAGTTTAGGGTGAGGGGAGTCCTTTTTCATCCCTTTTAGTCCTTTTGCTCCTTTTAAGACCCTTTCACACTTGAACTCCTATAGACCGTAATAACCCTAAACCCCTTAATACCCCCCCAGTCCACTAACACCCCTAATTACCCTTTAAAACCCGAAGACCAAAATACCCCTTTCGAAGCTTAAACCCTCTAACAACCTTTAATACCCCTGAAGACGCTTTTAAACCCTAGACCCACTAAAACCCTAATTTATAGCGGAACCGCAGAGCTTCATACTTAACGCGTGCACGTCGAGAGAATAAAAAAACCAAAAAAACAACAAAAAAACCAAAAAAAAAACACAACCAAACAACAACACAATACCCCTAGCTATTTGCGGAATCCTTTGTCGTTTGAATGACCGTTTGCTTCGCGTTGTTTTAAACGCTGTGCGGGTATAAACACGATTGGGTTATTTCTATCTTGTGAATATTACTTAACGCGTGCACATGACGGAATAGGAAAACAACAAATACAACACAATACCATGGCAATTGTGAATCCGTGTGTCGTTGCGCTATGACCCTTTTGCGTCCGTTTTTGTTTTTCTGGGGTTTTTTTTGGTTCCGGTTTTTGTCATGGGGAAATGATGCATGCCGGGAGATAAAGGCATCGTCGGAACATGAAAACCCAATAATACAGACATGGTTATATTTCCTCCACTGATTTTAATAAAGATATCTCCCGCCATCAATCCAAAAAATAATTTTGAATCGTGATTTACGTTATTTGATCGCTGCATCCCGAATCCAGGCCGAAGTAACGGAAAATTGTGTATTACAGTTGCTGACAAGTTGTAGCTAAAGTCAGAAGCGAATGTAAGAAGAATACTACGTTCGCTATCTAGTATTATTTTTTTTAGCATGAGATCCGTTCTAGGCGTCTTTTTGTAGTTGGCGTTTAATTGCTGAGTAATGTAGAGTAATATTTTTTCAGATGAGATCTGTTCTAGACGCTGTAGTTGTTGTTGTGGAAGGTAATCTAGGTAGATTTTTTTTTTCAGATGAGATCCTGTTCTTAGACGGGTAGTTGTTGTTTGAGCGTAAGTTGAGGTAATATTAATTTTTTAAGATGAATCCTGTTCTAGTCGTTTTAGTTTCGTTGTGAGGTTAATGTTGAGGAATTTTTTTTTTTCAGATGAGTACCTGTTCTAGGCGGTTTTATGTAGTTGTTGTTGTAGTAATGTTGATGAATATTATTTTTGCAGATGAGTCCTGTGTAGCGTGTAGTTGTTTGTTGTGAAGGTAATGTTAAGGTAATATTTATTTTTCATAGCGAAAAAAGACTTTAAGTTGATATATTTAAGAACGAATGTAACAAAATTCTAAGTCCGCTTCTAGGTTTTGCCTATTCCATATACAGAGTCGAGCGTTCTTTGGAAGAGCTCGTACAACTGAACAGATCAGCACGTAACAGACAAAACAGGATGCAAAACACGCATTGCATTGCGTGAACAAGATGGACACGGAGGATGCATGGGTGACAAGATGGATACAGAAGAAACTCCAAGGAGGGAAATTGAAGGAAGGAGTGATTTGAGTGCGGTTAGCAAGTGTAGAAAAAGATCAGGTTTTGGATTGGGGATGATCTGAGTGAGTGTAGTGAACAGCTATCTTGATGACCGCGGGGAAAAAAAGAGTAAGAATGAGGAGGTGAGCAGTTGATCCTAGTTTTTGGTAGTTTACCAGAAGGAGTGAAATTGGTAATGGCGACCATGTGAGCCTGTAGAAACCGGGGAGGGGGTGGGCGAATGGGACAAGCTCAGAAATTGCAGACGCGTACAAGACCGGAATGAGGTGATAGAAGACAGGACAGACCACTGACCTGTCTGTTGATGGCGAATATAGACCAAAGACTCAGCTTCGCCCCAAGAGATTCCCAATGAATCTTTGAAGGCTTTTATTCCCATGGCATCAATGCTGAGAAGATGTGTGGCAGCGAAAGCGCAGAGGGAAAGCAGTAGGGGAAAGCGGAGAGGCATGAGTTGTATGACATCAACTAGATACCGAAATGCTGATGGCGGATTTTCCTGTTCCTGCTGGAACAATATTTGAGGAGTCGGGATTCTATGCCAGAATACAGTGACGTCACAGCAGTTTTATATTTTGGGTTCAAAAGATTTTGGGGTTGTCACGACGTCTCATCTCACTGTGTTGATATTAAATATTTGATGTTAAAAATTTACTAGACATTGACTTGAATGCCAAGCCATAGGCAAATATATCAAGGAGTTCAGAGCTTCAGATAATTCAATCGCCATTTTTGTAATATTATACCCATGGCAGAGTTGGACACTCATGGCTCCACCTCTCTCCCTATGGCGACAAACCCTCCCTTGCATGTTCCAATTCTTCCCGTTATTATATTCCAGGCATTTACACCTGTCGTATAATGTGACAGCTAAGGTATACTATACTTTGCGTGTTCTTCATTTGAGTATATTTCCAATTTAAAATCATTATAAGATTCTAATTCCAAAGAATTTTGCTCCACATGACTCGACAAAAGTTGTCTTTTTTCATTGCAGTTATTTTAAATTAGCCAATGCTATTACAAGCGGAAAAACTGACCATGGGCAATGTACAATGAAGATTCATGACGGAAGCTCTTCGTCGCTGTAGTAAGCATGGAGAATCAATTACGTGACGTTTGCCTAAGAAAAAAGGCATGCCGAAGATGACTGCTGTCAGATATGCTGAAAAAGTTCCGGAATGACCCAGATGTAAAAATGCAGCGAACGTTTATCACAGTCGAGTTTTGCCTGTCAAAACCAAGAACAGTCTACTTGTCGTGATATTTGACCATGTCTCCAAACATGGCCGTCGATTGCTTTTGAAAAGTGGGGGGACATTGCAGACACGAAAGCCCACTTTCGTGCGCGTGGGACACAGCAAGTCTACCCTTGCAGAATTCGTGATTTTATATGCTCGTTTGACATGCTTGCTGCCTTCTGATCACACAAATCCCTTAAATTAATCTTACCACTCTAACGACCATCTTGTTTATCAATGTAAGCAGACGGAGCGAAATTAATTAAACATTAACATACAGAAATTTCAAAGTTTCAATTATCAAAGAAATACATATATATATAAGAATGTTATCAGCCTCCTTCTCACGCCACCTTGAACTGATTCAATAAACATTAAAACTGAAAATTAGAACTTGACATAAAAAATATGATATTACACGAGTACGGTCAACTTACCTTAAAAAAACTTGCCAAAAATATGAACCCTCTTGTCTGCGATCTAGTTAAAAACTTGTAGCCAATGTCTTTGGGGGTCAAGTGCAGGCAGACAATCTCAGTGAACATGACAGATCATGAGATGTTGAGGCGGTTGTTGGGTCATTGTGGAACGTAACCAAGTCTTCATTTACGTCTGAAGTGCGCTGAATGACGTTCAGCTCGCATGAACCGCTGGGGAAATCAGTAGAAGCCTAACGGCAAACATTCTACCTTGGAACATTCGACGGGATTCCGGCCACCATGTCTACAAATATCTTACGTAATCCTCAACAGATGAACCACTGAACTGTTACGAAATAACCAAGTTCTTGCTCTAGGGAAATTCCGGACAGTCGGATATTTGCGGACTATTGCTGTTGAAGACCCAAGATCAGGAGCAATTATCACCAATCCCTATTACGCCATGAGGTCGGTTGATGGAAGTACTCGTTCAGTTTTTCGGACGCCGCTGTCAATGACTTGAAAAATCCAACTCTGTTATACCTCCTCTGCAGAATTGGCAGTTGTATTCCTGCGGCCTCCATCAAGTCTCCTCGGAAGCTTAGCCCTTACAGGGAGGGTCACGGATCTAGTTGGCACTGCTGAGCTTCTGCTTGTGCTGCTTCGAAAACCTCTTAAACGTCTGGTCGGTTACGAGAGATTGGAGATTCTGTGCAGTTACCGTTTTGCAGCAGTAAGCCATACCAGAGACGCGTAAGCTTGTGAACCCTGATGCCTTAATTGAGGTGTTCAACGGATTGCGAGAACGGCAATCATGCAAACAGACCGAGAACACAACTTTCCTGATGAAAGACAGCTCTTCGAAACCGTTGCTCGCGATGCCAGTGTTCGTACCAAGTCATCACTGCTTGGAAGGGCATCCATTACTGCTTCATAGTTATCCAATATCGCATTTCCACGGCTAGGAGACGAGTTAACCAAACGCGTCGGGGCAAAATTGGCCTCAGGCGTGTAGGGCAAGGAGGTCAGCATCGTTAGAGGAATTCAAGTAAGCATGCTTGAAATTTTCCAGAGTTGTTGTGTAGATGTTTGCTGAGTACCTGACATAATCAAGGGCGTCTCTTATGAACGGTGACATTTGTAGGGCTTTTGCTTTGGATTGTAAATGAGTTGAGGGTACTGAGCTCCACAGTAACATAATTGGCCAGCTTTGGAGTTTTTTTAGCTGTGCTTGACAGCCTGTACTTTCCGGAACAGTTGCTTGCCCATCTTAATCTGCGCTCTAAGGTGTTCAATAGGGAGTTGACACCGATTAAGGACATCCTGAAGCATCTTACAAAGTGATACCTCTGTTGTTGGATGATACTTGGTTAGAGGGGCGACGAGATCTTCTTGAACATCAAAGAATTCCGTCACCATAGCGCACACAACACGATCCTGCTCATTACCCTGAATATCTGCGTTCCATCAGTTACGAGTCCGAACTGAGTGGACAATTCATTCACGTTACTGCAGATATTTCTGAGGATGGCCATGACTCATTCAACTGTAGAAATTTCAGTTCTGAATTCTCCACTGTGAACGTCTCGTCTTCCTCTGACAGCCACGTCTTGAGGTACATCATCCTCGGCCACAAACTGTAAGAGCATTTGAAATTCCCTTCAGAGGCATCCTTCCCACGAATTGCAAACCTTTGGTCAGCGGCTAAATATTGCAGTTGAGTGATAATCTCCTCAGAAGTGCTGGACCATGCAGATCTTTGCTCTTCTAGCAGTTTGCTTGCTCAGCAGCACTTGGACACCAGGTTGACTTCTGCGAACATTTCAGATTTTCAGAGGCCAGCCTATGTGTTTTATTGTTCTGTTGTCTGAATTTTTCTGTAGCCTTTTTCCAGTCCGAAAGCCCTTTGAGACAAATGTGTCTTCTGCCACAGCGGGAAAGTTCGGTAAGTTTTTCACGAGAAGCGCTACAGGTGCTGACAGAGTACACCGCCGCATGCTCTGATCAAAATGAAGCCATTGTTGAAAAATCTTTGAATCACTGTTGTGAAACTTCAACTTTCGGTTTGGCAGGTATTTGGACTGGGATACAAACTGACATCATGAGTTGAAAGGCTGATCTGGGAAATTAAGGCCGATACTCGCACATGCACCCATTTCTGCTATCTTCTCCTTTGAATCGTCACCTCTCTGGAACTTGATGCTCCAGGAGCAGTCGTCGGGGATGTGCTATTGATGCTGTCGCGAACAAACTTTTATATCCATATCCTCTATGAAACGAGGAAGGAATTACATTTCAGTTAATAATTTAGACATGGTGAATTTATAAGGGTTATTTTTGCGCCGTAAACAGGGCATTTTTGAAGGTCAACATACTTTTGCTGGCACTATACCTGCCAGGCACAATGTTGACAGTGATAAGCTTTGCGTAGCCACATGTATTACTAAAAGAGCGCCGATACGAGTTTTCAGTTCTTAATTTAGCATCTGAGCTCCAATTTAGCATTCCATACTCGCTTAGTTCCCGCTAGCGCACTTATTACTTTTATTACTTTTTGGTTAGGGTTCCAGATACCCTGGTATTTTATTACCTGGAATATTAATATCATCATTTTATTTAATTTGCATTTAATTAACCAATGAGCAAAAGTTTGGATGAGGATGATTATGCATATTATTGGTTCATAGTTAGCATCGTGTGTTAAAGCCCTGTGTTTGGCGCAGTGGTTAGGCCATGGCTTGGACCAAAAAGTCCTGAGTTCAAGCCCGTTGGGACATGAATAATATGTATATGGTGTATATGTGTATACTATAATATATATATATATATATAATATATATATATATGTATATATATATATAAAAACCAAGTCGTAAAACACCCCAAGGGGGGGTTGACTCAGCCTGTCACATCCTTCCGAGGTCGCCGAAATGAGTACCAGAGTCGGCGAAAATGAGCTACAGAGCGTCCGCGAAATGAGTACCAGTTGAACTGGGCCCGGTGTATGTCCCGGTAGAATAGTCTTGACCATATCCCTGTGTGTTCGTAGAGGCGACCAGGGTGCGTCAGGAAGGCATCCGCGTGTAAAACCTATGCCAAATCATTATGCGTACAACAAAACGAATTCCCATACCGGAAATTCGGTCGTAGGCTCGGGTACCACGACCGCCACGCGTACCGGTGGTCAGCAGGGTCGTACCAGGGAAATTGTGCTACTGCTTGGGAAGAGGAGAAGGAGACGGGGAAGGCGAGTCCAGAGCAGTGGGAGAGGGGAAGGTAGATGTGAGGTAGAGTTGAAACTCTGAATGTTGGGACGATTGACTGGCAAAGGGCGAGAGTTGCTGATATGAGGAGAGAAGATAAGGTGACCATAACTGTGTTACAAAACCAAGTTGGGGGGAAGTAAGCTAGAGCATTGGAGTGGTCAAACTGTTACCAGGGTGGATGGGAGGGAAATTGTTGTCGGGGTAATCCTGAAGGGAAGATTATGTCAAAGTGGTATTGAGCGCTAGGAGAGTGTCTGACCGAGTTGATGAGTGTGAAGTTGGGAAATTGAAGCGTGCTTGATGGAATGTCATCAGGCATATGCCCCACATATGGGTGCTGAGATGGATATAAAGAAATTTCTGAGTGAGTTAGATGAAGTGGTTGGGAGAGTGTATCCAAGGATGAAAGAGTGGTGATTGGAGCAATTTCAATGGGCATGTGGGGAAGGAATAAAAGACGGATGAGAGGTGATGGGTAGGTACGGTCTCAATCAAGAGAAATGTGGATGGGCAAAATGTGGTAAGTTTGCAAAAAGAATGGAAATGGCGTGAATGTAAATACGTATTTCAAGAAGAAGAGCGAACACAGCGGGAATACAAGAGTGAGGAAAGTTGCACACAGGGGTCTACATCTTAAGCAGGAGCATGCAACCTGAAAGAGATAGGCCGACTGTATAACAAAGGGTGGTGGCAGGGGGAGAGTGTAGCTCGACAGCATCGATTGGTGGTCTGAGGATGATTTAGAGCGTGAGTTTGAGAAAGAGAGTGAGGGCTGAACCAAGACCCAGATGGTGGAAGCTGAAGGAGGAAGACGGCTTGTGCGGAAGTTTAGGGAGGAGGGAGACAGGCGTTGATGGTGGTAAAAGATGGTGGGATGATTGTGGGGCAACTACAGCCAGAAGTGGTGAGAGATAGCACGGAAGGCTACTTGATTGTGACAATCTGGAGCAGAGGAAGCGAAAGAGAAGGAGACTTGGTGGTGGAACGAGGAAGGACAGGAAAGATAAGAAGAAGGGAGTTGGCGGAAAAAGGAAAGTGGGTAGTCAGAGAGGATGAAAAAGTAGGCAGAGTACAAGAGGGCGGCGAAAGGCAAAAAAGAGAGTGGCAAAGGCTAAGAAAAAAGGCATATGACGAGCTGTATGAGAAGTTGATTACAAAATAAGGGGAACAAGGATTTATACCGATTGGCAAGACAGATGGGACCCGAGCTGGCGAAGGATGTGCTGCAGTTCGGGTGATAAAGACGCAAATAGGGAATGTTGCTACGAGCGAGGAGAGTGTGTGAGAAGGTGATGGAGTACTTTGAGGAAGCCTGATGAATCTCTAAAAGAAACATGAGAGAGGAGAGAAGTGGAAAAAAAAGAGGTGAGAAGGAATCAGGAAGTGGGGTGCGATCAGTTAAGGATGAAGTGAGGACTCGCCATGAAGAGGATGAAGAGTGAAAGGCGGTTGGCCCAGATACATACCAGTGGAGGCATGGAAGTGCTTAGAGAGATGGCAGTGGGGTTGTTAACCAGATTGTTTAATAAAATCTTGGAAAGCTAGAGGATGCAGACGGATGGAGGATTAAGTGTACTGTTCGATTTTCAAGAACAAGGGGGATGTTGCCAGAGCTGTGGGAAATTCAGCAGGGATAAAAGTTGTTAAGCCACAACCATGAATTGTTGGGAAAGAGTAGTGGAAGCTAGGTTGAGAGGAGAGGTGACTATTTGTGAGCCAGCAATATGGTAAGTATGCCAGGAACAAGAGCACCACTGATGCGATGTTTGCTTTGAGAATGTTTGATGATAAGTATAGGGAAGGCCAGAAAGAGTTACATTGTGGTTTGTGGATTTAGAGAAAAGTTATGATAGGTGCCAAGAGAGGGTTGTGGTATTGTAATGAGGAAGTCGGGAGTGGTTGGAGAAGTATGTGAGGAATCGTGCAGGATATGATGAGCAGTGTGACAGCGGCTGAGGTGTGCCGGTAGGAATGACGGACCCGGGTTTAGGTAAAATGGATTGCACCAAGGATCGACTCTGAGCCCTTTCCTGTTTGCAATGCGTGATGGACAGGTTGACGACGCGCATTCAGAACTGGAGTCTCCATGGACTATATGTCGGCGGATGACATCAGGATCTGTAGGGAGAGTTAGGGAGCAGGCTGAGGCGAGCCTCGAAGTGAGGTACGCACTGAGAGAAGGGAATGATAGTCAGTCGGGAAGTAAGACGAGTACATGCTGCATAAATGAGAGGGAGGGAGTGGTATGTTCGGTTGCAAGGAGATGAGGTGGGAAGTCGTGGATGGGTTTAAATACTTGCGGATCAACTGTCCAAAGTAAGTACGGAGAGTGTGGGAGAGAGTGATAAAGAGAGGCAGGCAGGATGGATGGTGAGAAGAGTTGCAGGAGTGATTTTGATGACAGAAGGGTAGCTGCAGAGTGAAGGGAAAGTATATAAGACGGTAGTGAGAAGGGGGGGGGGGGGAAAAAAAAAACCCAAAGGGGGCGCCCTATTGTTTTTATGTTGGGGTTTTTGGGAGCTGGCGCTAACAAAAAGAACAGGAAGCGGCAGGAGGTGGCAGAGTTAAAAGATGCTGCGATTCTCGTGGATGACGAGGATGCGACAGGATAAGGAATGAGTATATTAGAGGGACAGCGCAGGTTGGACGGTTTGGAGACAAAGTAGAGAGGCGAGATTGAGATGTTTGGACATGTGCACAGGAGAGAAGCGAGTATATCGGAGAGAAGGGATGTGAAGATGTGGAGCCGCCCAGGCAGGAGGAGAAGAGGAAAGGCCAAAAGAAGAGGTTCATGGATCGGTGAGGGTGCATGCGTGGTTGGAGTGTCAATGGAAGATGTTGGAGATAGAGCGAAATGGAGATGCGTGATCCGCTGTGGCGACCCCTAACAGGACTAGCGAAAGAAGCAGAAGGAGGAAGAAGAGGTAGGCGTTCGTCGTTTAGATTGGTGTTCTTGATTTGCATGCCATCAAAAGGGTTCACCGAAAAGGAATGAGCTAAAATCATTGTAATGTAACATTTATGTAATTCTTTACTCTCACAAAACCACTGCAACCAGGAGACGAGGGATTAAGCATCTGTTGCCGTCCGACGTGCACTCTCTTTTTCCAATTATTGCTACATAGTTGTATTTGTAAATACGTTCATAATTTCCCACTAGTGGCGTGCCCGAGTGCGTTGCCCGTACGCTGCCAAAAAAAAAACAAAAAAAAAACACAACTTTGAAACCGCGTGCCTTTGTTTAAGTATAGTGCCTGCCGTATGTTTTGTTTAAGTAGAGTGCATCCATGCCCGTACGTTTTGTTTAAGTATAGTGCGTGCCCGTACGTTTTGTTTAAGTATAGTGGCGGCACCGTATGTTTTGTTAAGTTAGTGCGTGCCCGTACGTTGTTTAAAAGCTATTAGTGCGTGCCCGTACGTTTATGTTTAAGTATAGTGCGTGCCCGTTACGTTTTTTAAGTATAGTGCGTGCGCGCTACGTGGTTTGTTTAAGTATAGTGCGTGCCCGTATGTTTTGTTTAAGTATAGTTGGCATGCGCCATACGTTTTGTTTAAGTATAGTGCGTGCCCGTACGTTTTTTTAGAGTATAGTGCGTGCCCGTACGTTTTTGTTTAAGATAGTGCGATATCAGTTAAGAAAGGTGAAATAAACCCATTTTGGTCGATTAAGGACCCAGAACCGTTGCGGGTCACATGGAGAAGAAAGCAGCTGAACAAACCTCTATTTTATTTTTTAACGCTGCATTAAAATCTCTAATTTAATCATTCTAAATCACACAGTGAAGGAGACACCTTATCCGTCCGTCTATCCTTCGTCTTTGTCCTCGTGCAAACGGAAAATTATTCGGATGATGGCGGGAGAGAAATTCCTATCCGGACGTTATTTTTCCGAGTAAAAATTGCAAGCCGCGGCTAAGCTACTAAGCCTAAGCTCTTTAAATCGATTTTTCGATGTAATCTCATACTACCCTATACCGATTACTGCTATAATCTGAGAACAGAATTCAAAATAATTTTTCCGTTCGTTGTCCGAACGGCTTCGGTTGAATTTGCAATATTTTTCAACAGCTACCTTTTTAAAATCTATATTTAATCCTCATTAAGTCCGACAACCGAATATACCTCTCGTTTTGTAGGTCTATACCTCCCCTAAGTCCAAGTACTGATGAAAAAATTATTACATTAACGCCGCAAAAGCGAGTGAATCAGCGCATTATTTTATGTTATCCCAATTATTCAAAGGCTAATTTAGCTCGCCCAAAATACCCACTTTCCTTTGATTTTCACCCGCGTTTCACGCTTGGATTTAGGCCACGTTATCGACTGCGAAATATGAAAACAGAATTAACAAAATAATCTTTCCTTCATTCGGTGCGAGCCGGTTAGGAGTGAAACCGCGTCATCCTGCACAAGCTCCACATCTCAAATCAGCTACCAGCCGCGAAATCTTTTATGCTGTTATAAACTCGACTGTGCAAAGCTCCACAAAGTTAAACATACACATCATCGTACATGGTAATAATATCAGGCACGGGGCGATTAAGTTAGAAAGGGTTAAATAAACATTTTGGCGCTAAAGGGCGCGAGCCGTTGCGGCCTAACCACTTCCGAGCGTGGCGCTCCGCGCCATGAAGCCGCGATTTCTTTAAACACTATTAAATGACATACCAAAGCCGAAAACGTTCCCAACATACTTCAAAAATGTCCAGCGTCACGTCCCTGTTAGTGGGGAACATCCAACGCTTGGCGAATTCTCTTCGCAATGATAGGAAGAGCCGACCATCGACAGGATCAAGCGATGTCGCTATGACGCTTGGCCGGTGGGAGAACCATGGCTTGGGAAGCACGATCTCAATGTTGAATTGTTAACCAATCATCTTTAATAAGAACTATAATTGCACCGAATAAAACTTTAATAGAGATTAAAAATTTATTTCTTGTATTTGAGGAGCATCTCGGCCTGGTTGTACTAGAGCAGCTCGTTTGTTTACGTAACTTACGTTCAATGAAAAAAGTGTGGGGGTGGGGGGGAAATTCGATATGTTGTCCCCCCCTAGATAAAATGCGGCGGGGGACATGTCCCCCCACCCCCACCAATCGACGCCCATATCTCAAAACGTATCACATGCCTCACACCCAAGTGTGCCAGAAAAATGGCATTTCACATGGCTCAGAGAAATGGCTGCACATGGCCAATAAGTGGGACGAAGAACAAATCGCTGGACGTGACTGCTCTCACTGATTTCTCAAATGACCACCAGGCTTTGTTATTGAAGTCCAGAGCAACGCCTTAGGACGAGGTTTACCGCTTTTAACCGAGGTGACACTTGGGCTTTCTTCAAACATCGTTGAATGTTGAAGGGATCTGAGGATCACTTGAGGGATCTCCTAGGCCCTCGCCACACCATAAGTCACAACTTGTGGGAGTTTTTGTTCAATAAAACAATTCAACTTATAAATATCTTTATTGTTCTTCTTTTGTCACATTTCTCCCACCCCGCGTATCCTATGTTATCTCGACAATGTCCCAAATCACCTCAAAATTTGTCAAAAATTAGTCAGGAACCAGAACTCAGCAAGTCTTGATTAAATTATATAAGTTATATATTTGAAGGGTAAGACCATGGTTTATTTGACAACTAAATATTTAGCTGAAAGTTTTATACTGTCCAATTTGTGGGACACAAATTGTGCCAAACTGAAAATAGGTTTCCATGTTCTCCACGCTTCTGCCTCAACTCCCATCGAGCTGTGGATGAAGGCCTTATAGGTGAATAGAAATTCAGGTGTGCTAAGGAAGGACTTTATAACCCTAGAAGACCCGAATAGAAAATCAAGTTCTCGACTTATACCCACTGCTAAAGCCGTTTGATGACTTTATCCAGTGCTGAGCAGTGTCCTGTAAGCTGTAAGCTTGAGTGCAGTGAATAGTCACAAGAGTTTTTTTTAAGCAATAATGGCTATCACCAGTAGACCAACTTGGCGTTTGTCCATGAAATAATATGATCCACTCGGTGACTCAGATGTCATATCTATGACAGTGCCCATGGGATAAGCTGCTTCACTAACGGGTTCGATGATAGTAGTCCTGCTAGCTCTAGTGGAAGAGGGGGGTACATGCACCCCGGAAAATTCTTTCTATCAGTGTTCTAGATTTGGAAAAAGTGCGGTAGAAAAATGATGAGCTATGTTAGAAATTGTCAAAATGTGCCCACGTTATTTATGCAAATTTAGTTGCCCCCATTATTCGAAAAATCTAAGTTTCACTATATCTCAGCAATTGCAGATAATAATAATGGCAGACATTTGAGGTCAAGATCTATAAATTTCCTAAGGCATCACTCTGGCATGCTATTATGCAAATAGTCCTGCCATGGCTGCCATTTCCGTATTTTCGTAAATGGTTATCAATACCTCCGTTAGAAGTTCTGCATCTTCGTCGATGCCCACTGATTTTGCTGGTATTCAACTTCCAAACCAACAAGGTAAGAATTAACTCGCTACAACCACACACACACATGCCGGATTGTCAGTTTCTTGCATGAACAGAAAAGAATACACCGGCAGCCACATGTTAGCTAAGCAGCCTCTTAAAATTACGTAGCGTTCCTAGACTTAATTTGTTGTTATCAATGTTTATCCCAAAAACATTGTTTAGCATCAAACATAGGCCACTGTAGGAACATGATGGTCACTCAAGAAATCTGTTACAGATTGAGAAGTCGCAGTATTGTCATAAACAGGGGCGTTTAACATTATGTGATTCCTCCATTCATTTCTCTAACAGTGGTGGTAGAATATAGACATTAGCCGCATGCTCAAAAGAAAGGAGTGTAAGATCCTGCCAGCCCACAAATGCTCTCCACCTGCAATGATCTTCATGTGCCATCCATTCTGATCATGGCATTTTACACCCTCAACAAAATAAAGGACTGCTCTTTACCGAAACTACAAACAGTTCAGAAAAGGGAGAAATTCCCGGAATTTCACGTTCTCCACCAATTCACATGAAGTCCCATATCGTATGCAATCAGTGGTGTGACCAGAATCCCTCACAACCTCTCCCGATGACCTGGAAGTCGGTTGGTATACCAATGTATCAAGCCTTTACTGCAACCTTCAGCTTTCGGAGATGATACAGAACCCAGAACCATCAACCTCACAGCGGCATCACCCCCCGTAAATCAGGGGTTCTTCGGCCCATCTTCCCGCCAGAGTGCATTTTCCTGTGACAAAGTTAAGATAAAAGATGGTCATCGCAAAATGAAGACCTGTATACTTCACATCTTATAAGAACAAAGAAAATGCATGGAGCAAATTGAATCCGGCCTGAGAAAATGGGTCCGTTCGACTTCTAAGACAGTGAAAGCAAAGACCTCTTTGCTTGTGAGCAACACCATCCGTCATGCTTTTAAAAAATTTCCGCACAGCATTCGCTAATACGAGTGCGGGACTTGCAGAGCCGAAGCACAAAGATACTGAGCAGGCTTGCATGTCAGCGCCCATGAAAAGGCAATTCGTCTCGGTACTGAACACATTGAAACTCAGGTCGTCCAACAAATGAGGTCCTACAGCTATCTTCCTTGTGCTTGCTCACTATCGAAGAACTTAAATCGAATGGGTACGAGAACTCAAATTATCGCTCCGAGAAACTACTGAACGCCTACAGAATGACCCAATCAGGGCATATCCACTCACGAAGGTTGAATCATGACAAAAGCTGATGCATTTCTTTCTGGCTTGTGTACAGCTCGAATATCACTTCCAATGCTCTTTGCACGAGCTTACACTCCTGGAAGCACAGATAATACAAACGTTGCCTCTACTTCGTCAGAATATTCTACAGGCTTTCAAAGAGTCCAAAGACCAACCCTGGCCGCCACAAGCTGACGACATGGAGCTCACTCCTGAAAATATCCTACCCCAGACCTTGTCCGTTCCTCAGCATGGTTATGGCTGGCAAAAAGACATGGAGACTGAAAAGATGAAGCGTCTGGTATCTCCATTGGGCAAGACCTGTGCCGTGCAGTGTCAGAGGAAAATGGAAGTTACCAAAACACATTCTACTCTGTGTGACTTCAGGCACTTGTTCGAAGCAGGCAGCTCAACCATGATATACACAGGCTTGGCCACTCTGAGAAGCTACGATTTGGCTTAGAGTTGGAAACTGCCCTGGCCAGGTCCTAGACGAAGTCTCAACTATCAGACACCCAAATGTGACAGGAGAGGGCAACCTCGTTCCACTGTGAGTGGATAACTTGAACAAAACCACTACAATGTGCACAGGCAGCAACATTGTCAACAGTGCTTGGGGATCATAGGTGCAGGAAGTCAAGCCTGGTCGAGAGCAACAAGGGCTCATGCTGCCTATC
>CM068954.1:145124637-145142516 GCA_035128595.1 Eptatretus atami
AAAAAGAGAGAGATTCTCCTCCCTTATTCAAATGCACACGCTGACATGGCATGTGAAAGGCTGATGACGAAACTCGCTTTGGTCTAATTTGTGTCCAAACTCTGCACTTTCTCTGGTACCAAATCTTACTCAGTCGATCCAGCTGTTCGCTGGACTCTGTTTCCTTTTTTTTCCTGACTTTTTCTCTCTCCTCTTCATCTTTGCAATGGGCTTTGAATTCCGATCATCAATTTGGTTTTCAAGACAGGTGCACTCTTACCTGGATATGCTGCTTCTGCTCTGGTGCCAAAGATGGATGGAGGGACTCGATGAGAACGTGAATCAGAGCCGTATCCCTGGACATATCGCTATGTTTTTTTGACAATACGGTCTGAGACTGCTGCCACTGCTCACAACTCTCTTCCTATGGTAACTCCAAGGACATCTCCACCCATGGTTTGCAGACTTCTCTCCTGTCTCATAGCCAGGTGTGGCCCGAATGGAGTTGTTTCACATCGCGCATTCGTTCCTGTCCAGGGGCTGGAGTTCTCAAAGTCAGTTTTCCTGGGCCCTGTTTCTTTTTCCTGCTTTTTCTCAATGATCTCTCGACTCTCTGAAAACCCTCTTTATTCTATTTGCTGATAACTCCACCTCTGTCGTACATCTTTCATCCCTCAAGAATAAGACCGGCAAGCTGCAGCTTCTGTCTCTCTTCGGCTCTTGTGCAGATCTGGATAAAATCAAAAACTGGTTCCAACAGTGGAATGCTTTTCAATGGCGTGAAAATCTCACTCTCACCGATGTCTCTCGAAAGGACATCTGGAACCCCCCTCTCCCCCCACCAATATTTCTACAAACCCTCTTTGAAGAGTCCTTTCATTCAGCTTCTGATTAATCACACCGATCTTGCCAATGACCTACCTGGAAAGCAACATTTCAAGCTGGCTCCAGGCATTCGCAGACGATGGGCATCCCCTGCGTCGTGCAAAGTGCTTCTTGGCACACTTGAAGCGCTCCTGACGGCACGTACAAGCTTTCCTCCGAGCATGGAGTGCTGCTGCTCTCATCCTCTGGGTGGTGGCTCCGACTCTCACTTTCTTTGGCATTCACACAGTGGAACCAAGGGCTTTAGGATCCTTGGTATTTCTATAATGAGGTTGAGTCTTTGGGTGTTTAGCTCTCACTCACTGCAGGCAGGTCGTGGTCTTGTCTGTGCTCTAAAGCCGTCTCACTTTTGGTCATACCCCTCTGTCTGTTCTGCGATATGTCCCCCCTGCCCCACCGCCCCATACTTTTCCCGTAGGAACGCTCAAGGTCTGTCAGCAACACTTCTTGGTAAACTGGCTCAAAATCACTAATCACTGCCACCTTCACTCTTTCATTCCTCTTTTTGTCCTACTCGTGGAACAAACTCGCACACTTTCTACTTCAATCATCTTCGTGCAGGTTTCAAAACAGCATTTTCACATACATCTTTATTCTCCATCCAAAACATGATTTTTCTACCCACGTTAATCCCCAAACCCCTCCTTCAAATTCCTGCTTTTCCTTCCTGAAGGTCCCTGTTAATATCCATCTGTTTACCGCAGTGTAACCCTGCCATCCTCTCGCCTTCGCACGACATCTCTTTATGTTGTTCCACACTGTTGTTTGTTTCGCTTCCTCTTAGTGTCTTGGTCCTTTGGTTGGAACGTTTCTGTGTGTCAGCTTCTCATAGTGAACCGATCGCCAGTGTACACAACACAGACAGACACACACCACACACACGGATTACTGTTCAAACTTTATGGAGCAAGAAGTCGTGAAATGTTGTTTATGAAATTTTTGCATGCCCTGCAATGGCAAATAGGATGTGCCTGTTTTGTCAGGAAGTCGGCAAAGTGAACATAAGATCCTTTTATTTTTGTTACTTGTATAAATCTGTTCCTAAAGGACACTGAATGATATTATATGAGTACAAATATTCATGCTTGTTTTTATGGTCAGCAGTAACAAACATTGTGACCTCGCCCATTTGAAAGCTAAATATAGCTGCAAATAACTAAAGCAACACCTTTTTGAAGTATCAGCATGTCCCTTGACTGTTTGACATTGTTAAAAGGAAAATTGTGGAAGTATTTTGGCTAAAAAAATGTTATACCTCATCATCGTTTACTTGATAAAATGTGACAATAATATTGAAATGTCATTAGTGAATGTTTACAGTTTGTTTATAGATTTAATTGTTTTTGTTGGCAGCAATCAAAGTGCAGATTGGCTTTGCAAAAACTGGGAGACAGATGTGTGTGTGTTACTGTGCGCTTATTTAAATGGATGGAATTTTGAGTTTGTTCAGGTTGCAGTAGATAACTTAGCTATTCTTTACGAAGGACCAGTATGGATCTTTAACACCCGAGCAACACCCTGCTGGCAGACAGGTCCCTTAGGCTGAAAATTGTCATTCTGATGATGGAGCACACACACATCAGGATCATCACTGGCACCGATACAACAGGGTGACAGCTTTATTGTTTGGTTAAGATTTAAACCCAGGCAAGGTATAAATCTGCTTCAAAGGCAGTGCCCTCTAAGATATCCTGTCAAGACAATCACGCAATTATAGGCAAAACATATCATAGCAGCATGATCAGAAAACATGAAACGGAGAAGGGCACTCGGTGGAGCGCATCTACCGACAAGTGCCGAATCGCATGAGACTTGTCTGGCCCAAGTACATTTTTGAGATATATACTAACAATATCGTTTTGGGCTTGAATCTTGCAATGGTGGAAGAATAACTTTTAAAAATTTAAGTATCGCGGATCTGTATCTCATCAAAAATCTGAATCATTTGTCCTAGTCACTACACACGCAAGCCTAACCTCTCCCAATTTCATCCGATCCGTCCATCAAACTTGTTGTGAAGATATCCTTGCAATCAAAACAAAAATAGACAGACAAGACGGGTGAAAACATAACCTCCTCCACCTGGTCGGTTGGAAGGTAATCATTTACACAGCACGCACGGACACGCTACGCACTACCAAACACACACACTATCAACGACAGCTACATCACACACACACGCACACACACCTACTACGACACTACTACGACTTAAACACCACAGACTACAGCACAACACACACACATACAAACACCTACACGACCACTAAACACGATACACACAGCCGACACACAGCTCGACGAACAGCCACTACAGATCACCACACACACACACACACTAACACCAATACACACGCAATACACCAACTCACAACACACTACACACAGTACCACGAACCACTGACACAACTACACTACCACCAATAACACACTAGACAACACTACACACACTAACTACATACACCTATACACAACAGCACACTCACTACACACCACACACACTAATACAACACACTAACACACAACGCACTACACGCACGTACATCAAACACAACTACACACACACACACACTAAATAGGCAACAAGCACTACACACACTACCCACACTACTACACACACCACACTATACACACGAACACTACACACTACAGTACCAGCAACACAACCACAAAGCACTACACACACTGCAACCACTATTAACACACACACACATACTCACACATACACACACACTACACAACACACTACATACACACAGAAAGCATGCGACACACACATTACAAACACAGACTACCATAAACACCACTACACACGCACTTAGCACTAACGACACTACACACACACACACACTACACACTACGACGCACTACACTAGCAGCACTACCCTGAACACGCACACCACACACAGCACATACACCATACGACACATACACACACACACACACACATACACAGCATACACACAACGCATTCACTATACACACCAGCCAGATAAGCACTATGACACTACACACACCACACACCACTACACACACACAGACAACACACACAACACTAACAAAAAACACACACAGACACACCTACACACAACACACAACCTACCACACACACACAGACCACACACACACTAACACATACAACACATACACAAACACTACACCACTACAAAACACACACTAAGCCCACACACGACACACACACAGCATATCAAACACACTACACACACACACAACATCACTACACACATCCACACTACACACGCTACACACGACTACACCGCACTACACATACATCACACAACACACTAAACCAGCACAGACACACACCCCACAACTACACGACACTGACACACAACTAACAACCATACACAACACAACACACTACAGCACACTACAACCACACTACACACACACACTACACCACACACACACACTACACACACTTACAAAACATAACACAAACCAACTACACACACAACACTACACAGCACACGTACACACACACACTACTACAACACACTACAACACACACACTACACACACTACACACTAAACACAATACACGCACTACACATACACACACATACTACACACACACACACACACTACTACAGCAACACATACACACACTACACCTACACACACTACACACACACCACACACTACACCACTACAATACAGCACATACACACTACTACCACACAATAGACACTACACACACACACTACACACACACATACACACACTACACACTACACACACTACACACACTACACACACTACAGCACACATACACACACACATAACACTAGACACATACACAGGCAGACACACAACACACACACAACACACACACACACACACACACACCACACCGCACAACCCAGCACCACATACACACCATACACACACACACAACAATACACACACAGCCACACACACTACAACACACAATACACACACACACGCTCACACACTACAACACACACACGCACACACACTAGCACACACACATACCACACACACTACACTACACACTCTACACACTATACACACAACCACACATACACACACACACCAACTACACACAACTACCACACAACTACACACACCGACACACACACACTACAACACCAAGAAACACACTACTACACACACACAGACACACGACACACACACACACTACACACACACAGACAACACCACACACATCCACACACACACACAGACACAGACACACACTACACACACACTACACACACAACAACACAACACACAAACACACGACACTACACACACACACACACTACAACACACTACACACACATCAACGCACTACACATACACACACACTACACACACTACACACCATACACACACTACAACACACAACACTAACACACAACTACACACACACACACTACCAACACACTACAAACAACACATACACTACACACACTACACACACACTACACAACACACATGCACTACACATACACACATAACTAAACACATACACACAACACTACACACACACACACTACACACTAAGCCACAGCTACAACGCACTACACATAACTACACGCACACACACACACACACACACCACACACACACACTACAAACAACACACACATACACAGTACACTACAGCACTATAGTACACACAACACACCAACACATACACTACAGACACACTACACACTACTATACAACACACACACACTACATCACACACTACACACACTACACACACTACTACAACACACGACACACACACAGCACACACTACAACAATATACACACACACACCACACCCTACACACACACACACACTACACACACACTACACACACACACCAATCATCGATGTTTACAGTTTCACCCTTCTACTTTTCCTGGATACAGTAATCTCATCCTTCAGACGTGGATTGAGATGATGACCCGGTATTACAGCCTGTCCTGTGACATTGTTTAGTGTAAGTCACTCTGTTTGAGCTTGAACTTTGAGAGAGAACGTTCTGTGGACGCAGCGTTTACCTGCACTTAGTCAGACCCTCAGAGTCATAGGTGGACATTTGGATGAGTGTCGATGATGAGGGAGTTTTTAGTTATACATCTGTGTTTCAAGTGGACAACATTGAAGAAAGACAAAAATATATAATAGTACACGAATGGAGCACACAAACCACCACCACCACCACCACCACCACGACCACCACGACCACCACGACCACGACAAAACAACTGTGCTACGAAAGGTCCGTTTTTCTGTGTTTCATCGTATTTTTCATCCTCATTGAGATTTACAGATCGATATGCAAGATGTTTGTGAAGATCAAGGTGAAGTCGTTTGATTAAACCCGTCAGTGAAGCGATTAAGCATGCCCAGAGTCAGTAGGTGGTCCTCGCGTGTTATTGGACATCGATGTTGCAACTGGACTTTCAAGATGCTGTTTGAAAAAATTGCATGTGATGTGGGTGGCCCTGTTTGTTTGTGGGTTTGTGGCCGCCTGTTTGTTTGTGGGTTTGTGGCCCTTGTTTGGTTTGTGGGTTCTGTGGCTTGTTTGTTTTGGGCTTTGTGGCCCTTGTTTGTTTTGTGGTTTGTGGCCCTGTTTGTTTGTGGGTGTTGTTGGCCCTGGTTTGTGGTTTGGCCTGGGTTTTGTCTGGCCTGTTTGTTTGTGGGTCTGTGCCCTTGTTTGTTTGTGGGTTTGTGGCCCTTGTTGTTTGTGGGTTTGTGGCTGTTTGTTTGTGGGCTTGTGGCCCTTGTTTGTTGTGGGTTTGTGGCCCCCTGTTTGTTTGTGGGTTGTGCAGCCCTTGTTTGTGGGTCGCTGGCCTCTGTTGTTTGTTGGGTTGTGGGTTTGTGCCCTTGTTTGTTTCGTGGAAGTTTGTGGCCTCTGTTATGTGTTTGTGGGTTTGTGGCCCTGTTTGTCTGTGGTTTGTGGCCCCTGTATTTTGTGGCCGCTGTGTTTGTTTGTTTTGCGTGCCCTGTTTGTTTGTGGGTCTGTGCCCCTGAGACTGCAGGTGCTCGCACGGCGCCTCAAACGGAGGCCCTACTTGAATTCCGCGTGCCTGGTCTCTTCAAGAGAGTCGCGGAACTCCACAAAGAGGAGCGAAAACCTCTCAAGATATGTTCCTCATTTTGCTTTAACCCAAGTGTTCTCTTTCACACTCCTTATCTTTATCTTATTTCCCCCTCCTCGCTTCAAAACACCCAAACAAAAAAATATTTTAACTTGAAAAAAAATTAATAAAAATCACCAGCTTCTCATTCTTGCCTGTAATTTCCTTCCTTCATTCATTCTTTATTTCTTCCTTTATTATTACCTCACAATTGAACCAACATTCCTCATCATTGAATTAATTTTCTTCTTATTTTAAAACTTTTTCATCACGTTTTATAATGTTTAATTTGCCTTATTTCGTGAAAACCCCACATATTGTTCTTCCTCATGACACCCCCACCGCATGTTCTTCTTCTTCTTCATAACTAGATACTGTCACGAACATCACGCGACATCAAAACGATATCAGGCGATATCACGTGATAGTCCGTGTGGCACGACGATGAGAGACCGATTGAGTCTGGTATGGAGGACAGCGTGGTGTTGTGAGGTAAGACGGAGATGCGGGGTCGTGTATTCCTCCGCGCCACACCGCGACAAAGCGAGGATGCATGCTGCGATTGGCACATTTTACCACAATATTCAACCGCGATTAAGCGAAACCGCGATGCCGAAACCTGCGATCAGGTCGGGCCTGCTGTATTACACGGAATTCGAAGAACAACTTGTTGGTTCACGAGTCAGTAAGTGACCACTATATTCGTTATTGTGTCTGTCTGTTCTGTCTGTCTGTCTGTCTGTCTTGTCTGCGTCCCGAGCATAGCTGCCTGGGTTTGATCCGATCCTAAAATTTGGTGGAGTTATATCATGATCTAGTTGTGTTTTCCCGAAATGGGCGGTGCGCCATATGGGCGGAGCCACGCTCAAAAACATGTTTATAGGGGGTAGCCGATTTCAATTTGCATCTTCTCCTAGGGGTTTGTCGAATCTGGCAGGGTTTCGGTATTTGGTTAGCCCAATGGACCTGCATAGCCCCACGGAGCTCGATTTTCATTTTCTCCCAAGGTCAAGAGGTCACGCATCACAACTTGAGAAATTGCGAATTTTGACATAAAATCAGATGACCGCCCAACTTGAGAGCTAGGATGACAATATTTTTATGCTAATCTTGAGGTTATTCCCCACCTAAAGTCTTGAAACCATTTTGCTCTATCTCGAACACCTTGCCCGTGGCGCCCCTTCAAGTTGTTTTTACGCTGATTTCATCAAATGATGGATAATCCGAGGATGCGAATGCCATATCGCCTATATGACTTATATTGTTCCTGAATGTTCGGAGGAAGTTTTGCACCAAAGGTCTAAAATCCTTGACTTTGACCTTTTAAAGTTCACAAAAGTCAAAATTCAAATTGTGGGAATCGAACGGGTTTTCGACCTTCTTCGACGAACTAACTCATTAAGCTATGCACGTATCCTGTTTCCTTATTGTAATGTCCACAACATTGTTTGTGACCTTTAAAGTTATGCAAAGGTCAAATTTTGAAAGTTGTTGAACGAACCAGGATTTGACATTTTGCAGCTAATAACTGTCACTCGTACCACATCATGTTGATCATTTTATAACTTGGTCAAAATTATCACATTGTCTCATCCTTGACTTCTGAAACAATCTACATTGTCAAATACCGCTCGTGCCATCGTCGTCTTCAGACTTGTTCTAGATTTATGATTCATTCTGTCCTGTTTGCTATTTCTCTCTTCTATAATTCTGTTTAATCCAATAATCAGTAATCTCTAATCCGATTGTGATCCCGGGTTCAAGGTGCCACTCATGTTGCCTCTTCTATAGAGATTTAGTTCATGCTATTGTTTTGGATTCGCTTATATGAGCTATCCCTTATTGTCGGGTTTTCCGCTGTCTGTGTTGTGTGTGTTGTGTGTGTGTGTGTGTGTGTGTGTGTGTGTGTATGTGTGTTCTGCAACGCGAGGCTCCACAGCACGAACCAGCGAACCGATTTCGATGAAACTTTGCCAACAGGTGGATATATATGGGAATGTGCGCGTTTGCATTTCGTTGCCTAGCAACACACGTTGCTGTTGTAGCGGCCCGAAAACGCGTACAGTATTTTCAATACTTGTCCTTCAGTTTTGAATGTAGAGAAACGAGACTTCGGAATTAAACACTTCGACATATTTAGAAAATTTTACTCGAGCCGATTTTGATTGAGGTTTTATTTTCAAATGGTAGTCCTTCAAAATCGGGTGTCTATTTCCGTCATTTAGTGTGTATACAGTGTTTGTAGAGCTACACCGTCGTTCACCTTCGATCTCTCCTCGATCCAAACGTTATTGACCAAAAGTGAAAAGGATCCAAAAAAAATGAATCACCGGCATTTCTGTCTTTGTGGATTGCTAATAATAAAATGTTTTATTTATTTACCGAAAACGATTCCCCACCCACACACACCTCCAATTATTTATTATTTACGCGAAAACGATTCCACGACCCACACACCACCTCCAATTATTTATTTATTTTCCGAAAACGATTCCATGACCCACACACAACCTCCAATTATTTATTATTTAAAGTGGAGTGGGCTAGGAAAGTGGGCGGGCTATAAAATAATTGTTTGGTCAGGGTGGTCAAACAAGAAGCATTGAAGAAAGTTTATCGGGTTGTTTGTTGTGTGTTTGTGTGTGTGTGTGTGTGTGTGGTGTGTGTGTGTGTGTGTTGTGTGTGTGTGTCTGTAGTCTGTCTGATCGAACCGAGCTCACAGCACAAACCAGCAAACGGATATTATTTCAAATGTAGTCCTTCAAAAATAGGGTGTCTATTTACCATCATTTTTTATGGGAGTGCCAGTTGCAAATACGCAATAGAAAAATCTTGCCGGCAGAGGAACAATTGTATGTGACCAATACGTCTTGGCAATGGATCTTCGTCGGTGATCGGTCAGAATGAAAAAAAGTATCCAGCGCTTCGATCCTAGTGGATCCCTCGTCGCCTACCGGCTTGTTTGCTTTCTGTGTGTCCCTTCCACAAACCGAAAATATATACATGAGATGAAAATGTTTTATTGTTTAATAGAGATTTATTTCACTATTGGTAGTTTTATTTTATTTTTACACACATATGTCTCCTGAAAGAGCTTGATGATGGAGAGTGGTGGCTAATTCCCAAAATATAATGAGGAAAAGGCCAACTTGGGACAAGCAAGGAGCAGTGTAGAATAATGAGACAGATATACCATAGTAGGAACAAACAGAAATACGGATTATGCACAAATGGATGAGGCTAGTGAGAGTAAAAACAATCACAGATAAGTATTGGAAGAAAAATATGGTCACAAGTGAACACCTTGAAAAACTGATTGGACAGATAAGGTGGTGGTACAGTAGAAAGAAAAAGAACAAAGGATTGAAAGTGAATAAGAAAACATGGATTTGCTTTGGTAAATGGTCAAGTCAGGTTATGTGAAGAATATTAATATTTATGTGGATCTGGGAATGAGGAGATGGTGGAGATTGAGCCCGAGGACTCGAGGTACAAGAACAAGATAGTAAAAACAAAGAGCATGAAAATGTATGGCGCGTACCTCTATTATTGCCAGATATTCTGATATGGTTCCTTATTACAGGGACATTGTGAGGTGGTGTTCTGTGTTTACACTCCTGTAGTCTGTTTCACTGATTTTTGAAGACCTTGCACATTGTGAGGAACTGAGACATCCAGGGTCAGATGCACCTGCATATTTTCCTGCAGCTGTTTTTGGATTTGCAAGCTCGCTTGGAAAATGAGGTCTGCATTAAACAGAACATATCAGGTGTCACTCTCATTATGTCTCTCTGAAAGGACCGCCTGGAAGCCCCCCCCTCCCCCCATACTTCCATCACAATTCCCTTGAAGTCCTTTCATTCAAGCTTCTGGGTCTCATGATCTGCCATGATTTTTCCTGGGAAAGCCACATTTCCAAGCTGGCCTCCAAAGCCAGTTGCCGACTGGGCATCCTTCATCGTGCAAAGTCCTTCCATGGCACACCTGAGCTCCTGACCACGTACAAAGCTTTCATCCACAGCCTGATGTAGTACTTCTCTCCCCTCTGGGCTGGTGCTCCTGCCTTTCACCTTTCTCGGCATTTTGGAAACAGCTGTGGAAACCAAGGCATTTTGGATCATTGGTATATGCGATATGTCCCTCCCCCCCAAATTTCCGGAGGGCACTCAAGGTCTGCCAGCAACTCCCTTCTGGTAAAACTACCAAAACCACGAATTACTGCTCACCTTCACTCTTTCATTCCTCTTTTTTCCCGCCTTTGGAATAAACTCCCACACTCTCTTCAATACCATTCTTCCCTCCTGGTCTTCCAAACAGCTGTTCACCACCATCTCTTATCTTCTCCCATCCAAAACCATGATCTTTTCTACCCCCATTAATCCACCCCAAACCCACCTCCTTCAAATTCCCTGCTTTCCTTCCTGAAAGTCCCTGTAATGCCCATCTTTACATCCTGTGTTCCCTGCCCCATCCCTCTCCATTCCACAGATCTCCTAATGTCTCTGTTCCCCACTATTTTGTGCTTCCCTCTCCCGTCCCTCTTGTCTCCTGCTACCCTTGTTATACGTTCTGTGTGTTAGCTCCGATACAAGCCTTGACATTTGAAAGTGACAATAACTTGTGTGTTCTGAACAAACCTGCCTGACAGGCATTGACAGGTCATGTATCTTCTTTATAAAGAGTAACTATCTAGGTGTGCTAGTTGTCAGACTGAATAAATCACAGACAATGTCGAGAGACAGCTGTGAAAGAACAGCACATACCACCGCCAGGCTGAACAGTTTACAATTTGTATCCCACTGACAGACCGGATCTGCATGCCTTAACCAAAATCGAATCGGGTTGTTCTTGTTACGTACCCAAATCATCCACCAAGTTTTGTCATAATCCATCCTCAACTTTTTGAGATATCTTGCTACATATCATTTTTTGCCCCATCTCTTAATAATGAAGAATCACTTAAAAAACTTCTCGGATTCGGATCGTCATTGTCACACACCCAACCTGTCCACCAAGTTTCATCTGAATCCGTCCATAACTTTTTGAGATATTGTACGATATTTCATTTTTGGCCTTATCTTTCAATGATGAAGAATCACTAAAATTAATTGTAGTATCTGGATCCAGATCTTCACCAAAATCTAATAAATTTGTCCTTGTCACATACCCAGCCTGTCTACCAAGTTTTGTTTGAATTCCTCCATAAGGTTTTGAGATAGACAAACAAACAAGAAAGATGTCGTGCATAGCATGATGCTTGTGAAATTCAAATAAACAATAGTTGCCATGGAAACAGCAATTTTGTAATTTAGAAAATTTGACCTTTCAAGTGTTTTACATGATTGAATGTTGTGCATACCAAATTTGGTTCATATATTTTCGAATTGTGGCCTAATAGGTGTTTTACATGTTTTGGATAGCCTTGATCATTACCTTTGACAAATTTTGACCATATTTTTTGACGTATATTATACATAAGTACAAATAAGCGGTGGAAGTTTCAATCTAATACCTTGAAAAATTATTGAGGTTTGGCAATAATATAATCACAAAAATATCCCATTTGATTAAAATGCGGATGAAATTGTTGTCATGGACACCATTTTCTCTTTGCCACATGGGACTTTTGTCTTTGCTTTTCCTTAAGCCACCAACCAAGATGAGCAGAACCTGAAAAAAAGAACGAGAAAATTAATCAATTATTTCTATTTTGCACCCTCTAAGCTTGGCACTGAAGTGGTTTACCAAGGGGAGGGACTTTTGATTATGACTGGTGACCCCCAAGTGTTATTGCAGAAGGGCCTCAGACAGGAGGTCTAATGGGGTCTTTCGGGTCTACAGGGTTGTTGGCTCCAAAAGGGTCTTTGGGGTATGAGGGTTATAAAAGGTCTAAAGTGTCTTAAAGATCATAGAGGTCGAAAGGGTCATCGTGGTTTTAGGGGTGTTTCTTTCTTTTTTAAGTTTATTCACCAATTTTGTTGGAGAGCTTGCTCGGAGCACTCTTCAAGCTTCAGTCTCTACAAGCTTTGATGGTGATACCACAGCATGGTTCTCTGTAGCAACATCTCTGGAGTTAGGAAGGTAAAATAAATTGGATGATTACAATGAGTAAAAAATATTTTCAGTTGTTACAAAGCAATGAATCACCACATCAGGGCAGGATAGCCAAAAGGTACACACGCTCACTGTAAGCTGTCAAGCCTGAGTGTGAATCCCGACCCAGCTATAAACTGTCATCCTGGTGTTTCACAGGCAGGGTGATTCTTCAATGTGTGCCATCTCTCGGATGGACATAAAACTGGACGTCATATCTGCCAGAATTTCCCCTCTCCCCCTCCTCTCACTCTCACCCATCTCCCAATCTCTCTCACCCCTCTCCCTCTCTCTCCTCAACCATTCCCTCTCTCTCCCACCATCTTCCTCTCTCTCCAACCTCTTCCTCCTGCTCCCAATCCTCTCCCTCTCTCTTACAACCCTCTCCTCTCGCAACCACCTCCCTCTCTTCCTCTCTGCAACCTCTCCCTCTCTTCTCCAACCTCTCCCTCTCTCTTCAACCCTCTTTCCTCTCTTTCCCACCCATCCCTTCTCCTCGTTGGAGTTTGCCGACTGGAGGGGTGCAAAGGTCGCTGCATGTGCAAGCATGCATGCATGCATGCAGGCACACCCTTGCCTGGTAGATAGTGTTGGTTTTAAATGCTCCACCGGTTTATATAGGAGAGTTAAAATGAAATGTTGCTGTTTGGGTATGTTTTATCGCCATTTCCTTCCCTTCCCTCATGTCGCCTTCCCTTCCTCTCATGCAGCCTTCCCTTCCTCACACAGCTTCCCTTCCTCACGCAGCCTTCCCTTCCCCTCATGCAGCCTTCCCTTCCCCTCACGCAGCTTCCTTCCCCTCACCCAGCCTTCCTTCCCTCACGAGCTTCCCTTCCACGCCAGCCTTCCTCCATCGCGCTCCTCTCACGCAGCCTTCCTTCCTTCCTTCACATTCCCTTCCCTTCCCTCAGGCTCTTCCCTTCCCCTCAGGCTGCCTTCCTTCCCTCAGGCTGCCTTCCTTCCCCACCCTCACACTGATTTTCCAAACGCCTCCCTCTCCATCCCCCATGGACATCTCGCGGGCATTCTCCACATGCTGTATAACCTGCTGTTTTAACGTACCTATTTTCATTCAATCCTGTACTACCCCTCCCTTTCTCCACAAGTCCCACAACCAAACGCAAGTTGAGAACACCCCCCTTTCCTTGAAGTCCTCCTACAAATGCAAGTCCAGAACCCCTCCTAACACTTATCTCTTCCAAAATGCCCTCCCCCTTCCCCTCCTCCTCTCTCCCACATCCTCTTCACTCCACCCACCCTCCCCTCACAGCATGTATAGCAACGTTTGGTGAGGCATTGTTCTACCCACCACCCCCCCTTTCCTTGCTCTTTTCCCCTTCTTTTCTCCCCCTTCCTCACCCCTCCTAGTACCCATCCTATTGCTCCCACCCATCCTACTATCCCTCCACCTCACTCTCCTCCCCCTTCTACTCCTCTCTCCTCTCCCCCTTCTCTTCCTTCCTCCCTGTCCTCCCTTCTCTATCTCCCCCCTCTCTATCCCCCCACTCTCCTCTTCCACCTTAATGTTCCAGTCAGCGAAGCGACGGGTTGAATTTGCTTGTATCATATATATAAGCTCATTCTACCATCACTGACTGACTCACCATTAATGTTTGGTACCTTCCGGGTGACGAAGACAGCTGAAATTTTGCGTGCCTACAGACATCGAAGCCCATACACCTGGAAAAATCACAGAACTCTGGGAAAGCGTCCCTAAAAATCACAGAACCGTGGGAAACCGAGGAGGTGTCCACACACCTGCTCAGTGTGTGGACACTTACTCGGAAGCACAGTTCGTTATTGCTTACAATATGTAAGCATACGCAACTAGCGCGCGCGCACACACGCACGCACGCATGCACGCACGCACGCACACACGCACACGCACGCACACACTGTACACTGATGAGCCAAAACAGTATGACCACTGACAGGTGAAGTGAATAACATTGATTATGTTGTTACAATGGCACCTGTCAAGGGGTGGGATATATTAGGCAGCAAGTGAACAGTCAGTTCTTGAAGTTGATGTGTTGGATACAGGAGAAATGGGCAGGAGTAAAGACCTGAGCGACTTTGACAAGAGCCAAATTGTTGTGGCCAGACAACTGGGTCAGAACATCTCTGAAACGGCAAGGCTTGTGGGGTGCTCCTGGTCAGCAGTGGTGAGTACCTACCGACAGTGGTCCGAGGAGGGACAAACCACAAACCGGCGACAGGGTGTTGGGCGTCCAAGGCTCATCGATGCGCGAGGGCAACGAAGGCTATCCCATCTGGTCCGAACAGACAGAAGGTCTACTGTGGCACAAGTCACAGAAAATTTTCATAATTGTCACGGGAGGAATGCGTCACAATCCACAGTGCATCACACCCTGCTGCGTATAGGGCTGCGTAGCAGCAGACCGGTCAGAGTGCCCATGATGACCCCTGTCCACCGTTGAAAGTGCCTACAATGGGCACGCGAGCGTCGGAACCGGAACTGGACCTTGGAGCAGTATAAGAAGGTCGCCTGGTCCGATGAGTCCCGTTTTCTTTTAGATCACGTGGATGGCCGTGTACGTGAGCGCCGTTTACTCGGGGAAGTGATGGCACCAGGATGCACTGTAGGAAGACGACAAGCCGGTGGAGGGAGTGTGATGTCCTGGGCAATGTTCTGCTGGGAAACCCTGTGTCTGGCCATTCATGTGGCATGTCCATCTTGACTACGTGTCACCTCCCTAAACATTGCAGCAGGTACACCCTTCATGGCAATGGTATTCCCTGATGGCAGTGGCCTCTTTCAGCAGGATAATGCGCCCTGCACTCTGTACATATTGTTGGGAATGTTTGAGGAACATGATGAAGTGTTTATGGTGTTGCCCTGGCTCCAAATTCTCTAGATCTCAATCCGATTGAGCATCTGTGGGATGTGCTGGACCGAAGTCCGATCCACGGTGGCTCCACCTCACAACTTACAGGACTTGAACGGATCATGCTGCTAATGTTTGGTGCCAGATACCACAGGACACTTCAGGGGTCTTGTGGAGTCCATTGCCTCAGTGGTCGGAGCTTTTGCGGCACACTGAGATCAACAGCATATTAGGCAGTGGTCATAATGATTTGGCTCATCAGTGTGTGTGTGTGAATATATATACATATATATATATATATATTTATATATATATATATATATTTGTTGTGGGGCGAGTTTCGGCAGCGAGCACGATCGCTAGTGGAGCAGTAGAGTCGGCTCCACCGAACACCCGGATCTAGATTGTGCTTCTCAGAGAACTCCGAAGGCATGGGTCTTACAGGACGTGGTCGCCAATATTTCTTCGTGTGAGGTGGGTCCACTTGTCTAACTCCAATTTACCTAAGTACTCACGCCGTCCAACTACCGGGGAAACCACACCCTCGGCCGACTCTGTCCGATCGAGTCGCGGTAACGGCTCGGATCCGGCGTAACCGAGCGGAGTTACCAGAGCCGCGCCGGACCAAATGGACCAATTTGCCGCTTCGCTGTTTTCCAACATGCACCATGGCTAAGCCAATGGAAAGGACAACACGAGAAACGAGCTGGAACATTTAACAAAAGGGATATTTATTTACAATAGGCAGGGAGGGCAACACAGAAGAGCAGAGTTATCCGACTATAAGAAATGTAAATAATGTACAAGCAAAAGCACTTAATAATTCTACTTGACAAGACAGGCCCGCACACAGACACGCACACCCAAAAAGAAAATGGACCCGCCGGGTCTTTATTGGGCTCTCCAGCCGGGGAGGATAGTTCGGCTGGGAGTCAGGACGGCTGGCTACCTGGCCGCGAGCGTGTGGCTGGTCGTCCACACTTTCCCAGAGCACCAGTCGCCAAAGGACGGACCAGGGCAGCCGAACCCAGAGGAGGTAGCCAGCGATGAAAGTGGTAGCCAGGTAGCCAGCGAAAACCGATCACCGATGAAAGCTACATTTTTGCCAATATTTTATAACAGACCCCGATATAAGCACAATAATTATTTCTACTACTATGTTTTCAGTGTCAATGAATACAAGGAAAACGCAATCCAGCTGGTAGAAGCATTCATCATCATAAAATGAAGATTCCTGCTCTACCTTACCCATATTAACGTGTGCGGGCGTAGGCGGGGGGGATCGCAGGTGTGAGCTGACCGAGTGAAGTTGTCATACATGTAAATAATCTTCTCTGATTGTACTTTTCACCTTTTCCGTGTCGCGCGCGATTTGCAATCAGCACTTATCGTCCGTAGTCAGAGAGCAGGTGCTGCCACCTGGGTGTCATCAGGAGAGGTGGGCTGCAGGCATGCAGTCTTGGAGCCACCATTTTGTTGTCTTTTCGCGAACTTCTCGTGGAGTTTGTCTCTCCGATTTTGAGGTAATTTCTCGTGTTTGTCATTGTGATAGTTGACCCTATGTGCTAAAATATGTTCATGTTATTATGCTGAATGGTCCAGCTTCATGTACTTTTTCCGCACTTTCTCCGCTCATCGCACCTTTTCATTTATTGCGTCGTAGAGTATGCCAAGAAAATTAGTAATCAATCTTTATGTACGTTTTCAGGTGAGGATGACAAAAGTAGGCCATGGCTTCTTCCGAAGAGAGTACATCTTGCTTGTTTAACTGCTCCAATGCTTCCAAGAAGCTGCTAACTGCCGGTAGAACTAAAATAGAAACAATCATCAGAAGTAGTATACGTAGAGGTGATTTGCTTCATGAAAAACTAACTGATTCTCAGTCCATTCTGTGTCACAAAAGCTGTGTATCCACGTAAACATCTGAACACCATATAAAGAGGCATGAAC
>CM068954.1:145154663-145167359 GCA_035128595.1 Eptatretus atami
GAAGGGAACACACAAAGAGCAGAGTTATCCGACTAAGCAATGCAAATAATGTCCAACAAAAGCACTTAACAATTCTACTTTTCGACGGGGCCCACGGACACACACACAAATACCCAGAAAATGGACCTCAGTGGGTCTTCAATCAGTAGAGCCGGGCCGGGGTACCTGTAGAGAGAGACTATCACGATGAAAGCTAGCATTTTTGGCCAATATTTTATAAAGACGCCCGATATACAGCACAATAAATTAATTTCTCTACTATGTTTTCAGTGTCATGAATAACAAGGAAACGCAATTCCAGCTGTAGAAAGCATTCATCATCATAAAATGAAGATTCTGCTCTATCCTTACTATTAACCGTGTGCGGGCGTAGGCGGGGGGATCGGCAAGGTGGTTAGCTGACTCGAGTGAAGTTGTCATACATGTAAATAATCTTCTCTGATTGTAAGCTTTTCACCTTTCGTGTCGCACGCGATTTTACAATCAGCAGCTTATGTCCGTAGTCAGAGAGCAGGTGCTGCCACCTGGGTGTCACAGGAGAGGTGGGCTGCCAGGCAGCAAGTCTTGGAGCCCGCATTTTGTTGTCTTTTCTCGCGAACTTCTCGTGGAGTTTGTCTCTCTCCGATTTTGAGGTAATTTCTTCGTGTTTGGTCATTGTGATAGTTGACCCTATTGCTAAAATATGTTCATGTTATTATGCTGAATGGTCCAGCTTCATGTACTTTTTCCGCCTTCTCAGCTCATGCGCACCTTTTCATTTAATTGCGTCGTAGAGTATGCCCCAAGAAATATATTAGTATTCAATCTTTATGTACGTTTTCAGGTGAGGCATACAACAGTAGGCCATGGCTTCTTCCGAGAGAGTACATCTTTTGCTTGTTTAACTGCTCAATGCTTCCAAGAAGCCTGCTAACTGCCGGTAGAACTAAAAATAGAAACAAAATCATCAGAAGTAGTAATACGTAGAGGTGATTTGCATTCATGAAAAACTAACTGATTCTCAAGTTCCATTCTGTGTCACAAAAGCTGTGTTATCCACGTAAACATCTGAACACCATATAAAGAATGCATGAACACTTAGACAAGCATGAAGCTCCTCCACGGCAAAAAAAAACACGATGTTCTCTCATTTTCAGGTGAATTCGATTTCGAAAACGCACTGTATCTTCTGTGGCAATCAATGTGAAATAGCTTGATTCTCGAAATCACGCCAAGTAGATGGAGAAAAGTGATTACAATGTAGAACAACCAGACTCGAGAGAGAATTGAGTGCCATTTAAGCTAAGTAATTTTGACGGTTTGTGACCAGGCGCGTGACGTCCAAGCTCACGATGTAACGTTCTTTCGAGTCCAAGCGGGCAGTCTCTGAATTTGCACGGCTGCGATAGCGCAAAATATCATCTTGATTGCTATAGATTCCTTGCATGTCACCAAGAGCTATAGAAGCCGCCACCAAAAGGAAAAACACTCTGCGATGCTGACACACGCTTCTTGCAGGTTTGTCGAGGAATGGAACAAGATAAGGGTCATCTTTTTGAATTCGGTGGATCTTCATGAAATGTACAATTTTCTTTTGGTGGTGATAAGCTGTCACGAGGCGTCATCTTGGGGAATGTGTAACAAACACATTTTGGATCAGAACTCATAAAGTTTGTCAGGAAAATGGGTATGCCCAGTCTAACTAGTCTTCAAGGGACATGCGCCGAACATTTTGAGAGCAGTGGAGAACACAGACGAAAGAGCCTCAGAGGTGAAAGCACATTGTGAAGTGTATCATTCAGGATGCCAAAAAACCTGAAGAAGTCTGACAATGCAAACTCAACCCGTATTTAAAATGAGATTGCAAGCAGAAAGCAGTATGTCCAACCCTGGCAAACCTCTTGGCGCAATTTCAACCAAAATTAGTTGATAGCAACGCAAGGCCTTCTCATTTGGAAACATTGTTACAAGTTTTGTCTCACCAATAAAAGCAACAAGTCTTTCCAGAATCACTCTTGGGGTGTTGCTTAGAGAGAACAACTGATAGATGAAATGCCACTCTTTGGCATTTTTGCATCATATGACGAAATACTCCACTTCAAGGCATCAGCCACACATGCTTCATCCAGCAAGCAGAGCTGAGAGGATTGTTTTAACAACAATAGTGACTTAATTCAAGGCGGTAGCAGCAACTAACTGATGCAAATGTGTCTTCCCAAAATGTTATCTTCGTTCGCACCCTGCTCTTGCCCTCCTTTTAACACATATGGCTGAGGAATTTACGCCAGAGATTGAAGGAGCATCCGCCAACAGTTTTCCGGTAATCAGACGCATCTCTAAAAAGGTGAGATAAGGACATTGTACACCAATAAGTGGCACTGGTATAATGGACCAAAAAAAACCTGATATACATTCCAGAGAACTGTTGCAACCGCATAGTGCCATATTGAAAAGTGCGTAGCATCTCAGGCAAGTTGTCGCTTCAAGGGCAGTGCTGGATTAACACGAGGCCCGTGAGGCCGGGCCTGCCTACAAAAAATATTTGGCCGACGAAAATTTCCGGGAACGACGTTTTTTCGTCTAATATAGAGGGAACACTCGTAGAGTGCAAAACGCTCCGCCGCAATATGCTGGGTCATTAAGTGAACCTGATATCCTATTCATGTGTAGGTCAATAACGGATCAGTACTCTACTGAACCAACGATTGAATAAAACTAAACTAGATCGATGCGTGCATGTAAGAAATGCCAAAAAAATCTAAAATTTTTTGAAAAAAAAGTTGCAAAATGTTTTTTTTTCTTCTAACAATTTTTTTTTTGGGGGGGGGGGGGGGTTGGAAATCACTTAAAACATGTAGAAAATGCAAAAAAAAAAATTCAAATTTTTTTTCAAAATAAAATCGAATTTTTTTGGAAAAAAAGTTTGCAAAATTTTTTTTTTTCCTAACAATTTTTTTTTTGGGTTTGGAAGATCCACTTTAAAACATGTAGAAATGCAAAAACGGCAAAACATTATTTTTTTCAGAATGGCCGCCATGCGGCCTATATTGACTTTGGACGCAGTCCAAAATCTAATGGCATTATCACTTGGACCATACCTAACCCCCACCAAGTTTTGTCGAATCGTCCAGGAGTTTTTCCGTAATATGTTCACAAACAAACAAAATCAAACAAACAGACGGGTGAAAACAATAACCTCCGTCCATCTTCGATGGCGGTTTAACTAGAGGGGGAGCACTCGGAGAGTGCAAAACCCCTCCGCCGCCAATACTGCTGGGTCCACTCAAGGTGAACCTTATATTCTTATTCATTAAATATGATGTCAACAGTGCTGACGAGGTTATAGTTCTTTTCTCAACATTTTTTTTTTGGGGGGGGGGGGGGGTTGGAAATAACTTAAAACATGTAGAATTGCAGAAAAAAGAAACAAATTTTGTTGAAAAAAAGTTGCAAAAAATTTTTTTTCTCCTAAAAATTTTTTTTTTGGGGGGGGGGGGGGGGGGGGTGGGGGGGGGGGGGGGGTTGGATATATATATCACTTAAAACATGTAGAATGCAAAAAAAAAAAATTTTTTCCTCATTTTTTTTGGGGTGGGAGGAGGTTTGGAAAATCACTTTAAAAACATGGCAAAACATAAAAAAAACACGCAAAAAAAAATTTCTCTATTTTTTTTTGGGGGGGGGGGAAGCAATTTTTTGGGTGGGGGTTGGAAATCACTTAAAACATGTAGAAAATGCAAAAAAAAAATTTTTTTTCTCCTAAACAAATTTTTTGGGGGGGGGGGACCAAGTCCAAAAATTTAATGGCATGATCTCTTTTGACCATACGCTTAAGCTCGCCTACCAAGTTTCGTCGAAATCCGTCGAGGTAGTTTTTCCGTAGATAAACTGTTTCACAAACAAACAACAAACACACAAACAAAACGAAACAAACAAACAATACAGAAAGGGGTGAAAACAGTAACGCTCCATCCAATCTTCGAAGATGGCGGAGGTTAACTAGAGGGGGAGCACTCGTTAGTGCAAAACCTCCGCCGCCAATACTGCTAGGTCACCTCAGTGAACCTGAATATCCTATTCATTATTTGGGATGTCAACAGTGGCTCAACAGAGTTATAAGTTTTTAGCCCCAACTTTCCCTTTTCTTTTAACTTTTACATACTCAATTCCATTCGTCATAAACTAGATTCCTTGAGACAGAAATGATTTTAAACGTGGGTTATATCCACCCCTGAAGTTCGAAAATCAGCCCGCAATTATAATTTTGGCATGTTTTTTTTTGTTGGGAAATGCAACTTATAACATGTAAGAAATGCAAAAAAATCGAAATTTTTGTTTGAAAAAAAATTTTGCAAATTTTTTTTTCTGCTAACATTTTTTTTTTGGGGGGGGGGGGTTGGAAATCCTTAAACATGTAGAAAATGCAAAAAAAGAAATCGAAATTTTGTTGAAAAAAAAGTTGCAATTTTTTTTTCTCTAACAATTTTTTTTTGTGGGGCAGGGGGGTTGGAAATCACTTAAAACATGTAGAATGCAACAAAAAAAAATTCAAATATTTTTTCAAATTGGCCCGCGCATAGCGGCCATATTGGATTTTTGGACCAATCCAAAATCAATGCATGATCCTTGGACCAGCCTAAACCCCGCCCACCAAGTTTCGCGAATCCGTCGAGGAGTTTTTCGTAATACTTTCACAAACAAACAACAAACAACAACATAGCGAGTTCATAGAACTGTACTTAGAAATCGTCACTTACCTCTGACCTTGTCTAATAAAAGCTGTCTCTAGAGAGTAGCGACGCAAAACCAGAAGTTTCTACGATGATTCTGTACCAAACCATCAAAAATCCGTAACGTCGACGAAGCAAAAATCCCCTTTTCTCCACGCAATTTTTATATGATTTTATCAAAGTCACCAAAACCGTAATAATTCGCGCACATCCACCAACAACTTTAACATAATCGACGGCTCAGCGAGTCAGGCATGCGACGATAACCTTATTGGGAAAAAAATGAACTTTTAAACACCACTTTATCAAAACACGCGTCAGCGCGCACACCGAAAACCTTGACGTGAACTCAACGAACGCATGCCTGGCTCGAGCGGCATTGCATCACGTGACCGACCGCGTGACGCGTCGAGTGAAAATATTTTTTATACAATCTTAAAACGTCCCAAACATCCCATTTTTACCAGAATTTCGACAACCGAGTTTTAAGCGTCCTAGCGATCGGCAAAAACCAAGACAAAATTAAAATTCGAATGTTAAAACGAACTCGAACGTCGAGCGAAGCAAAAATGCTCCATTTCTGCCCACGCAATTATTAATATTATTTTATCAAATCACAAAACCATAATAGTTCCGGCATCCACCAACAATCTTTACATAATCCAACGCTCATCGCGAGTCACATGCGACGATAACCTTTATTGGGATAAAAATTGACTTTTTAAACACCAATCTTATCGAAAACACTTTCAGCGCGCACACAACGAAACGTTGCGTTGACTCAACGACGCGTCTGCTCAGCGCACTGTCATCACGTGACGCACCCGTACGCGTCGATGAAATATTTTTATACAATCTTAAAAACGTCCTCCAAAACATCGATTTTTACCAGATTCGACAACTAGTTTTAAGCGTCCTAAGCGATCGCAAAAACGCGAGAACAAAATTAAAATCGAAGTTTAAAACGACTCGTAAACTCGACGAAGCAAAAATACTCGCATTTCGTCACAATGAATTTACGGAATATGTTTGACCTTCACTTCTACCTTGACCTTTGACCGGATTTTGACCAAAATCTCATCAGCGCTAGCCATCACCCTCCTGAATCACGTGTGTGTAATTTGACAATTGGTAGCTTCTTCCGTTCTCGATGTTATCGTGCCTACAAAAAACAAACAAAACACAACAAACAAACAACAAGAAACGAAAGTCATCAATACTTACGAATCAAAGATTTCGTAAGTAAACAAACAAAACGAGAGGGTGAAAAACAGTAACCTCCATCCATCTTCATGGCCGGAGGTTAATTATGTACTCAACATGGCAGGAAGCTGTACACACCGTGAGCGAAGGCGGCTGGCACGCTGCCAGACACAGCGATCGTCCGACAGCGAGCCGTGGAAACCAGTGATCACACAAACTCAGCCAATCACAGCGTTCGCCGCGCTATCGTTGGCTGATGGGTGGATAACTGTTCTGCTGATAAAACATACTGGCACCCTGTTACTTCCTGGGAGTTATCGAGCATCCTGACGCTTGCAGTTCTTTGTTTTGGCTCTTATTGTTTGTTTTTTATTCTTTGACTATGGCTGACGGATATATTGGCACCACAAAGTGTACTTGCAAACGGACAAAAAGAAGAGCGTGAAACAGAAACAAAAAGGACTGTCTGATCCATCTTTAAAATTTTGTCACCTCACCAGAGTCGAGATGAACAAACGGAATGTGCGCATGCCAGAGTCTTCTGATGTCAATGTCGAGGATCAGTATCTCGGGCAACTGCATCACATTTCGAAAGCCTGATGATACCAATACCATCGCAATCAAGCAACGAGAGAAGCATTAACAACTCTAGCCATGCTGACGGCTTAGTTTCAATTCCTATCTGGCTGATGGACTCTTTCTGCACAGAACTCGTAGATAATTTCATCCAGAATCCTCCCTGCCAAGATTAGAAACGCAGATTTTTCGTATACGGCCCCGAGTGGTATCCAGATATAAAACACGTATTTTCGGCGGCGAAACACTTTTCAGCGGAAACTCACAAACAGGGAAACTGTGAAAAGGGACTGATGCTGTTTTTCCCATCAAATGTGTAAAACTTTACTGCTACGTGTGCAAACTCTATGTCCCGACGGCGATGATCATGAAAAGCCATCACAGAATTTTGAATGGATACAATGATTGAAAAATAGTCCTCTGCACATTCTAGCGTCGGCACAAGCGTGGTACTGCCCATATTCTAAGCAATCAAAAAGTCGCCAAATGAAGGTGAATCCACAGGATTCACACATCATTTGAACAGCAGTACCTGCACGAGGAAAGTTACTGGACGAAATGTCCGAAGCGAATTGTCCGCTTTAATATCGTTCTCCTCGCCGAAGAGGGCTTCCGTCCAGGGCATACGACTGAGCAGCTGGGTTGTCTAACATGGAAACTATCTTGGTTTTCTGAACTAGTCTCACAAATTCGATCCATTTCTCACCCAGCATCTTGAACTGTATGGAACAAGAGAAGGGAAGTGATCTACTGTCATCAACATATGCGGCGTAAGTTTATAATCCTACTACTGGCCGAAAAAGTGAAATCGTCGCGAGAAAAAAGATGCTAAAATATTATGGTATCCGTCGATTCGACGGCCAGACGTTTCGAATCGATCAGTTGACGTAATATTTCGATTGATGAAGAGTGTTAGGCGCCGTCGAAGTTTCTCACAGTAACGTCTCATTGAGCATCAACGATGGTGAATATCTGTCTGGAAAATTGCAAAGAGTACTGGAAGCCAATGGATTGATCTCGTGCATTTCGAGGCAGTCATACGACAATGCAAAGCAAATGTCCAGGTGTCTATTCAGGCGTACAAGCAAGCGTCTGTAAAATTAACCATTGGCTTCAGTGGTACCATGTCTGCGCAACAGTCGAATCTGGTAGAGTCGCCTGCCGCAGAGAGTTGCTTGGAAGCCGTTAAATACTTCGGACTTATTCAAGCCAGTGTTATAACTTTATGTAGCATCTCCCAAAGATGGGCCATTTAAATAAGCCACTCGATGAACGTTGCCATCAAAAGCTGCAAAAATGTTGTAAGCGAGTCTGATATTGAGTGTGTAGCTCGCGCGACGCTTCTAAAGCGTTTTCCGCAAGCTACAAAGACATAAAGAGGCGCTAATGAACAAGATAGCCGAGCACCTAAAGAACTTCCGTGCAGTAGACGGAAGCCAAAGCATTGGCTGAGTAAGATGGAACTGACCGAAACAGCAATCTGTTGCGCTGTCTGTCCTGATCTACTTGGCAACATATTGATGAGTAAACAATGTCTCCAACAACGCTGGAATAGATTGTCGGAGCGTTAAGCAGCATTAATGACGCCCTCTATGAATACATAGAGTCGCTTTCAAAAACGATGAAAAGATTTCGATGACATTTGAGGACCGTGCCCAAAAAGATGCGTTGAGTCCATGCATTTCCGCTGATGAAATCGACCCTCGGGTAAGAGCGAAAGAAGCCCTTCGATGAAATGGCGAGGAAGAAGAAATCCCAAAATCTGGCAGGGAAAAAGTTCAGAGTTGAGACGTACTTCTCCATACCGTCGCCTTCTGACAGTAATCCTAGGAGAAGAGAGAGCTATCAGAAAATCACGGATCTTTTGGATTCATCGCCACGGCCAACAGCCTCGACCATGATACACTCTCTCGCAGAGCGAGAGAACTGGTTTCAGCGTACCCTGCTGACGTTGAAATGACATTAGTTCAGAATATTAACTTGCTTGAAAAATACCTCAAGTTCACGATGCATCGGACATGCTTCAATACATTAATTCACAACAAATTTGACCACAACATCCCCAATATTTTGTTTGCCCTTCGAATATTATTGTCGATGTTTGCTACGAGCTGCCGAGGGTTGAACGCTCCGTCGCAGCAACTATAAGCGCGGTGAAAAATTGTCCCCTTCGTCGACGAAGGGCAGTGTCCGTGTCGCTACGATCGCTCTGCTCTGTGTTGAATCCGAGCTGAAGCAAATCGATTTCTCCGAAGCTGATTCTACGTCCGTTTGCCAACCAAAAGGCACGAAGAAGTGTTTTCAGCAGGGTGAAATTGAAGTATACATACATTCTCCGAATTGTTTCTGTATGCGTTCCGTATTCTTCAATTTCGAAGCCGAATTGGATTTTTTACAGGCACTTGTATATTTGAAATCGGACAAATCTGCCATTTACCGCAGCTGTTCCGATAAATTTCATGTTTCAAAATCGTCGTTTGGTCCTCTTGAATTGGCCTACGAAATCTCGGGCCTTGGCTACGAAGACGCTTAATTCCGGGCCCGCTCAAGGGCATATGACAATCGACCATCAATTCTTTACGAGAGGTAATATAAAATCCTGGTTGCACCCGATATAATGGCTTCAAACCTTCTTCTGCACGAAACCAGGACATTCTGCCAATGCTGCAGCGCACGGCCATATACACACCCCATGATAGACATGACCCTTCCGATCCGGACATCAATTATTCTGGCCATCTAGAAGCCCCAGCGTCTCACCAAACAAATGTGGACAAGACATCACATGTGTTTACAAATGACCAACACATATCCAGTTGCTGTGAATGTCACATGGTCTACCCACAATGTTCAAAAAACTTTTGTCCGCGATAGAGGAATGCACTTCCTAAAGGTTTCGTCGGAGCTGTTGGGAATCTTATGAGCAAACACAGGATGACATGAATCATGCAACACAACTTTTGGTCGTGTCCCACAAATATGCCTCACGGGCAAAAGTTCTCCGCCAAAAACTGAGAGCCTTGTGCATGGTGTTGGAGGAACTTCTGAGGTCAATCATTTAACTACCGATGATTACAAGTAATTGCTGTCACATCCTCAATGACAAAGCAAGCCAGAGCAGAACAGCACTGTGATTGCTAACTTGATCAATGCCAGTATCCTGATTGACGGTTTTTTCTAAAGATTGAGCGGACGAGGCGACTGGCCTCTTCCATTAATGGCATTGCAGTAGATGATTCCCTACTTCTTTGTTCCAGTCATTGGAATTATGCAAGGTATGGTCTTACTATCTTTATCCATGGAGCATTCTGCCAGTGATCTTCCTCAAGAGTTCAATGAATGGTAAATACGTTATGCGTCACAAGCCCAGGCATATGTGAACGCCATATGGTCCGATATGTTTATAAGAGTCAACATTTATGAGATATGGCCATGAGTCTGGCGGACTCACGGACTCACTTTGAAGGCCATCGCTGTCACAACATGGGCTCCTCAGCTTGCATATCTGCAGCAGCTACGTGGTGATCTAGTGGCGATGAAAGTCAAGCAAAACAACAGGATCGTCACAAATCACAAAGAAGAGGCCCCAGGAAGGATTAAGGACTCATCTGATCGTCAGAAAGATTCAAAATTCTCTCAAGTTACAACGATCCCCTGGCAACAGACACTCACTCACCTTCCTCCTGAACATCGTCACAGGTCTTCATGCGACAGACAAGGTAAACGTTGATGATCTCTCAAGATTGGACGACAACAGATGGCGGAATTTTTGAATCTGGATGCCAACAGCTTCAACAAGACACTAACCAAGAAAGTGACCCTGATGACTTCGACCAAAAAGAGCATCAAGCTGGATGGAAGGCAGTATATGATACTGAATTGATCTACACCCGAGTCATATGTCCCTTCCAACAATACAGGATATTGATATCAAGGATACTCCTTTACGAACTGTCCCCTGTCCCAACCTCCTAGTTTGATGAGAGCGGTGCGATTGCGGGCTCAGTCGAAAGCAATCCTGAAGACGAAACTCCAAGTTGAGCAATCAAGTCGATCCAAGGTTTTCAGATGCTGTCATCATGATGGATGCGCCATGTTATGGTGTACATTGGCCCAAAATGTACAGTTGAGGATTATGTGATCACTTCATGGAACCATCAATACCACTTGGAGTGTTGTGACGTATACCTGATTTTCGACAGGTAATCAAAATCAAGCACGAAACAAATGACGAGATCCAGCGCGCAGGTTCATGATTCAAGTCGAAAACATCAACTCAACTTACACACAACACTTCCAGCACAAAAGTGGTCCTAATGTAGCCTCCAACAAAGTACAACTGATCGATTGATCTGTAGTATCTGATGACCCACTTGTGGACAACCAGACCAAATGGTGATACACCGGAAAAGATCCTACACCAGTACAAGTATGGAAAATTCCACTCTCCAGAGACAGGATCTGAAACACACCATGAAGAAGCAGATGTCACATCATCCATCACTTAGTTAGAGTTGCGTCAGGTGTCAGTGGTGACTAACACATCAAAGTGGTCTGCGACGATACAGATGTCTTTTCCTGCTGATTTATTTCTACCTCGAGGAAAATATGACTGTGGATGTCAGCATAGAGAGTCCGTGTGCTGGGAGGGCAAACGTAGATATTCACCAAACAGCACTGAACACAAAAGCAATCGCCAAATATCTGCCTGCTGTACATGCTCTGACGGATGCGATACTGTGTCATATTTGTTTGGCATTGGAAAGGCCACAGGCTGAAGGACTAATGGGTGGACATCATCCCACTTACGTTTGGTCAGCTGGAGCAGACGAGAAAAAGATGATATCTGAGGCAACTACCTTCATTGCTGCTGTTATGGTTCCAAAGTCGAGGTGATATGTCCACACACCGGTATCAAGTTGTGGAAGTCTAAGATGCCAACTCCAAGATTATCTCTGCTCCGAAATTGAAGTCGTTGCCCCCATCACATGATGCCTTTGTTCAACATGTACATCGCACTCATCATCAAGTCATATATGGAAATTGGCCACTCAGCAGACCTCCGAACTTGGATCCATCAAGTATGGATGGCAAGAAGGTGAGGACGGTGCGACGTTGTGTCCAACCACACTTCCACCTGATGTGTCTGCTGCACTCGTCACCATTCTGCAACTGATCAAGTGTGGATACGCTCCACCAGCCGGCCATGTTCCACCGGGAGGTGTGGTTGTGTGGCAGCACAGATGTCATGTTCGATGTTTTGCAGTTGTAATGCTGGATCAGACTGTTGTAACGAACAGACAAGGGCAGTAGCTGCTAATCACGACGACGATGACGAAGATTGAACATAATGTAGAACATTGCATCCTTAACAAAGTTAATATTTGTTTGCCTGAAAATAAAAGGTAACTTCAAAATCATATACATGTACATACTTACTTTAAGACATAACCCAAAGTCATAGTCAACGATCCACATGTATCCGGATATATTTGTGTAAAAATCGTATTCCAATATAATCATCAATTCATTCATCATTGCAAGTAAGTTACTTCAGCTGTCATTGACTATTATTGTACGTAGTATTGTTGTGGTGCCGGGTCTCGATGGGCGAGCACGACCGCTAGAGGGACAGTAGAGTCGGTTCCACTGAACACCCGGAATTTAGGTCGTACCTTTCAGATAAATCCGAAAGGTCATGGGTCCCTTATCGGACCGAAGATCGCAATAGGTCGACCACGTGGGATAGGGTCAATTGCCTAAATTGTATACCTATTTAGGTATACCTAAATACCCACGTCATCCAAACTACAGGAGAAATTCACCCTCGCAGGATCTGCGCGATCCGGGCCGTTACTGTGCCGGATCCGAGTCTTCCCGAGCGGAGAGTACCAGAATCCTGCCGGGCCAATTGCACGATTACGGCAACAACGAGGCCTCCTAATTCCCGTTCGCAGCGTGGCAAACCAATTATAGAAATGACATAGGACGAGCTGGGACATTCAACAAGAGGGGATTTATTTACAATGGGGGAAGGGAACACACAAAGAGCAGAGTTATCCGACTAAGCAATGCAAATAATGTCAACAAAAGCACTTAACAATTCTACTTTTCGACGGGCCACGGACACACACACAAATACCCAGAAAATGGACCTCAGTGGGTCTTCAATCAGTAGAGCCGGGCGGGGTACCTGTCCCGCTCGTGC
>CM068954.1:145213956-145240929 GCA_035128595.1 Eptatretus atami
TACCTCCGACGCATCCCGCAAGCTAATTGGCTCGAACACGACCAACTCTCCCTATCCCCGCCCAGAAAGAACGTAGGGGTGGAGAGGCTATGGGACGCATAGTTTAGCCACACAAGACATAAAGGGAAGGCGATTAATAGTGGGACAAGAAATGAAAAACAAAACAACAACAATAAACAAAAGTGGCAAATGGGCTTTTTTTTACAAATAGGGGGGTGAATGGACAACAGGCATAAAGCGAAGGTGTGAGGGAACAGGTAGTAGGTCGAGCCCGCCTCTGTGTGCCACAACACCGCACCCATCCACCAACCTCACGCATCAGAGCCAGCCCACTCATCTTCTGGCGTGTTTGGCCTGTCAGCCGTACCGCCGATCGCACAGTGTTCCAAGGCCTGTCCGGTCACTCAATGCGCGGTTGCGCGTACAGCGCCGCTGTTTGCCAGCCCCCCCTGCCTTCTCTAGAGCCATGCCCACTCCAGTTGTATGCACCCCCGTCAGTTGTTGCTTGGCCCCCCCCCCCCATTGTCATTTGCAATTGCCCAGGCACATCAACAACATTGCAACTGCGGAAACGCCGTGCACGTACAACAGGCCTCAGGACACCCGGCGCCTGACCTACTTGTTACCTGCAAGCCAGCTCCGGCCATGGGTCTATGGAAAATTTGTAATTAATTAAGATATTTTAAATACGATACGCCTCGCAGCGCATCAGCCGGCAATGTTATTTAAGTCGACGTGAGGGTGTTAAGTTAGTTACAACCCCAAATTTTGGGACACGAAACCCAATGAAGTCACTTCAGGAAGTCGCGTAGTAAAAACGTAACTACGGAAACAACCATGATGCACACGAGAATCACGGACTCGGACAGTCGTAAAAAAGGGTAGGGAGTACGGTATGGAAATTCACAACCATCATTCAGTCTAGGAGTAGCGAAAGTACTATGGATACTGCTCCCAACCGTGTAGAGGCGAATTTAGTATCACGGGCGCGATCCCGATATAGCCTTTTCTGGCCTTTCTAATGGACACAACCACCAAACCACAACGTGCCGCTTTCAACCAACCGCGCCACCCCACCCCACAACCACTCACCACGATCTCGCGCCCTCGGCATCAGCAGCCTCCGCGGCACGGCTCCGCAGCGCAGCAAGAGGACACACGTACGGCCGTTTGGTCCTCGGCTTCTCCGCCTGGAGAAGAAGCGAAGGGAGGCCTCGCCCGCCGAGGCGTAATGACATGTGTATGGCGGCGTGTAGGAAGCCCCTGTTCCGAGAACCCTGCTCGAAGAGGGTGGATTCCAAGAACGGCACGCATCGGGCCAGGCGCTGGGGTAACGAGTCGGAGGGCAGAGGCAATTCTCTCTCTCTGGTTCGGTGTTCTCATCGGCTCTCTCTCTGCTGCGTCGCTCTCTCCTCTCAGTTGCTCTCCAGTCCGTGTTCTGTTCCGCTCTATCTCACGTGCGCATCCCTGCGCGGGCCAGCACGAGCAGGCACGAGGCACGCCGGAGAGGCCTCGCCGACCACGCTCGAGCACGGAGTCACGGCCAAACGGGACCACATCGGCGGACGGTCGCCAAGGACTCGACACGAGCAGGGAAGTCGCGACGTCCATTTTCTTTTGGGGTTTTGTGTGAACGTGTGTGTGTGGCGCCGTGTCTCGTGAAGTAAACCTGTTTATATAGTGTTGCCGAGTGTTCGCGTTAGTCGGTTGTAAGCTCTGCGTCATTGTTTCTTTTGTTGTAACTACTTTATGTGCATTCTTGCTGTAAATACATGCTGTATATGTGTGCTATCTTGTGTGCGTGTAATAAATGCTTTGCTTGTTGAATTGTTTCCCCGTTTCGCTGCGTCCTTTCCTTTGTTGAGTCTTCATCTTGCTTCACGTAAAGGGTTTTGAGTGGCGCGAGACGCCCGATAATTAATTGGAACCGTCAAGGTCGACGATAACTCCGCTCGTTATCCTGTAGCACGGACGAGCCGCTAAGCGGTTCGTGTCCGAAGTCGACCTGGGCGTGTACAACCCTCGGTAGGTTACCCGTGCGGGTACTTAGGTATATCGACTTTCGGCGATTCACCCTACTCGCACGGTGGAATGCGGACTGGGTGTGGTGGGGTTAAACCCCACCGTGACTGGCTCCTGGCGTTAGTTCCGGAGGGTCACGACTGAATTGTCCGTTCCGGTGGGCGGACGCGTTCGCGATTCGAGTTACGTGGCCGATCGCACGCCGGGCGGGCGAAATTCGTAACAGTATCTTGGGGATTTTTCAGAAAGTCGTTTATTGATAGATTTCATCAATATTATTGTGCTTCAGGTTGACATTTGGAATTAATAAAAATTTCTTATAACGTTACTCTTCTGTCTCATGTCGTATGTTGGTTTCACCTTTAAAACGACACTAAGGGCACATCAGGGTGTTTATTTATTTATTGCCATGACACTCTCCGGGTTGCTGAGGCACTTGCTGTGGTGTCCTGAGGTCAACACGTAACAATATGTATACATATATAGTTCTCCGATCTAGATGAACGTGGAATGACAATACCATCACGACAATGTCATCACCTCTTGCATTGCAAAGATGCCAATATAAAATGCTGTCACCAAGCCAATGACAAACATGTAAGTGCACAAGATTAACCCCCCAATAATGAAACTGATTGAGAAAGCATGCAGCTCTGGAATACCACATTTGTATTACAACACTCATAAAGAAATATTGAAATACCAGGAGTGAAGATACGACCCGGGAGTGAAGATACGACCGGGGATCTTCCAAGGAAACAGCCTCCCAACTCTCCCCCCCCCCCCCCTTTTCCCCTTGTTTTGCCTGACTCTTGTCCCACATATAAGGATGTCCAAAAATATAGAGAATTTAAAGAATTGCTGTAAATGTTAATTTCACAACATCTGACATTAAACTTCAATTAAATGCCAAATGTCAAAACAGTTCTCGTCGCTAAAATATGAATCTTCACCTGCAAGCAAGTCACTGGTTTCTCAACTGCACAGATCATCAGCTTGGGCACCGTTCTTCATCGAGGTTTCGATTTCCTTTCAATCATGAGATTGTAAGCCTCGGCTCCGAACAAGTCAGAGCAGAACATTATAATCATCGGACTTAGGAACAGGAGCTTTGTTTGGATTGTTCACACTGGACAGCAATGGCAAAAGTGAGCCATCACAATGTCATTTATTTCGTTAAACGATTGGTTTCAGTTAATCCACTAAAATCCAGATTTAATTTGGCTCGAGCTAATATGTGTTGATGGATTATTTCCTGTTAGATCAGTGTGTTTCACCAGTCTTTCATGGAAAACCTGCATGTATTGCTGTACAAAGTGAAATTATCATCTATAATATCAAAGCACGAATCCATCCCTTACACCATCAGATGACCATGAAAGGTATAGATAAGAAGAGGATTCACAAAAACCTACCCGTGGGATGAAACTTCGGGGAAGTTCCATATGGACCTATTCCCTTTTCCCTTACACAATATCATTTGGTTAGTGGTTTCGAACCTTTTTGTGTGTGCGGACCTCTTTCGAACCACCAAAAATGATGTGAACTTCCATGTACAATGATCACAGTGACACGCATCCTCTTATTAGTGCAGAGGTCCCTTGGAGTTGGGGATAAGAAGTTACTCACCTAGTTGTACACTGACACTTTGTAGATGCTCGCTGATGACACCTTGTGCTTCGCCTGTGAGCTTTTTTATTTTGTATGCAATATCGAGGCTCGTATAAGAGATAACACACAGAACGTATAACAAAGGGAGCAGGAGACAAGAAGGGCAGGAGAGTCAATCACAAAATTGTAGGGAACAGAGACATTATAAGATCTGTGGAAGGGAGAGGGATGGGGCAGGGTAAACAAGATGGTACTACAGGGACTTTCAAGAAGGAAAACAGTGAATTTGAAGGAGGTAGGTTTAGGGTGGGTGAACACGGGTAGAAAAGATCATGGTTTTGGATGTAGGAAGATAAGAGATGGTGGTGGACAACTGTTTGGAAGACCAGGAGGGAAGAATGGTATTGAGAGTGTGGCAGTTTATTCCAAAGGCGGGGAAAAAGAGGGATGAAAGAGTGAAGGTGAGCAGTAATTCGTGGTTTTGGTAGTTTTACCAGAAGGGGGTTGCTGGCAGACCTTGAGTGCCCTGCAGAAATATAGGGGGGCAGATAGCAGACAGAGCAATGGGGTGGCAAGGCCAGGGAGGAGATGGAAGAAGATAAAGACCACCGACCTGCCTGCGGTGAGAGAGTGAAAGACCCAAAGACTCAGTTTTAAATGTGGTCGCATGGATAAATGAGCTGCACTTTAAATGTGGCAACAAAGTTGCAGAGATTTGGACTGGCATTATCTTGTTACTTCCCCGAACTCCCTTGCATTTGAAAAATTACTGAGGTATGGTAATAATAAAGTCACAAAAATTGATTGTCGTGGGGTCTTTGGATCCCGATGTTCACCAAAATCTAATGAATTCATCCTTGTCGCACACACCCAACCTGTCCACAAAATTTCGTCAGAATCTGTCTATAACTTTTTGAAATACCCTGCTCCCAAACAGACAAACAAACAAAGAAAGAAGACGTGCATAGCACAATACTTGCGAAATCCAAGTAAACGATGGTTGTCATGAAAACAGCAATTTGGTAATTTCAAAAATTTGACCTATCAAGTGTCTTACATGATTGAATGTTCTGTATAACAAAGTTGGTTCATACATTTTCTAAGTGTGGCTCATAGGTGTTTTATACGTTTTGAATGGCCTTGACCTTGACCTTTGACTAAGTTTGACCAAATTTTCCTCACATGTACTTCCTATGCAGACAAATAAAATGTTCAAGTTTTAATTTAATATCTTGAAATATTACTGAGGTATGGTTAAAATAAATTCACCAAATGGATTGTCGATGTGTCTGTGGCCAACATGTTGGGAACCACTGGTCTTGACAAGAAACTTGTAACTTAGCTTTAGTTTGAATAAACTAATTTAAAAATGCAATTCATTTAAATTAGTTAAACGTAACTTGTACGTCATCTATATATTGTTACGAATTTGGAATTCAATCGCACACAACATACAGGTTCCCTTAGTCAGCTATGTCGATCGGCTCCGCGGCCGGGTGGGTCGGCTCCGGCGGCGGGTGGTCGCTCGGGCGGGCGTTGGTGTCGGCTCGGCTGGTTGGTCGCCCGGGGTGGGCGTCGGCTCAGGCGGCGTGTGGTCGGCTCCGGCGGCTACGTGTGGTCGGCTCCGGGGTGTGGTGGTCGGCCCTCCGGAAGAGCCGTGTTGGCTCCGGCGGAGTTGGTGGCGGCCCGGGGGCCGTGGGGCGGCTCGGCGTGGTAAAGTGTCGGCTCGGGCGGGTGGTCGGCCTCGGGGGCCGTGTGTCGGCTCCGGGCAGGGTGTGTCGCTCGGGCGTGTGTCGGCTCCGGGCGCGTTGCCCGTGTGGTGGTCGCTCGGGGCGTGGTGGATCGCTCCGGGGCGTGGTGGTCGGACTCCAGGGGCGTGGGTCGGCTCCGGGTTGTGGTGTAGCGGCTCCGGGGGCTGGTGTCGGCTCCGGCGCGTGTGGTCGCTCCGGCGCCGTGGTGGTCGCTCCGGGGGCGTGGTGTCGGCTCCGGGGCGTGTGGGTGGGCTCGGGGCGTGGTGGTCCGGCTCCGGCGGCGTGGTGGTCGGCCTCCGGCGGCGTGGTCGGTCGGTCCCGCGCGGTGGTCGGCTCCAGGCGGCTGTGGTCGCTCGGGGCGTGGTGGTCGGCTCCGCGGCAACGTGGTGGTCGGCCGGGGCGTGAGTGGTCGGCTCCGGGGGCGTGGTCCGCTTCCGGCGGCTGGGCGGGCTCGGCGGCGTGAAGTGGTCGGCTCCGGCGGCGGTGGTGTCGGCTCCGGGGCGTGGTTCGGCTCCGGGGCGTGGTGGTCGCTCCGGGGGCGTGGTCGCTCCGGCGGAGTGGGGCGGTCCGGCGGAAAGTGGTGTCGGCTCCGGGGTGGGTGGTCGGCCTCCGGGTGTGTGTGCGCCGGGCGTGTGTTGTTCGGCCCAGGGAGTGGTGTCCTCCGGCGGCCGTGGATGTCGGCTCCGGGCGTGGGTCGGTTCTCCGAGGCCGTGTGGTCGGCTCCGGGGACCGTGTGCCCGGTTCCGGGATGGGCGTGGGTGGTCGCTCCGGGAGTGGTGGTCGGCTCCGGGGGCGTGGTGGTCGTCCCGGGCGGGTCGCTCGGCGTGGAAGTGGTGGTCGCTCGGGAGGCGTGGTGGTCGCCTCCGGGGGCGTGGTCGGCTCGGCGGAGTGGTGGCGGCTCCGGGGATGGACGTTGTCGCTCCGGGCCGTGGTGGTCGGCTCGGGGGCGGTGTGGGGTACAGGCAGCCGGCGGGCGTGGTGTGCTCGGGGGACGTGGTGTCGGTCCGAGGCGTGGGTTGTCGGTCCGGGGCGTGGTGGTCGCGCTCGGGCGTGTGGTCAGGCTCCGGCGGCCGCGTTGGTCGGCTCGGGGCGTGTGGTCGGGCTCCGGGGGTGATGGGGGCCGGCTCCGGGGGCGTGGTGGTCGGCTCCGGGGTGGTCGCTCCGCCGGAGTGGTGGTCGGCTCCGGCGGAGAAAAAGTGGGTGCGGCCTCCGGGCGTGGGTTCGGCTCCGGGCGGTGGGGTACGGCGCCGGGGTGGTGGTCGGCTCGGGGCGTGGTCGGCTCCGCGAGTTAGTGGTCGGCCTCCGCGGAGTGGTGGTCGGCTCCGGGGGCGTGGGGCGGCTCCGGGCCGTGTGTCGGCCGCCGGCGCCTGGTGGCGCTCCAGGGGTGGGGTCGTGCCCCGGGCGTGGGTCGGCTCCGGGGCGTGGTGGCGCTCGGGGCGTGGTGGTCGGCTCCGGACGGTGGTCGGCTCCGGGGGGCTCGTGTGGTCGGCCCGGGGCGTGGTGGTCGGCTCGGCGGCGTGTGGTTGGCTTCCTGGGTGGTGGTCGGCTCCGGTGGGCGTGTGGTCGGCCCTCCGGGGGCGGTTGGTCGGCTCCGGGCGTGGGTGGTCGTTCGGGCTCGGGGGCTGATGGCGGTCGGGGCCGTGTGTCGGCCGGCGGCCGTGTGGTCGGCGCCGGGGTGGTTGGTCGGCTCCGGGCGTGCGGCCCGGCGGCGTGCGCGCCCGGGGGTGGTGTCGGCTCCGGGGGCGTGTGGCGGCTCCGGGGGTGGTGGTCGGCTCCGGCGGCGTCTGGTCGCCTCCGGGGGCGTGTGTCGCTCCGGGGGCGTGGTGGTCGGCTGGGGGCGTGCGTGGTCGCTCCGGGGCGTGCTGATCGGCTCCGGGGGCGTGGTGGTCGCTCCGGGGGCCGGTGGCGGCTCCGGCGGCTGGTCGGTCGGCTCCGGCGGCGTGAGTGGGTCGGCTCCGGCGGCCGTGGGTCGGCTCCCGGGGGCTGGTGGTCGGCTCCGGGCTTGGTCGGGCTCGAGGGGCTGGTGTCGGCTCCGCGGACCAGGTCGTGTGGTCGGTCCGGGGGCGTGGTGGGTCGGCTCTCCGGAGGCGTGGTGGTCGGCCTCCGGCGGCCGTGGTGTCCGGCTCTCCGCCCGGCCGTGAGTGGTCGGCTCCGGGGGCGTGCTGTCGGCTCCGGGGGCGTGGTGGTCGGGCTCCCGGGGCAGTGTGGTCTGGCTCCGGCGGCCTGGTGGTCCGGCCGGGGGCGGGTGGTCGGCTCCGGGGCGTGTTGAGTCGTCTCCGGGCGTGGTCTCGGCTCCCGTCGGGCGTGAGGTGGTCAGGCTCCGGGGGCGGGTTCGGTCCGGGGAGCGTGGTGTCGGCTCCGGGGCGGGTGGTCGCTCGGGGCGTTGGTGGTTCGGGCTCCGGGGGCGTGTAGGTCGCTCCGGGGCTGGGTCGGCTCGGCGGCGCGGGTGTCGGCTCCGGCGCATTACTGGTGGTCGCTCCCGGCGGCGTGTGGTGGCGCTCCTGGGGGCGTGGTGGTCGCTCCGCCCGGCGTGTGTCGCTCCGGCGGCCGTGGGGGTGGTCGGGGCGGCTCCGGCGGCGTGCTCGCCCGTGTGGTCCGGCTCCGGGGGGCCGTGGTATGTGTCGGCGGGCATCCAGCGGCGTGCTGGTCGGCTCCGCGGCGTAGTGGTCGGCTCCCGGCGCGTGTGGTCGGCTCGGCGGCTGCTGAGTCTCGCCCTCCGCGGCGTGCGCTGGTCAGGCTCCGGTGGCGTGGTGAGGTGTCGCTCCGGGGGCGTGTGGCGGCTCGCGCGTTGTGGTCGCTCCGGCGGCACCCGTGATGGTGGTCGGCTCCGGGGGTGGTGGTCGGCTCCGGGGCGCGTGGTCGGCTCCGGGGGCCGTGGTGTTGTCGGCTCCGGGGGCTGTGGTCGGCTCCGGGGGGGCTGGAGGTGTCGGCTCGGGTTTGGTGGTCGTCACCGCGGCGTGGTGGTCGGCTCGGGGGCGTGCGTGGTCGGCTCGGCGGCGTGGGTGTCGGCTCGCGGGTGGTGGTCGGTGCCGCGGGCGTGTGGTCGGCTCCGGGGCGTTGGTGGTCGATCTCCGGGGCGCGTGGCTGGTACGGCCGGCTCGTGGCGTGGTGGTCGGCTGGGCGAGGTGGTCGGCTCCGGCGGGGTGGTCGGCTCCGGGGCTCGAGACGTCGGACGGCCTCCGGAGGGCTTGGTACGTCGGCCTCCGGGAGGGCTGGCGTCGGCTCCGGGGCGTGGTGGTCGGGGCCTTCCGGGGCCCCGTGGGTGGGTCGGTCTCCGGGGGCGTGGTGCGGCATCCGGGCTGTGGTCGCCGGCGGCGTGCGTGGTCGCTCGGCGCTGGTCGGGTGGTGGTCGGCTCCGGCGGCGTGGTGAGTCTCGGTCCGGTGGGCGTCGTGGCGGTTCCGGAGGGCGTGCGTGGTCTGCTCCGGGGGCGCGGTGGTCGCCTGGGCTCGCGTTGTCGGCCCCTGGGTCACGGTCGTCGGGCTCCAGGCTCGTGGTTGTCGCCTCAGCCTGTGTTTATTAAAACAATTCAATCAAACATTTTAAAAACACATTTGTGACCCTCGCTCTTCCATATCATTTTGGTTTTGTCAAGAGTGTATTAAAGAGCGTGTTGGAAGATTTGCAGCTGAAGGATCCACGTTGGTCTCCCCCCAACCCCCTTTCCCTTTAATCCCCTTCGGACCCCCCGCTTAATGATGTTGCATCGGAGTTTCATCGAACGTGTGTGGTTTCAGAAATGAAAGCAATACATATTTGGGAAAGGCAGCGATAGGGCAGCATTATTTATTATTTATTTATATGTACAGTGGGAGAACAAGATGATTCTGATACACTGCCGAATTTTTTGCAGGTTCCCACTTAAAAAGCACGTAGAGTCGTGTAATTTTTTATCATAGGTACCACTTCAACTGTGAAAGGACGGAATCCAAAACCAAAATCTGGAAAAATCAAACATTGTATTGAAGTTTTTAAATAATTTAATTGCATTTTATTGCATGAAATAACGTATTTGATCACCTAACCAACCAGTTAAGAATTCCGGCTTCTCACAACCTGTAGTTTGTGTTCTTCAGAAGCCCTCCCATTCTCACTCATTACCGTAATAACTGCACCATGTTTTGGTTGAAACTCGTTTAATCTGCATTAAAAGACAGCTGTCCACACTCCAATCAACAGACTCCAACCTCTCCACAATGGGCAAGACCAGAGAGCTGTCTGAGGAATTAGGGGACAAAATTGGTTAATTAGATCACAAGGCTAGGATGGGCTTACACAATAGGCGAGCAGTCGGGTGAGAAGGCAACAAGCTGTTGGCGCAATTAATTAAGAAATGAAGAAAGAAAGAATTCAAGAATAACAGTCAATCTCCCTCGGCTGGGCTCCATGCATAGATCTCACCTCGTGGAGGCCTCAATGATCATTGAGAAGTGAGGATCACCCAGAACTACCAGGGCAGGACCTGGTCAATGACTGAAGAGAGGCTGGACACAAGTATCATAGAAAACCATAAGCGAACCACACGACGCCATCAATGGATTTGATAAATTAAAAATCCTTGCAGCGCACGCAAGTCCCTCTGCTCAAGCCAGCGCATGTTTCCAGGCCCGTCCGAAGTTTGCCCAATGACCATCTGGTGATCCAGAGGAGGAATGGGAGAAGTCATGCTAGTCTGATGAGACCAAAAAAGAGCTTTTTGGTTTAAAAAACTCCACTCACCGTGTTTGAGGGAAGAAGAAGGATGATACAACCCAAGAACACCATCCCAACGTGTGAAAGCATGGAGGTTTGAAACCATTCATTCTTTGGGGGATGCCATTTCTGCAAGGGGAACCAGGACTACCTCAGCGATTGAGGGGAGGAATGGATGGGGCCATGTATCGTGAGATCTTGGCCAACAACCTCTTCCCTCAACGCAGAGCATTGAAATGGGGCGTGCGGGTCTTCCCAGCATGACAAACGAACTCGAAACACACAGCCAGGGCAACTAATGAGTGGCTCCATAAGAAGCATCTCAAGGTCCTCCTGGAATGGCCTACCACTTTTCTATGTAATCAAAGTACTTGTTCTCCCCACTTTTGTATAATAAAAACCAAGGGCAAATAAAAAAACCCACCATGATCTGATACAGAGCCATGTAAAACGTGGTAGTAGTCTTGTTGTGTGGTAGTGTGTGTGTGTATGAGTGGTGTGTGATAATATAAGTTTTATATATAATTTTATACATTATATTACATATATATATAACATATATATATATTTACATATATATATATACATATATATTAATAGATTATATTATATATAACATATACAATATATATACTAGATACACTACATATAATAAATATATATACCATAAACATATATTATACTACAATATATATATTATATATACAATCTAACATATATATATATAATATATACATTACATAATAATATATACATACATTATTTATATTTATATATACATATCTATACATAATATACTATACATATATATATATATACACATACAAATATTAATATACTATTATATATAATATCATATAATATAATACATATATTATATTATATATACAATAATATATATCAATATATAATATATAATATAATATATATAATATTATATATATATATATATATATCATCAGCAAATGCAAATCCGTCGCACCTCAATTAGAGGGAATATGAAGGAGTGAGAGAAAGAGGGAGAGGAGGAGAGAGACGATGGGAAGAGAGTAGAATGCGAGGACGGAGGGGAGGGGTGGAGGAGAGAGAGGAGGAGGGAGTGGGGAGGAGAGAAGAGAGGAAGGGGGACGGGGAAGGGGACCGAGTGCGTAGGAGGAGGGGTGGAGGTGTTGGGAGGCTTGGAGGAGGATAGTGGGGAACTTGGAAGGGAGGGAGCGTAGGAAAGGAGGTGAAGAAGTGAGACAGAAAAGGGGCGTGTGGGGAAAGCACGGCCTCACCCCAAATCGCTTTGTACACCTGGGAGAGGGGTGTGGGGAGTGAAAGATGGGGGAGAGAGGAGGAGAGGGAAAGAGATGGAGAGAGGAGACAGTGAGGATGGGGGATAGAGAAAGGAGGGAGAGGGTGAGGAGGAAGAGAAGTTGAGGGAGGGGGACCAAGGAGGGAGGAGTTGAAGGAGAAGGGGGCAGCTTAGGGAAGGAGGGGAAGAGTTGAGGAAAGGGAGGGTGGGGCAGAGCGGAGAGCGACGCCCTCACTAAACGTACTGTACAACTCTCGAGAGGGTTCGTTTGACGAGGAGGGGGGAAGTTGAGGAGGAGGGGGTCAGATGAGAATGCATGAGGGGAAATGTTCAACTTGCATTTGGAGGTGGGACTTGGGGAGAAGGGGAGGGTACTGCAGGATGAACCGAAAATGGGGGTAATTTAAAATAAAAGAGCTGTTAATACAGAAGTGGAGACGACTGGGGATATTCCATGGTGCCAGAGATGGGAGGGTAAGCGTGAGGGAGTTTAAGGAAGGCAGTTTTGTCTGTATGGAGGGAAGGCAGGTGAGGAGAGAAGGAAGTATTGAGGGGAAGACGGCAAATGAAACGTGCCCAAATAAGCAACATTTCTTTTTAACCGGGGTTTCCATCATTTACTTAAAAACCCACAGGACATTTAAAACTCACATTCAATCTTCCTGGCAAAGGGCTGCCTTCGTTTCGCTTCGCATTTATGCAGCAACCTTTTGATTCGTACAATGCCAACCCGGATGGGAAACAGTTTAAAATTCAAAAGTAAATCCTTGAACCAGGGGGAGGAGGGTAGGGGTAGGGGTGAGGAGAGGAGGGGAGAAGGGAGGGAGAGGTTGAGAGAGATAGGGGGAGAGGGTGGGAGGGAGAGGAAGAAGGAGAGAGAGAGAGGGAGGAGGGGAGGGGTGGGAGAGAGAGAGAGGGGAGAGGTGGGGAGAGACGAGAGAGGAGAGGGTGGAGAGAGAGAGAGGGGAGAGGAGTGAGGAGAGAGAATGAGGGGGAAGGTGGAAGAGAGGGAGGGGAGAGGGGGAGAGAGAGGAGGGAGAGGGTGGGAGAGAGAGAGAGCGGAGGGGAGAGAGAGAGAGGGGAGAGGGAGAGGAGGAGGAGAGGGGTGGAGAGGAAAGAGGGGGGAGAGGGTGGAGAGAGAGAGAGAGAGAGGCGGAGAGGTGTGGGGAAGAGAGGAAAGAGAAAAGAGAAAGAGAAAGAGAAAAAGAAGAAGAAAGAGGAAACGAGAAAGAAAGAGAAAGAGAGAGAGAGAGAAGAGAGAGAGAGAGAGAGAGAGAGAGAAGAGAGAGAGAGAGAGAAGAGAGAGGAAGAGGGGTGGGAGAGAGAGAGGAGATGGTGGGAGAGAGAGGATAGATGTGCAGAGAGGTGATAGTTGGGAGAAGAGGGATGATGTGGGAGAGAGAGGGGATCGTGTGGAGAAGGGGATAGGGTGGAGAGAGAGGATAGGTGTGGAGGGAGAGGGATAGGTGTGGGAGAGAAGGGATTAGGGTGAAGAGAGAACTGGATAGGTGTGGGATGGAGAGGAATCGGTGTTGGAGGAGAGGATAGGTGTGGGACGAGAGAGGGATAGGTGTGGAGAGAGAGGGATAGGTGTGGGAGGGAGAGAGGATAGTGTGGGAGGAGAGAGGGAGATGTGGGAGGAGAGGAGTGGCAGGGAGAGAGAGAGGGAGAGGGGGGGAGAGAGAGAGGGAGAGGGGTGGGAGGAGAGAGAGGGAGAGGGGTGGGAGAGAGAGGAGAGGGAGAGGGTGTGAGAGAGAGAGAGGGGAGAGGGGTGGGAAAGAGAGGGAGAGGGGTTGGAGAGAGAGGGAGAAGGGTGGGAAAGAGAGGGAGAGGTGAGAAGAGAGCGAGGAGAGAGAGAGACGGAGGGGTGGAGAAGAGAGGAGATGGTGGAGAGTAGAGAGAGAGAGGGGTGGGGAGAGAGAGAGAGAGAGAGAGACAGAGAGAGAGAGAGAGAAGAGAGAGAGGAGAGAGGAAGAGAGAGAGATGAGAGGGAGGAGGGGTGGAGAAGAGAGAGAGAGAGAGAGAGAGAGAAAGAGAGAGAGAGAGAGAGGGTGGAGAGAGAAGAGGAAAGAGGGGTGGGAGAGGGATAGGTGGGGAGAGAAGGATAGACTGTGGGAGAGAGAGAAGGGATCGTTGGGAGAGAGAGAGGGATAGGGTGGGAGGGAGAGCGATAGGTGTGGAGGGAGAGAGGGATAGTTTGGAGGGAGGACGATAGGTGTGGGAGAGAGAGGATAGCGTTGGGAGAGAGAGGATCAGGTGTGGGAAGAGAGAGGATAGGTGTGGGAGAGAGAGGGAAGGTTTGGAGAGAGAGGGATAGGTGTGGGAGAGAGAGGATAGTTGTGGGAGAGAAGGAATAGGTGTGGGAGAGAGAGGAACAGTGTGGGAGAGAGAGGAGGGACACGGTGTCGGAAAGAGAGCGGGGACAGGTTGGGAGAGAGAGAGGACAGGTGTGAGGAGAGAGAGGCGACAGGTGTGGGAGCAGAGATGACAGGTGTGGGAAGAGAGAGGAACATGTGTGGGAGGGAAGAGGAACAGGCTGTGGAGGAGAGGAGTGGAGAAGAGAGAGAAGGATAGATGTGGGAGAGAGAAGAGGATCGGTGTGGGAGAAGAGAGGATAGGTGTGGGAGGGAGAGGGATGGTGTGCTTGAGGAGAGGATAGGTGTGGGAAGAGAGGGATAGGGTGATGGAGAGAGAGGGATAGGTGTGGAGAGAGAGAGGGAAGGTCCGAACAGCAGTCATAGCCTCCTCGTCAAGACGGACTTAGTTTGCTGTGTGGAGAGAGAGCATAGGTGTGGGAGGAGAGGACAGGGGATGAGGGATGTGGGAGGGAAGGTGTTGGATGTGGGAGGGATAGAGGATGTGTGGAGAGAGGATAGGTTGTGAGAGAGAGAGGGGTAGTGATGGGGAGAGAGAGGGTAGGTGTGGGAGAGGGGATAAAGTTGTGGGAGAGAGCTTAGGTGTGGGAGAGAGAGGGTAGGTGGGGAGAGAGGACAGGTGTTGGAAGAGAGAGGGACAGGTGTGGGGAGAAGAGATAGTGTGGGAGAGGATGAGCGGATAGGTGTGGGGGAGAGAGGGATAGGGTGTGGTGAGAGACATGGTGGGAGATAGTGATGAGGAGAGAGAGGTAGTTGGGGAAGAGAGAGAGGACAGGTGTGTGGAGAGAGAGAGGCAGGTGTGGGAAGAGAGGACAGGTGTGGGAGAGAGTAGGATAGGTGTGGAGAGAGAGGGATAGGTTGGGAGGGAGAGGATAGTCGGGGGAGGGAAGGTTGGGGAGGCATAGGTGTGAGAGAGATAGGTGTGGGAGAGAGAGGGATAGGCTGTGGGAGAGAGGTAGTGAAGAGTTAGGTGTGAGAGAGAGGGATAGTGTTGGAGAGAGAGGACTAGGTGTGTGAGTGAGAGAGGGACTAGGTGTGGGAGAGAGAGAGGGACAGGTGTGGGAGAGAGAGGGACAGGTGTGGCGAGTAGAGTGGATAGGTGTGGGAGGGTAGAGAGGATGGTGTGGGAGAGGAGAGGGATAGGTGTGGGAGGAGAGGGATAGGTGTGGGAGAGAGAAGGATAGGTGTGGAAGGGAGTGGAGAGAGAGCGATAGGTGTAGAGACGGATTTGGGAAGGAGGGACAGGTGTGGGAGAGAGAGGGACAGGTGTGGGAGAGAGAGGGACAGTGTTGGGAGAGAGAGAGGGACAGGTGTGGGAGAGAGCAGGGAAGGTGTGGAGGGAGAGCAGTGAGGAAGAGAGGAAAGAGATGGGAGGGGATTCCAGCAATGTAACGCCCAGTTTTATGTCCCTCGAGAAGAAGGCGCACACATTGATGAATCACCCTGCCGGTGAAACGGGATAAATAAAGGAGAAAAACAGTTTAAATGTAAAACTAAACCATTCAGTTCTTAACAGTCCTCGTAGAGGGTGGGGGGGAGCAGGGGAGGATGGGATCACCTATCAGTGGTACTAACGTAAACTGTTCAATCTGGAGGAGGTGTGCCATTACCGAGTTCCGTGCGGTTTGCCGGTGTCGCTTTCGAGTAATTTCTAGTTTTCTGTTTGTGAGCGCGGATATCTCAAAAAGTTAGGGACGGATTCGGACGAAAATTGGTGGACGGTTGGTGTGTGACAAGGAGAAATTCCTTCGATTTGGGAATATCCGGATCCGATATTTAAATATTCTTCACCATTGAGTGATAGGTCCAAAAACCGATATAAAACCACAATATCTCAAAACGTTATGGACGGATTCCGCCGACTTTGGTGGACAGATTGACGGTGTAAAAGGACGAATTGGTTAGATTTTGGTGACGATCCGGATATGAGTTTTTTTTTCATTTGTACTAATTCTCACCGTTGAGAAATGGCCAAAAACGGATATATAGCACGAAGTTTCAAAACGTAGTGGACAAGTTATTTACAAAACTTGTGGATGATTGGGTAGGTCAAAAGAACAACCAATGCGAATTTTGTTTAAGATAGGATGCAAATCCAGCCTTTCAGTGTGTTACAAAATGTAAACTGTTCACGCCTGGTGAAGGTGTGCGCTCTTTTGAGTGCTGTTCTAGTTTTTAATTTTTACCTCCACCACCCAAGGTGTAAGGAGGTTATGTTTTACCCCCTTTCTGTCTGTCTGTCTGTCTGTGTGCAGGATAGCTCAAAAAATTGTGGACGGATTCGGACGAAAACTTGGTGGACACGTTGGGTGTGTGGCAAAGACGAATTGATTCGATCTTGTGTGAAGATCTGAATTCCGGATCTAGATACGAGAATTTTTTTGATTCTTAAGTGATTCTTCACCATTGAGAGATAGGGCCAAAAACGTATACTGTAGAGCATCAGATTTATGTGGTGGAGGTATGCTCTCCACCGAGTTCCCTTCTTATTTTTAATAAAGTCTTTGGGCGGATTCTACGGTGTGTGAACTACCAACCTCCCAGACTCAAAGGGAAGGCTCTAACCATTATGCCACCAAGTCTGGTTGGTTTTTTTTTCTCCATATTTCTCATAAATTTCTCAAAAATTTTCATATTTTCTCCCTGTTATTGTCAGCATATTATTATGTTGAAACAAGGAATTATGCCATGGATTTAATAATGACAGAACATACCATTTCTACGGAGATTTGACAAAATAAGACAAACATCACATTGATATACACTCTCGAACAGATACAGACAGGTCCCACCAATTTGAAACTAATTTTTAGTCCAAAGGAGTGTCAAAATTTTTCCTCAAAAAATATTCAGTCATAGCCTTCTATTCCCTTGGCACCATTGTCACGAGTAAACTCAGCCACTCCTGGTTAAAAAAATGTCACGAGTTATAAATAGAATATAATAAATAGGATGAACATCTGAATCAAGTTTCAGAATCTTCATATGCAGGGCAAAAAACTTTTTGATTCCGCCTTGTCATATGAGCAAGGAATGTAATGTACACATCTTCAGGACATCTCACTGCTTGCTTGTATAATCATCAAGCGACATCGATGTAAAAGTGTGCTACACAATTTGCCTACATCGAAGTACGCGATTTGCCGAAACACTTTCTTTTAAATACGGAAATTTCATCAACCTATTTCATAAAAAATCATCTTACAAACAATAATGCAGCTTTGCAAATCCGTACAGGTGTTACTGCAAAATCGGTTGAGGTTACACAATTAAATAACAATCAGTATTACCTGATAAATAAAGAAAAACAAGGAGGTGCAGGACAGTAAAGGAGGTTTCATGTCGAGATTTGATTTTCTTCGATTTGTTCAAGTCAAACTTCAGACTTCAGTTCACGTCAGTCAGAGCGCTTCTTTCACTCTCATGTAACTACCAGTCGCAAATTATTGGAAAAACCTACAACGTGATTTTATTCATACAAATGACATGCCCGAGGGAATATTCCAAATCAGAGAGAGCCACACCTTGGTTGAAGGGGGACGTTACTTAAACAGAGTAGTAAGGAAGCACATTTGTCATCACCACCGACCATTTGTGCAATGAAACAACAAAACAACCCAAAAGTTTAAAATAAAAAAAACTTGTTTCAATTATCTTTTTCTTCACGTCATCAGTATGTGTATTTTAATCACAACATACAACTAAAAGGGCAATCGGTGGAGCGCAACTCCGCCATGCATGCCTGATCCACGAGAACATATCGGGCCCAATACATTTTTAAATATCATGCTAGATATCGTTTTTGGCCCTATCTCTCAATGGTGAAGAATCACTTTAAAGTTAATAATTCTCGTATCCGGCTTCGGATGTTCACCTAAATTTAATCATTTCGTCCTTGTCACACCCCCAACTGTCATCAAGTTTCGTCCGATTCCGTCAACAATTTTTTGAGATATCGTGTTATATGTTAGTTTAGCCCTTTCTCTCAATGGTGAAGAATCACTGAAGAAATTCAGATTCGGATCTTATCAAAATTGAATAAATATCTTCCTTGTCACCACCCAGCGTGCACCAAGTTTCGTCGAATTCCGTCAACAACTTTTTGAGATATTTGCCATATATCGTTTTGGTTCTATCTCTCAATGGTGAAGAATCACTTAAAACATTTAGTAGTGGATCAAACAGACACAAACAGACAAACAACAGACAGATGGGTGAAAACTTAACCTCCTTCCCCTTTGGTGGTGGAGGTAAATGTAATTTGTATGAATGAAGCTAAAGCTTTCCTCTTTTTCTTGGTATACCTTGTCAAGGCTCGTAGAGAGCTAACACACAACGCACAGCAAGGGGGGCATGATACAATAGGGGCGTGGGGAGGACAAAACAGTGAGGAACAGAGACATTAGGAGATCTGTGGAAGGGAAAGGGATGGGGCGGGGAATGGGATAGAAAGTTGGACACTTTCTCGCCTCTGAAGTTTACTTGTGGACATAGGAACATATTTTTACCAAAATCCAGTAAATTCGATTCGATGTGCAGATATGTATTATATGTACAGTATATATATTGTTACAGGCCGGGGTCGGCGCCAACCGACCGCTCTGAACGGAGCCGCAAGTCGAGTCGGCCCGACGATCGCCCGGAATATAGATCGCCGCCCGGATAACTCGAGCGACGGGTCCTTGTACAAGAACCGAAATACGCCAATCGGCAGATCACGTGGGTATGGGTCGATTGCCAATCTCAATGTACCTAAATACCCACGTGATCCAACTACCGGGTATTCTACCTCGACGGATCTCGTACGGAACAAACGCCGAGGCGAGCCGTCCGTGCGCGATTCCGAGCGGCGTAATTGCCGAGAACCGTCGGTCCAATGTTCCCCTATTACGGCAAACCAACGGCTTTCTAACCCAACACACGAAATGTTCAGTCAATGAGGGAATGGACGAAACGAGCAGTGTTACATTTACACAAGGACATTTATTATCATGAACACGTATGCAATTAAATAAGGCAAAACACGTATGCAATTATACAAGCAACAAAAGACTACAACCGTCTATAAGCAATTATTAATGTACAGTCACTTACACAGTTTTACTTACTGGACTCGGCGCCACAAACATTCATCGAAAGAAAAGCAGGAAAAAGCCCCATCAAAGGCAATGGGGTCAGACTGGACCTCTTGGGTCTTTTATGGCGTGGGATTGGCAGACCGAACGAGTCCCACGAGACCGTTGCAGGTTACCTGCACCCTCGTGGTGTCTGGCTTGGGCGACCCACGATGCTCCTTCCCCACGGCAGCTAGCGTAGCCGCGTCGAGCTCGGGCCTTCCGTGTGGCAGGCGAGCTCTCTCCGGCTCTCTCCACACGAACGCGCTTGGGCGACCTGCGATGCTCCTTCCCACCGGCAGCTAGCGTAGCCGCTCGAGCTCTCTCCGGCTCTCTCCACACGAACGCGCTTGGGCGACCCGCGATGCTCCTTCCCACGGCAGCTAGCGTAGCCGCGGTCGAGCTCGGGCCTTCCGTGTGGCAGGCGAGCTCTCTCTGGCTCTCTCCACACGAACGTGCTTGGGCGCACCGCGATGCTCCTCCCCACGGCAGCTAGCGTAGCCGCGGTCGAGCTCGGGCCTTCCGTGTGGCAGGCGAGCTCTCTCCGGCTCTCTCACACGAACGCGCGGTTTGCGCGACACAGCAGGCAAGGCTGCGCCTCCAGCTCGCGTCTCCTTCGCGACGCCCGGACTTCCACGCAGCTCCTTGGCTTCTGGATTCCTCCCGACTCCCCCAACTGCCGAAGCAAAAAGCTTACTCCTCCCATGGGACTCAGCACACGAACTCAGCCCTACCACGGACTCCCACAGACTCTTTTCACGGGACTTCCACGAACTCTTTCTTTGAACAAAAAAACATGTCTTCTTTATCCTTGCACCCCTCCCCCGCACCCGGCGTGACTCATGCCCTCGTGATCCACCCCCCCCCCCCCCGCTCAACCACGGGTGGGAGGGAGTTGTTGACGTCACCGCAGGGTTCTCTTCCTCTTCGCAGAAGAGGGAGGGACGTCTTCATTGTTTGCTCCCTAACTATTAAATCGATCCGCAGCGCATCTATCGATTTCAAAACATTTAAACAATGGAAGGTGAGCTATCTAGGGAACATGCACTTATCGACATAGCTGACTTAAGGGAACCTGAATGTTGTGTGCGATTGAATTCCAAATTCGTAAACTACCCCTCCCTTTTTACAGACTCGTCCCGAGTCGTCAAATTTTTCGTGTGACCAGCATGTGTAAGTTTTCCCCTAGTACGTTCTTTCTTCGATCCCTGAGTGGACATTTCTTTAAACGTGTCCCAAAAATATAACTAATGCGCTGCGTAACTAACTAAACAAACTCTCACAGACTCATTCGGACAACTTAACAAAAATGCCGGCGCTAAAACAAACATGCAGGTGGGTTCCACGTATTTACAATCTTAACTTATCTGTTACATCACACAACCATGGCCCAGGACTTGTGATCTGTGAAAGGGAAAGGCAAAAGTCAGAGCAAAGTCTTTGGTGCAGGGAATGGATGGAGATGGTCACAAAACAAAGACATGATGGATGCACGGGCTGCCTGCAGGGCAGTCCTTGCAAAACTGGATGGTCCTGGCACGCAATGGTGATGGATGGACACAAGGGCAAACGCAAACAAGGGCTAGCAGGCATGGGTCATGCAGAAGGCAGGCAACTAGGCATGGCAAGGTAAGCCATGCAGAACAGAGCAGCTGCAGCACAACAGGCCGGCAGGTGAAGCTGGCCGGCCTCTGGTGTTGTTCCATCAGGTTTGGAGGGAGTGCGGTGGTGTCGGCCGCTTTGAATGCGGGCTCAGACCTAGGCTACTGTCTCCCCCACTCTATCGCCTTTGCCTTTCTCTGTCCATACCCGCTCCCTTAATTTGCCAAAAAACAACAAATTTTGCCCTCTTTATTTTTATTTCCCTTTATAATTGTCTCCCTAACCCCTTTATTGTCTTTGTCCGGCTGGCCTATCATGTCCACCTAGCCTACTCCCAACCCTACGTTCCCTCTCTGGAGGGGAATAGGGAGAGACTAGCGTCCTGTCTCGAGGCCAACGAAGCCTCAGATGGCCTCCTCAGAGTTCAGCGATCTACCAAGGTGAGTCCAGCGGCCTACAATGAGCGAAGGGATGGATGTGCGAAGGGTACATCTCCTATCTACCCTACATTCATTAACCTGAAACTACCCCGGGGCTTTCCAAAAACGCCTCACACTTTAAAACTATCGGTTCTAAAAACCATGATTCCCGTCGCCTGTGTTGGTGTCCATTATAAATTTGGGCCTTGCCCTCAAATTTTCATACGTGCCCTCGCACAATTTCCTGGCTGGGCAGCGTGGCTCAACTGGCAGGAACTCCCTCTGCCGAACTCTAACCATGGCACCCCCAGGCCCGCAGGCTGCCTCCGAGCCTAGCTGCTCCCTACAACGCAGGGGGTGCCCTCTCTGGCATTGCCCCCCTTCCGATGCCCACGTGGTGTTGATGCCCCGGTCCCTTTCCGAGGGTCGCCCGTGCCCAGTACACTGCCCCGTGGCATTCTGGTGCTACGGGTCCGTTTCCGACGGGTCGCCCGTGCCCATTACACTATCCCGGCCCCTCTTGGGCCCTTAGCCTACTTGGCCGACTAGTCCGGTGCCTGGGGTGCCACTAACAAAAACTCACCTTTCACAGCCACGCTCCCAGCCGGTCCATGAACTCTTGCACCCCTCCAAAAGGGTTTCGTGCCTTCTCTCGACACCAACAAACGACCCCTTTTAATAATTTGAATAACCCACTAGCTAACATTAAACTGACCCCGGGTCACTTTGTGGAATCAATCCTCCCCCCAACCAGTCATTCGCACCATGCATACCACATTCGCTCCACTCGCACACTTGGGCCCACTGTCCTACACTCATTCCTCACACACTTTCCATTTCACAACTCACACCAACACTTCTATACTGCATCCTTCCTAATTAAATCCCCTAACTCGTGCTCCCTCGTATCCCTTAAATCAATGCACGTTCCATTTACTCTACGTTGCTAAGCTACTCTCCACTACACATTTCCAGGTCTGTCCATGTCTCAAAAATCCAACAATTCCCATTTCCTAAATCTAAACTGAAATCCCTCTAACTAATCCATTCCGGGCTCCATGAGTACAACCCATGTCCCCATGAAGCCGGTCTAACTATCGCTATCCCATCCCCCTAACTAGTGCTTCCTGTGCCCCCAAACAAGGGGTCTTCCACCCCTTGCCTGGGAATCCTGTTCACCCGAACGGCTTGCTTTTCTCACTCTTTTTTTTTTCATAATGCGCACCACCAGCGCGGCAGTTCACAGCCGCGCTCTTTTTCCGTGACGTCATGGCAGCTGCTTGCGCCCCGCACCTCGTCCCTCTTGGACGTACCATCTGGCAGGAATTCCCTTCTGCCGGATTCCAACACACGTGCAGCCATGACGTCACTCTGCGCATCTCAAAGCAAGCCCGCGTTTCGAAGGTTACCCACGCGAACACATGTGCTCTGCTCGTCGGCGCTTTACACACACGCTCGCGTGGAGAACCCATCCGGTCCAAATTTCGATCCAGCCTAGCTTCCGTCCGTCCGCGGATCGGCTAACATCCACCGCTGGCGTTTCCGGACCGGGTTTCACCTGCGCAGCCGCGCACGTGGCGGCCTTGTGCGTAGCACAGCACGGACCCCCGCTCGCTGCTGTGCAAACCCGGCACGGTGCTCAAAATAGCTGCGGCCGCTACTCGGCCCTTGTCCTTCATCTGGCCCCGTCGTCGTCGTTCAACGCACACACTCCTGCGTGCCACGACGCTCACACACTCCACCATGGCACTCGGACACGGGGATGCGGTTGCGTCCTCCCGCATACAGACTGTCATCTCCCTTACACACAGCGACCTCACACACGCTGTCTCTTCACATAGCGTGTTCACTCACTCGTGCCGTTTCACTCACACGTGCCGTTTCCCTCACACGTGCCGTTTCCCTCGCACACGTGGTTCCACTCACACACGGTACTTCACTCATACACGGGCTTCCACTCGCAGAGGGGGTTTCACGCACACACGTCATTCCTTCCACACGTGGTGCTTCTTCCACACACGGAGTGCTGGGAAGCACGCAGCCCGGCACACTCGTGACCCACCACTCACACACGGGTCTCTTCCACACACGGTGCGCGTTTCAACACGCCCGCTGCACTCCACCTTTCACCACACACACCGGGCAAATCACACTGGGGAATCGTGCAACCAGAAGGGTTCCGGGGGCTCCATACCCCCCAAGCTCCTCGTGACACGTCAACAGCACTCGCCCCTCTAACTCGCTCGGCACGACCGAACTCACTGGTCGTGATTCGCTTCAAGGAGAATAGCGTCTCCCTCCGTTCCCGAAGAGGCTATCCAGCTGCTCGCACCGGGTCATGAGACAGTCCGCCAGCTCACCCCATTAAGCCTCGCTACCTCTGTGTGGTGTGTGTGGTGTGTGTGTGTGTCCGTCTTTAGCCCCGTCCAATTCACCCTCTATCTCCCGTGTCTCTGTACATTTTATTTCTGTTGTCTCTGCGTGTCTATTAGTTTCTGTTTCTTTCTGGCTCCATTTTCCTTCCCATCCGAGTCGTTCTTCCTCTCTGAGCCCCATTAACTGTTCGTTATCTTTCCGGAGTTTTTCCATCTCTGTGGACTCCAATTTTGCTCTCTCCTCGAGTTGATTAATTTCAAACTCATATTGTTTTTGTTTCCTTTCCACTGTTCCTCTCGTTCTTCCTTCTCCAACCTCATCGTTTCTTTCAATTGGCTTAGTTCTTTTTCCCGTTTCGTTCGTTGTTCGTTCTCTATCTCCTCGCACTCCAGCCTCGCGTTTTCTTTCAATTGGTCCACCTCAAATTCATGTTCTTTTTGTTTTCTTTTCCACTGTTCTCTCGTTTTCCTTCTCCAATCTCATCGTTTCTTTCAATTGGCTTAGTTCTGTTTCCCGTTTCGTTCGTTGTTCGTTCTTATCTCCTCGCACTCCAGCTCGCCTTTCTTTCAATTGGTCCACCTCAAATTCATGTTCTTTTTGTTTTCTATTCCACTGTTCCTCTCGTTCTTCCTTCTCCAATCTCGTTGTTTCCTTCAATCGACTGATTTCTCCTTCCTGCTTCATTCCTTGCTCCTTTACTTTCTCCTCGTACTCCAACCTATTTTTTTTCCTTCTGTCGTTCAGTTTCAAATTCATACTCTTTTTGTTTTCTATTCCACTGTCTCTCTTGTTCCTCATTCTGCAATCTCGTTATTTCCTTCAATTGACTGATTTCTTTCTCCTGTCTCATTCGTTCTTCCATTACTCTTTCTTGTTCCTCATTCTTTAATCTGGCCTTCGCTTCCAGCTGTTCGATCTGTACAGTGTGGTTCCTTAACGTTTCATTCTCCGTTCTCGTTCTTTCTTCTCTCACATCCTCAACTCGTTTTGTAATTCCGTCTCTTTGTTTTGGTGTTTCTGTAACTCAGAAGCTTTCTTTTCTAATTCCTTTCTCATCTCCGCACACCCGACCTTGCTTTGGCTTCTAACTGTTCGATCTGTACAGTGTGGTTCCTTAACGTTTCATTCTGCTCGTTCTTTCTTTCAACGTCCTCAGTTCATTTGTAATCCTATCTCTTTGTTTTGGTGTTTCAGTATCTCAGAAGCTTTCCTTTCTAATTCGTTTTTCATCTCTACACCTCTTTCACATTCTTTCTTCCTCATTTCATCCATTTCCCTCCTGTATTTATTTCGGTATTCCAGGCGATCCTCTTTCAGCTCCTGAACTTGTTCCTGTGCATCGGCCAATCGTTGTGCTTCCGTTTGCACATAATCCTTATGAACCCAGTCTGCGTGGCTAAGTCCTTTTCCAACCCCGAATTCGTTCCTGTGCCTCGGCCAATTCAGTTTGCAATGTACTGCCGTCGCCCTGCCTCGCCTGCCATGCCCCGTGGTTTGAACCGGTGCGGGAGCGCTTCCCCCGCCGTGCCGTGCGGCTCGTTGCGCTCGTAATAGCGGCCCGCTCACGCCTCGTGCCGCGCTGCGGCCGCGCCGCCATCTTGCGACTCGAGTTGTTTGCTGGAAAAGTTCTGCACAGGCCGCTCCCACTGACTACTATTTGGTGCGGTTATAATAATTAAACGGAGAACCAGGTACATTGTTGCATCGCCGTATTTCCCAACCTTCTGGTACGGGTCCAACCCATATGGCGATGGCGTCCTGGACCATGGATTCTAACATTTCCAAATCCATTCCTAATCCCTCCTGCCCCTGCTCGTCTTGGCTGAACATTTTACGTGCTGGGATAAAATTTATAACGCTCGTAATTTGGGGACACGGGGGGGGGTTTGCTCCGTATACCCCTGATCCGACTCCGTGAATTTGCTACGGAGGTGGAGGGGGCCGAATCGCACTCCTGACAACCAGTTGTTACGGGCCGGAGGTCGGCCGCCAACCGACCGCTCTGAACGGAACCGCAAGTCGAGTCGGCCCGACCGATCGCCCGGAATATAGATCGCCGCCCGGATAACTCGGAGCGACGGGTCCTTGTACAAGAACGAAATACGCCAATCGGCAGATCACGTGGGGTAGGGTCGATTGCCAATCTTCAATGTACCTAAATACCCACGTGATCCAACTACTGGGGTATTCCACCCTCGACGGATCTCGTACGGAACAAAACGCCGAGGCGAGCCTTGCGTGCGCGATTCGAGCGGCGTAATCGCCGAGAACCGTCGGTCCAAATGTCCCCTATTACGGCAAACCAACGGCTTTCTAACTCCAACACACGAAATGTTCAGTCAATGAGGGAAAGGACGAAACGAGCAGGTTTACATTCACACAAGGACATTTATTATAATGAAACACGTATGAATTAAATAAGGCAAAACACGTATGCAATTATACAAGCAACAAAAATAAACAACCGTCTATAAGCAATTATTAATGTACAGTCACTTACACAGTTTTACTTACGGGACTCGGCGCCACAAACATTCATTCGAAAGAAAAGCAGGAAAAAGACCCATCAAAGCAATGGGTCAGACTGGACCTCTTGGGTCTTTATGGTGTGGGACTTGGCAGACCGAACGAGTCCCACGAGACCGTTGCAGGTTACCTGCACCCTCGTGGTGTCTGGCTTGGGCAACCCACGATGCTCCTTCTCCACGGCAGCTAGAGTAGCCGCGTCGAGCTCGGGCCTTCCGTGTGGCAGGCGAGCTCTCTCCGGCTCTCTCCACACGAACGCGCTTGGGCGACCCGCGATTCTCCTCCCCACGGCAGCTAGCGTAGCCGCGGTCGAGCTCAGGCCTTCCGTGTGGCAGGCGAGCTCTCTCCGGCTCTCTCCACACGAACGCGCGGTTTGCGCGACACAGCAGGCAAGCTGCGCCCAGCTCGCGTCTCCTTCGCGACGCCCGGACTTCACGCAGCTCCTTGGCTTCTGGGTTCCTCCCGACTCCCCCAACTGCCGAAGCAAAAAGCTTACTCCTCCCACGGGACTCAGCACACGAACTCTGCCACTGGACTCCCACGAACTCAGCCCTACCACGGGACTCCCACGGGACTCTTTTCACGGGACTTCCACGAACTCTTTCTTTGAGATACAAGAGAGCGAAAGGCAAAAAGAAGAGAAAAAAGAAGGGGGGAGAAAGAGAGAGAAACAAGAAAGGGGGAAGGAGGAGGAGAAGAGAAGGGAGAAAAAGAGGAAGGAGGGGAAAGGGGGACGAGGAAGGGAGAGGGGGAAGGAGAAGGGGAAAGGGGAAAGAGAAGGGAAGAGGAGGGGAAAAAAGAAAGGGGAGGGGGGAGGGGAGGGAGAAAAGGAAAAAAAGAGAGAGGGGAGAAGAGAAAGAAGAGAAAAAAGAGGGAGAGAAGAGGTAGGAGGAAGGAAGAGGGAATAAGGTGAAGAAGAAAAGGGAAGGGAAATAAAGATGTCCTCTTATCCTTTCACCCCTCCCCCGCACCGGCAGTGACTCATTGCCCTCTGTGATCCACCCCCCCCCCCCGCTCAACCACGTGGAGGGGAGTTTGTTGAGTCCCGCAGGTTCTTCTTCCTCTTCGCAGAAGAAGGGAGGACGTTCCATTGTTTGCTCCCTACTATTTAAATCGATCCGCAGCGCATCTAATCGATTTCAAACATTTTTAAACAATGGAATGGTGAGCTATCTAGGGAACATGCACGT
>CM068954.1:145347454-145361230 GCA_035128595.1 Eptatretus atami
GATACATTCCCCATCCACCTCCCCTATACGGATGCAGTCGTGTCCTGTCCCTTTGGCAGAAAAGCATTCCCCAAATAATATGCTTCCACTCAAATGCTTCACGGTGGGATGTTTCTTGGGGTTGACTACTCATCCCATGCGCTGGCTTGAGCAGAGGGACCTTGCGTGCGCTGCAGGATTTTAATCCATGATGGCGTCGTGTGTTGCTTATGGTTTTCTATGATACTGTGGTCCCAGCTCTCTTCAGGTCATTGACCAGGTCCTGCCCTGTAGTTCTGGGGTGATCCCTCACCTTTCTCATGATCAATCGAGGCTCCACGAGGTGAGATCTTGCATGGAGCCCCAGACCGAGGGAGATTGACTGTTATCTTGAATTTCTTCCATTTTCTAATAATTGCGCCAACAGTTGTTGCCTTCTCACCAAGCTGCTCGCTCTATTGTCGTAGCCACTCCTAGCCTTGTGCAAGTCTACAATTTTCCCTGATGTCCTCAGACAGCTCTCTGGTCTTGCCCATTGTGGAGAGGTAGTCTGATTGATTGAGTGTGGACAGCTGTCTTTTATGCAGATAACGAGTTCAAACAGGTGCAGTTAATACAGGTAATGATGGAGAATGGGAGGCTTCTGAAAGACAAAACTAACAGGTCTGTGAGAGCCGGAATTCTTACTGGTTGGTAGGTGATCAAATACTTATTTCATGCAATAAAATGCAAATTAATTTAAAAATCATACAATGTGATTTTCAAGATTTTTGTTTTGGATCCGTCTTTCACAGTTGAAGTGTACCTATGTATAAAATTACAGACCTCTACGTGCTTTTAAGTGGAAAACTGCAAAATCGGCAGTGTATCAAATACTTGTTCTCCCCACTGTACATATATATATATATAACAATATAAATATGCTGCCTTCGCTGCCTTTCCCAAAATATGTATTTGCTTTCATTTCTGAAACCACACACAGTTTCGATGAAACTCGATGCCAACCATCATTACAAAGCGGGGTCGAAGGGGATTAAAGGGAAGGGGGTTGGGGGGAGACCAACGTGGATCCTCAGCTGCAAATCTTCCAACACGCTCTTTATAATTGTTTATTGTTGACAAAACAAATGATCATGGAAGAGCGAGGTCACAATGTCGTTTTTAAAATGTTGATGAATTGTTTTACACAGCTGAGGCGACAACCACGAGCCTGGAGCCGACGACCGTGACCCCAGGGCCGACAACGACGAGCCCAGAGCCGACCACCGCGCCCCCGGAGCAGACCACCACGCCCCCGGAGCCGACCACCACGCCCCCGGAGCACGACACCAGCCCACGCCGCCGGAGCGACCACCCACGCTCGCCGGAGGCCGACCACCACGCCGCCGGAGCCGACCACCACGCCCGCCGGAGCCGACCACCACGCCCCCGGAGCCGACCCCACGCCCCCGGAGCCGACACCACGCCCCCGGAGCACGACCACCCCCCGGAGCCGACGACCACGCCCCCGGAGCCCGACCACCTCGCCCCCGGAGGCCGACACCACGCCCCGAGCGGACCACCTCGCCCCGGACCGACCCACGCCCCCGGAGCCGACACCACGCCCCCGGAGACGACCACACGCCCCCGGAGCGACCACCACGCCGCCGCAACCGACCACCACGCCGCCGGAGCCGACCACCACGCCGCCGGAGCCGACACCACGCCCCGGAGCCGACCACCACGCACGCCGGAGACGACACACCAACCCCGGAGCGACCACCACGCCCCGGAGCCGCCACCACGCCCCCGGAGCCGACCACCACGCCCCCGGAGCCGACCACCACGCCCCCGAGCCGACCACCACGCCCCGGAGCGACACCACGCGCCGGAGCCGACACCACGCCGCCGGAGCGACCACCACGCCCCCGGAGCGACCACCACGCCCCCGGAGCCGACCAGCACGCCGCCGGAAGCCGACCAGCACGCCGCCGGAGCCGACCAGCACGCCGCCGGAGCACCACCACGCCGCCGGAGCCGACCAGCACGCCGCCGGAGCCGACCACCACGCCCCCGGAGCCGACCACCACGCCGCCGGAGCCGACACACACGCCGCCGGAGCGACCACCACGCCGCCGGAGCCGACCACCACGCCCCAGAGCGCCCCACGCGGCCGGAGCCGACCACCACGCCGCCGGAGCCGACCACCACGCCGCCGGAGCCGCCACACGCCCCCGGAGCCGACCACCACGCCCCCGGAGCCGACCACCACGCCCCGGAGCGACCACCACGCCCCGGAGCCACCACCACGCGGCCCCGGAGCCGACCACCACGCCCCGGAGCGACCACCACGCCCCGGGAGCCGACGACCACGCCCCCGGAGCCGACCAACACGGCCCCCGGAGCCGACCACCACGCCCCGGAGGCCGACCCCCACGCCGCCGGAGCCGACTCACCACGCCCGGGAGCCGACCACCACGCCCCGGAGCCGACCACACGCCCCGGAGCCGACCCACCAACCGCCGGCCGGAGCCGACCACCACGCCGCCGGAGCCGACCACCACCGCCCCGCGGCCGACCACCACGCCCCCGGAACCGACCACCACGCCGCCGGAGCGCGTACCACCACGCCCCCGGAGCCCGACCACACGCCCCCGGAGCCGACCACCACGCCCCCGGAGCCGACCACCACGCCGCCGGAGGCCGACCCAGCCCCACGCGTCCGGAGGCCGACCACACTGCCCGCCGGAGCCGACCACCACGCCCCCGGAGCCGACCACCACGCCCCCGGAGCCGACCACCACGCCCCCGGAGCCGACCACCACGCCCCCGGAGCGACCACACGCCCCCGGAGCGACCACCACGCCCCCGAGGCCGACCAGCACCGCCGCCGGAGCCGACCACCACGCCCCGCGAGGCCGACCACACGCCCCGAGCCGACACTGCCCCGGAGCCGGACCAGCACGCCGCCGGAGCCGACACCACGCCCCCGGAGCCGAACCAACCACGCCCCCGGCAGCCGACCACCACTACGACCAGCCGGCGACACCGGAGCCGACCACCACGCCGCCGGAACCGACCACCACGCCTGAGCCACACACGCGCCCGAGGACCACGCCCCTGCGACCACCACGCCCCCGGGACGACCACCACCGCCCAGGAGCCGACCACCACGCCGCCGGAGCGACCACCACCCGCCCGAGCCGACCACGCCCCCAGAGCCGCACACCACGCCCCCCGGGCCGACCACCACGCCCGCCGCGAGCCGACGACCACGCCCGGAGCCGACACCACCCGCCGGTCGCACCATGCCGACCACCAGGTCGCCGGGCCCACCCACGCCCCCGAGTCGGCCACCGACGCCCCCGGAGCGCCGCCACCGCCGGAGCCCCGATGCCGGACCACCACGCCCCCGGAGCGACCACCACGCCCCCGCAGCCGACCACCACGCGCCCGGAGCCACGACCACCAGCCCCCGGTACGACCACCACCTGAGCGACCCCCGTCCGGAGCCGAACCACCACTGCCGCCGCGCTGACCACGACACGGCCCCCGGAGCCGGACCCACCACGCCCCGGAGCCGACCACAGCCCCCGGAGCGACCACACGCCGCCCGGAGCCTACCACGCACGACCGGCCGAACACCGCCGACACACACTGCCCCCCGAGCCGACCCACTCACGCCCCCGGAGCCGACCACCAGCCGGCGACCAACTCCAGGAAGGCCGACCACACCACGTCCCTCGGAGCACGCCACCACGCCGCCCGGACAACGCCGAGCGACCACGCAGCCCGCCGGAGCCGAACCACCATCGCCACCGGAGCCGACCACCACTCCGCCCGGGCCCGACCACCCACTGCCCCGGTACCGACCACCCCGGAGCCTGACCACCACGCCCCTCGAGCCGACCACCACTCCGCCGGAGACGACCACGCCCCCGGAAGCGACCACCACCGGCGCCCCCGGAGCCGACCACCACGTCCCCGGAGCGACCACCACGCCTGCCCGACCGACCACCACGCCGCCGGAGCCGAACCCCGGACGCACCACGCCCCCGGAGCCGACCACCACGCCGCCGGAGGCGCCACCACGCCGCCGGAGCCGACCACCACTGCGCGCCCTGACACCGCCGATCCACGCCACACCACCCGCCGGCAGCCGTACACGCCGAGCCACACCACGCCCCGGATCCCACGCCGCGGAGCGACCACGCACGCCCCCGGAGCCGACCACCACTAGCCGCCGGAGCCGGACACACATCTCCGGCCGGAGCCGACCACCCGCCCCGGAGTCCGGACCACCACGCCCCCGGAGCCAGACCACAGCCCCCGGAGCCGACCACCACGCCCCGGCGAACAGCCGCCGCACCACCACGCCGCCGAAGCCGACCACCACGCCCCCCGGAGCCTGACTCCCCACGCCCCGCGAGAGCGACCACCAACGGCTCCGAGCGCGACCACCCCATCGCCCCGGAGCCGACCACTCATCGCCGCCGGAGCCGACACGCACCCCAGGAGGCCGACCACCACGCCTCCGAGCCGACCACCACGCCCCCGAAGCCGACACGCCACCCCGAGCCACCCACCACGACCCCCGAGCGACACAGCCCGACGAACCGACCACGGCCCGCCGGAGCCGACCAACCACGCCGCCGGAGCCCAGGCCGACCACGACGCCTCCGGAGCGACGCCACCACGCCCCGGGAGCCGACCCACACGCCCCCGGAGCCGACACCACGCCGCCCGAGGCCGACCACCACGCCCCCGGAGCCGACCACCACGCCGCCGGAGCCGACCACCACGCCCCGGAGCGACCACCACGCCCGGAGCGACCACCCACGCCCCCGGAGCCGACCACCACGCCCCCGAAGCCGACCACCACGCCCCCGGAGCCGGACACCACGCCCCGGAGCCGACCACCACCCCACGAGGCCGACCAACGCCCCGGAGCCGACCCAACCCCCCGGAGCCGACCACCACGCCGCCGGACGACCACGCACGCCGCCAGCCGACCACCACGCCCCGGCCGACCACCACGCCCCGAGCCGACCACCACGCCGCCGGAGCCGACCACTCACGCCGCCGGAGCCGACCCACCACGCCGCCGGAGCCGACACCCACGCCCCCGAGCCGACCCCACGCCCCGAAACCGACGACCACGCCCCCGGAGCCGAACCACCACGACCCCGGAGCCGACCACCACGCCCCCGGAGCCGACCACCACTCCCCGGAGCCGACCAACCACCCCCGGGCCGACCACACGCCCCGGCCGGACCACCACGCCCCCGGAGCCGACACCACGCCCCCGGAGCCGAACGACCACGCCCCGGAGCCGCCACACGCCGCCAGCGAACCGCCGAGCCGACACGCCCCCGGAGCCGACCACACCCCCGGAGCCTACCACCGCCCCGGAGCGACCACACGCCCCCGGAGCGACCACCACGCCGCCGGAGCCGACCACCACCGCAACCCCCGGAAGCCTGACCACCCACGCCCCCGGACCGACCACCACTCGCCGGAGCCGACCACACCCGGAGCCGACCACCACGCCCCCGGAGCCGACCACCACGCCCCCGGAGCCACACCACGCCCCCGGAGCCGACCACACGCCCCCGGAGCCGGACCACCACCCCCGGAGCCGACCACGCCCCCGGAGCCGAACCACCACGCCCCGGAGCCGACCACCGCCCCGGAAGCCGACACCACGCCACCAGCCGCCACCACCGCCGGAGCCGACCACCACGCCCCCGGAGCGACCAACCACGCCCCCGGAGCCGTACCCACCACGCCCCCGGAGCCACCACCACGCCCCCGGAGCGCCACCACGCCGCCGGAGCCGACCCACCACGCCCCGGAGACCGGACCACCACGCCCCGGAGCGACCCACCACCCGCCGGACCGACCACCACTCGAGCCGACACCACGCCCCCGACGCCGACCACCACGCCCCCGGAGCCGACCACCACGCCCCGCGAGCCGACCACCACGCCCCGGAGCGACCACCCCCCGAGCCGACACACGCCCCCGGAGCCGACCACACGCCGCCGGAAGCGACCACCACGCCGCCGGAGCCGACCACACGCCCGCCGGAGCCGACCACCAGCCGCCGAGCGACCACCACGCGCCGGACCGACACACGCCCCCGGAGGCGACCACCACGCCCCCGGACACCGACGCCACGCCGCCGAGCCGACCACCACGCCCCCGAGCGACCACCACGCCCCCGGGAGCCCCGACCCCACCCCCCGGAGCCGACCACCACGCCCCGGACGCCGACCACCACGCCCCCGGGCCACGACCACGCCCCGAGCCGACACCACGCCCCCGGAGCCGACCACCCACCGCCCCACGCCCGGAGCCGACCACCACGCCCCCGGAGCCGACCAACCACCCCCGGAGCCGACCACCCACGCCCCCAGCCGCCGACCACCGACGCCCCCGGCGCCGACCACCACGCCCCCGAGCCGACCACCACGCCCCCGAGCCGACCACCACCCCCCGGAGCCGCCACCACGCCCCCGGAGCCGACCACCACGCCCCCGGGAGCGACCACCACGCCCCCGGAAGCGACCCACCACGCCCCGGAGCCGACCACTCACGCCGCCGGAGCCGACCACCACGCCCCCGGAGCGCCACGACCACCACGCCCCCGAGCCGACCACCACCCGCCGGAGCCGACACCACCCGCCGAGCCGCAGCCCCCGGAGCCGACCACCACGCCGGAGGCCGACCCCACGCCCCCGGACCGACCACCACGCCCCGGAGGGCCGACCACCAACGCCCCCGGAGCCGACCACCACGCCCCGGAGCCGACCCCACGCCCCCGAGCGCCCACCACGCCCCCGGAGCCGACCACCACGCCCCCGGAGCCACCACCACCGCCGGAGCCGACCACCACGGCCCCGGACGCCGACCACCACGCCCCCGGAGCCGACCACCACGCCCCCGGAGCCGACCCAGCCCAGCGCCCCCGGACGCCGACCACCACGCCGCCGGAGCCGACCACCCACGCTCGCCGGAGCCGACCACCCACGCCGCCGGACAGCCGGACCACACAGCCCGGAGCCGACCACCACGCCCGAGCCGACCACCACGCCGCCGGAGCCGACCACCACCCCCCCGAGCCGACCACCACGCCCCCGGAGCCGACCACCACGCCCCGGAGGCGACCACCACGCCGCCGGAGGCGACCACCACGCCGCGCGGAGCCACCACCACGCCGCCGGAGCCGGACCACCACGCCCCCGAGCCGACCACCACTCCCCCGGAAGCCGACCACCACGCCCCCGGAGCCGACCACCACGCCCCCGGGAAGCCGACCACACGCCCCCGGAGCCGACCACCACGCCGCCGAGGCCGACCACCACGCCCCCGGAGCCCGACCACCACGTCCCCCGGAGCCGACCACCACGCCGCCGGAGCCGACACCACGCCCCCGAGCGGACCACCACGCCGCCGGAGCCGACCACCACCGCCGCCGGAGCCGACCACCAACGCCGCCGGGAGCGACCACCACGCCGCCGGAGCCGACCACCACGCCCCCGGAGCCGAACACCACGCCCCCGGAGCCGACCACCACGCCGCCGGAGCCGACCACCACGCCGGCCGGAGCCGACCACCACGCCGCCGGAGCGACCACACGCGCCGGAGCCGACCACCACGCCCCCGGAGCCGACCACCACGCCGCCGCCGGAGCCGACCACCACGCCGCCGGAGCGACCACCACGCCGCCGGAGCCGACCACCACGCCCCCGGCAGCCGACCACCACGCCCGCCGGAAGCCGACCACCACCCGCCGCCGGAGCCGACCACCACGCCCCCGGAGCCGACCACCACGCCGCGCGGAAGTGCCGACACCCGTACCATCGCGCCGCGGAGCCGACCACCACGCCCTAGCCGGAACACACTGTCGCCGACCACCACGCCGCCGGAGCCGACCACCACGCCCCCGGAGCGACCACCACGCCCCCGGAGCGACCACCACGCCCCCGGAGCCGACCACCACGCCCCCGGAGCCGACCACACGCCCCGGAGCCGACCACCACGCCGCCGGAGCCACCACCACGCCGCCGGAGCCGACCACCACTGCCCCCGAGAGCCGACCACCACGCCCCCGGCAGCGACCACCACGCCCCCGGAGCCGACCACCACGCCCCCGGAGCCGACCACCACGCCCCCGGAGCCGACCACCACGCCGCCGGAGCGACCACCACGCCCCCGAGCGGACCACCCGCCCCCGGCGCCGACCACCACGCCCCCGAGCCGACCACCACGCCCCCCGGAGCCGACCACCACGCCCCCGGAGCGACCCCACGCCCCCGGAGCCGCCACCACGCCCCCGGAGCCCCACCCACGCCCCCGGAGCCGACCACCACCGCCCCGGAGCCGACCACCACGCCCGCCGGAGCCGACACCAGCGCTCCCGGAGCGACCACACGGCCCCCGGAGCCGACCACCACGCCGCCGGAGCCGACCACCACGCCCCCGGAGCCGACCACCACGCCCCCGGAGCCGACCACACGCCCGCCGGAGCCACCTACCACGCCGCCGGAGCGACACCACGCCCCCGAGCCGCCCACCCCCGGAGCCGACCACCACGCCCCCGAGCCGACCACCACGCCCCCGGAGCCGAACCACCACGCCGCCGGAGCCGACCACCACGGCCGCCGGAGCCGACCACCACGCCGCCGGAGCGACCACCACGCCCCCGGAGCCGACACACACGCCGCCGGGAGCGACCACCACGCCGCCGGGAGCCGACCACCACGCCGCCGGAGCCGACCACCACGCCCCCGAGCCGACCACACTCCCCCGGAGCCGACCACCCGCCCCCGGAGCCGACCACCACGCCCCCGGAGCCGACCACCACGCCACCGGACGAACCACCACGCCGCCGAAGGCCACCACGCCGCCGGAGCCGACCACCACGCCCCCGGAGCCGACCACCACTCCCCCGGAGCCGACCACCACGCCCCCGGAGCGACCACACGCCCGCCGACCGACCACCACGCCCCCGGAGCCGACCACCACGCCGCCGGCGCCGACCACCACGCCCCCGGAGCCGACCACCACGCCCCGGAGCCGACCCACCCACGCCGCCGGAGCCGAACACCACCCCCCGGAGCCGACCACCACGCCCCGAAGCGACACCCACCCGCCGGAGCCGACCACCACGCCGCCGGAGCCGACCACCACGCCGCCGGAGCCGACGCACCACGCCCCCGGAGCGGAACACCACGCCCCGGAGCCGACCACCACGCCGCCGGAGCCGACCACCACGCCGCCGGAGCGACACCACCGCCGCCGAGCGACCACCACGCCGCCGGAGCCGACCCACCACGCCCCCGGAGCCGACCACCACTCCCCGGCCGCCACCACGCCCCCGGAGGCCGACTCACCACGCCCCCGGAGCCGACCACCACGCCCCCGGCCACACACGCCCCGCGCCGCCACCCCGCCCCCGGAGCCGACCACCACGCCCCCGGAGCCGGACCACCACGCCGCCGGAGCCGACACACCACGCCCCCGCAGCCGACCACCACGCCGCCGGAGCCGACCACCACGCCGCCGGAGCCGACCACCACGCCCGCCGGAGCCGACCCACGCCCCCGGAGCCGACCACCACGCCTCCGAGGCCGACCACCACCCGCGGAGCGCCCACGCCCCCGCAGCCGAACCACCCCACGCCGCCGGAGCCGACCACCACGCGCCCCCGGAGCCGCACCCCCACCACGCCCCCGGCCGCCGGACCACCACGCCCGCCGGAGCCGACCACCACCGCCGCCGGAGCCGACCACCACGCCCCGGAGCCGACCCACCACGCCCGCCGGAGCGACCACCACGCCCCCGGAGCGACCACCACGCCCCCGGAGCCGCACCACGCCGCCAGCGCCGAACCCCACCCCCCGGAGCCGACCACCACGCCCCCGCGAGCGACCACCACGCCCCCGGAGCCGACCACCACGCCCCGGAGCGACCACGCCCCCGGAGCGGACCACCACGCCCCCGGAGCGAACCACCACCCCCCGCAGCCGACCACCACGCCCCCGGAGCCGACCACCACGCCCCCGGAAGCCGACCACCACGCCCCCGGAGCCGACCACCACAGCCCCCGGACGCCCGGACCACCACGCCCCGCGAGCCGACCACCACGCCGCCGGAGCCGACCACCACGCCCGGAGCCGACCACCACGCCCCCGGAAGCCGACCACCACGCCCCGGGAGCCGACCACCACGCCCCCGGAGCCGACCACCACGCCGCCGGAGCCGACCCCACGCCCCCGAGCCGACACCACCCACCGCCCCCGGAGCCGACCACCACGCCGCCGGAGCCGACCACCACGCGCCCCGAGCGACCAGCCACGCCCCCGGAGCCGACCACCACCCGCCCCCGGAGCGACCACCACGGCCCCCGGAGCCGACCACCACGCCCTCCGGAGCCGGACCACCACGCCCCGAGCGACCACCACGGCCGCCGGAGCCGACCACCACGCCGCCGGAGCGACCACACGCCGCCGGAAGCCTGCCGACACCACGCCGCCGGAGTCCCGACCACACCGCCGCCGACCGACACCACGCCGCCGGAGCCGACCACACGCCGCCGGAGCGACCACGCCCCCCGGAGCCGACCACACGCCGCCGGAGCCGACCACCACGCCCCCGGAGCCGAACCACCACCCTCGACCGCCGCCCGGAGCCGACCACCACGCCCCCGGAGCCGACCACCACGCCGCCGGAGCCGACCACCCGGCCGCCGAGCGACCACCACCGCCCCGGAGCCGACCACCAGGCCCCCGAGCGACCACGATGTCCGGAGCGACACCCACGCCCCCGGCGCCGACCACCACGCCGCCGGAGCGACCACCACGCCCCCGCCGGAGCCGACCACCACGCCCGCCGCCGACGGAGCCGACCACCACGCCCCCGGAGCCGACCACACGCCCGCCGGATGCCGCCCACCATCCCGGAGCCGACCCCCGGAGCCGACCACCACGCCCCCGGAGCCGACCACCACGCCCCCGGAGCCGACCACCACGCCGCCGGAGCGACCACCACCCCCCGGAGCCGACCACCACCCCCCGGAGCCGACACCACCCCGCCGGAGCCGACACCACGCCCCCCGGAGCCACCCACCACGCGCCCCGGACCCGCCCGAGCACACCACGCCCGGAGCCGACCACCACGCCCCGGCGCCGACCAACCACGCCCCGAGCCGACCACCACGCCCCGGAGCCGACCCACGCCGGCCGAGCCGACCACACCACGCCGCCGCGAGCCGACCACCACGCCCCGGAAGCCCGACCCACCACACCCCCCGAGCGCGACCACCACGCCGCCGGAGCGCCGACCACCACGCCCCCGGAGCCGACCACCACGCCGCCCCGGAGCACCACCACGCCCCCGAGACCGACCACAACGCCGAAGAACCGCGAGTCCGGCCACCACGGCCCCCGGACGCCGACCACCACGCCCCCGGCCGAGCACCACTCGCCCGACGCGCCGAGAACCACGCCGCCCGGCCCGGACCACCACGCCGCCGGAGCCGCCCGCCCCGACCACCCCCCGCGGAGCCGCCACCACGCCGCCGGAGGCCGACACACGCCCGCCGGAGTTCGACCACCCACGCCGCCGGAGCCGACCACCCACGCGCCCCGGAGCCGACACCACCCCGAGCGACCACCGCCGATGCCGACCACCACGCCCCGGAGCCGACCACCACGCCCCCCGGAGTACCACCACGCCGCCGGCGCCGAACCAGCCCCCGGAGCGCCATCCCCCGGAGCCGACCACACGCCCCCGGAGCCGACCCACCACGCCGCCGGAGCCCGACACCACGCCCCCGCAGCCGACCACCACGCCCCCCGGAGCGTACCACCACGCCGGCACGGCACCGCGCGCGACCACCACGCGCCGGCCGAAGCCGCCGAGCGCACCCCGCCAGGCCACGGCCCCGACCACCACCGCCACGCACCGGACGCCACACCAACGCCCCCGGGGCCCGACCACCCACGCCCACCCGGGGCGACCACCACGCCCCCCGGGCCGACCAACCACGCCGCCGGACGACCACCACCGCCACGGAGCCGACCACACGCCCCGCGGAGCCGACCACCAGGCCCCCGGAGCCGACCAGCACGCCCCCGGAGCCGACCACCACGCCGCCGCGAGCCGATCCACCACGCCGCCGGCGCCGACCACCACGCCCCTGGAGCCGACGACGACCACGCCGCCCCCGGAGCCGACGACGACCACGCCGCCCCCGGAGCCGCCGACGACCACGCCGCGCCCGAAGCCGACTTCAGAAGGTGTTTCATCTCAAACATTACTGTCTGTAATTTCAGACTTGCAGTTGTCAGATAAATTTCCAGAAAACATTTGCATCTTGTTGTTGCATCACATCGTGGATAACAAAACATTTACTACTTTCAACATCTGATAAGGCAAGTCCTGGCTGCGTCTGCTTTGCCATCAGTCTTCTTCTTCTTATCCTCCCTCTGCTGTGTGCTGAACAAGACAAATATGGCTAAAAATGTTTTTTACTATTTCAGACGACCTTCACCTTCTGACCTCAAAAACAATCGGCCTCATTGACCCAATTTGCAAACCCTGCTGAAATTTCATCTCAATCAAATGGATATTGATGATTTTGTGACCTTGACATTTTGACATCAAAATAACAGTTTCTCGCATTTCATTCCAGAACTAATTCTTTCAAGTCAATCGGATGAAATTTATGATTTTATGCGACCTTGACGTTTGACGTTTTGTATCGAAAATAACAATTGGTTTCTAGCTTTTAGTGGTGAACCAATTCACTGACCCAATATGCTCATTCTTAAAATTTCAGGTCAATTGGATGAAAATGTCCTATTTTATGTGATGGTGACCTTTGATCTTCTCACCAAATTATTAATTTGTCTTCTCCGTATTCTCATTATGAAGCTATGTTGAAAAATTTGATGACAAACCTGAAATGGTAAATTAGAATTTCTGTTGAATTGGATTTCAGAAGATTAACTATTTTCATGACTCTTTCGTTCTTTCACAACTGGAGGTTAAATATGTTAATTCAACAAATACAAACACATATTCCTTTTTTCACACATCCTCTCATAATTGCAAACCTCCATCATGTACTTTCAAGATAATATCCTTCAATATTTGAAAGGGATGTGAAAACACAATAATAGCGAAGCAGTGCTCAGTTTCACAGCAACGCAAACTTTATCTGACAAATCGTTTGGTTTCCTTTTGTTTATATATACTCACAATGTTTTACACAGCAACCACAACAACAATAGCAACAGCCACAACATTATTTTAAGAAAGCTCAACACCAGTGGGAACAATGACCACACAACAAAAAACACCAGCAGTACACCTTGACCCACATTCACTGCACCCTACAAAATAATGGCTCCTGAGTCAACTATCACTGAAAGTACCCCACCTGAGCTGTCCTCACAAGAAACTACAACGACAAAGTCAACATCCACAAAATCAAGCACAACAACCCCAGAAGGTATCTCAATTCACACATTACTTTTCATGATTGTAGACTTTCAGTGATCAGATACATCAACAGAAATATTTACATTAATCCACCTGTTGTAGCACATCACGGATATCAAAACATTGATAATTCGAAGGGCACTAGGTAGAGTGCATACCTCCTTCACCTAATGCCTGATCCACGAGAACATATTGGACCTAATACGTTTTTGAAATATCATTCTATACAATATTATATCGTTTTTGGCCCGATCTCTTGATGGTGAAGAATCACTTTGAAAATTAAATAATTCTCGTATCCAGATC
>CM068954.1:145375655-145392465 GCA_035128595.1 Eptatretus atami
TTACTTGTACTGTTATCAAGCAGGCTTGCTTAAGCCGCTGCAAGTGGCTGCTTGATTCAAAAGCTCAAGCAAGCGCTCCAAATCCAACGGAACGGAAGTGCTTTGCACTATTTAACAACATGGTTGTCTCCAATCGGTAAACATGCTATTCGTGGTACTCAAACAAAATGCTGTCCAAGGCCGTCGTTTTTCAGTTTTATTAATCTCTTGGACAATCCCCAAACAAATTTCTGACGATTAATAGTTGCGCTGATCGTGACTTATCGGAAGAGGAAATAAAATAAAAAATAAATGGGGATACACAATAAAGGGGAACATGGTTCTCAATGGCGTAGTTTAGCTCTGAGATATAACCCGATTATAGCTAGATGGATGTGGTTGTGGTTGTGTTTGTGTGCTACTATCCAACATACTTTTGTATCGTTTTTCCTGTTGCTATTGGAGAATTTTATTGGTGACATATAAGTTTCTGTATCCTCCTGTGTCCTTCTAAACTCTAAAGAGATTAACTGGTTGTACAATATACATGGTTTTCCAGTTTAAACCGAACTGCGTGAAGAAACCATGAGAAGCAAATCTTGTAGTACTATCAAAATTTGAAAGAGGGTATGCAGACAGTAGAACATATATAGTGATTTAAACGAACTGCATAATTATTATTCCAAGTAAAAATTCGAAAATTCCAAGTGGTATTCTCCTTTCTGTTTTTATATGGAAGGATCAAATTGTGTTTAATAAACAACAGGTATTTTGAAAAATAATGATGGTGAGAACGAGAAGAGAGAGAGAGAAAAGAGAAGAGAAGAGAGAGAGAGAGAAGAGAGAGAGAAGAGGAGAAGAGAGAGATGAGAGAGAGATTTGCTTGTCTTCATTTTATCAGTAAATGAGTCGAGAATGTGATATTTCATAAAGAGAAAAGCCGGTTCTGCATGAGCTCAAGTTGGCCTTAGCCTGTTTATGTTAAGGACAACGTCCTCACGTAGCGACCTGGCTCTAGGAAGAGACTCCGCGTTTGTTTGTTGACTATGTTGTAATCTTCTTTTTCTATACTCTAATCTTGATCATTAACTTCTTCTTACTTCTGAGACAAAACTTTAGGACTCAGGCGTCTTTATATATACAGATGAGAGATCCGAGATCCTCCTTAGAATAGCTAAACCCGTGAAACACAATCCTGCATTGAGGGTGCTGTTTGAGAGCGACTAATCATCAACATTTTTAAAATATATTACAAGAACATTGCTTTAAAGTTTCTAAAGAGTTCAGTTACTATTTAAAGATTAATATCCATTATAATGTATTGATATTTCGTAAATACAGAACGATTTAAATTGTCGTCAATCGAACAGGAAGCCTCCAAATGACGGGTCCCTGCGCTATAGGCATCATCAAGGCACGTGACGAAAGTATCGGAAGTTGGTGTTAATTTAATGATTTTAATATATTTTTTTATTATTATTAGCCGAGTCACGTTGCGTAACAAACGCTGGCTTAAAGGGCCACTAGTCACACTTGACGTTTTAAGCCAAATGTAATGCGATTTTGAAAATATTTGTCTAAACGCTGGCAAAAAACGTTGAAATACGTTAATTGGGTAAATTTTGAAGACATCTGAAGAGCACAGCTGGAAAACAAACTGCATAGGTCGTTTTGCACGCTAGGATTATTAAACGTTGTACTTTAAATTTACGGTTAGTCCCTCGAAAATTTTGACACAATGCTTAAGAATGTCACGAAAAACTATGCGGCATATGAAACTACAACAACGTTCCACTACGTGGCCATAAAGTTGTAGGCAGTTAAATGCAGATTGTTGGACAAGTAACACAAATAGTTCTTGTAAGTTAAAAATCATAAGTTGAGACACGCCGAAGGTAACTAGATTAGCGTACCCGAAACTTTTCCTAGAAACTTGAGTACAGTAGATTGTAGGCACGTGTACGAACGAGTTGACACACGTCGACACTACAAGTTACTACTTTAAGTTACTCATAAGGCTGAAAGACGATGGTATAAAAATACACACAAAGACCACAAAAATGCTTTAGCAGTGCCTGAAAACTTATTTTAATAACCTATCAGGTGACATGTTTAGCTAAAAACAACGAACTAAAACGCGATCGTTGACACACTTCGACACTCTTGACTGAAAAGTTTACTTATAACGTCGAATCACGAACGAGTTATTGTTTAAGGGTCAAAAGAGGCTTTTATCTAAACCTAATGATCGAACGTGCTTTGCACCTGTGGTGTAACGAGGACATAAACCTCCGCCGCATACTGGCGTATGTAGATCGTATTTGACGTTACCCAGGACGACAATACAGAATCTTAAAACGAACGAGTCCGCAACCTACAGATAGCCAGATTATATGGATGTTGGCAAGTGATTAGGACGATATGGAATAAAAGGGGTTTCACAGGAGGAACCCGTCAGTGTTGCAAGCACTACATAGGCGAGTACATGCCATGAAATAATAACAGCAGAGATGGAGTATCCGGCAACGATAGACATACAATATCGTAACCTGTCCTCCAACATCAAGACAAAACTCATGAATTTGGAACACTAAGCACACATTGCGTGCAATAGAACCGAGAGAAGAAAAAAGCGTGAACTGGAGAAGAAAGAGTACTGGGGATGACACCATGTAATAGGACGGGATTTGGATTTGCACCGATAAAAGATTTGCACGCGATAAAGACATCCAGTATGATTTGCACCGGATAAGAACCGTTTAAGTGTAAAAACAATTTGCGGATTGTTTGGCGCAAGCGTCTATTCTTCAATAGTTGGAGTTAGGGGGAGGGGGGGGGGGGGTGAGCGATTTAAGCACGTTCAAAAGGGAAAAGAGTAGAAACGCTTACAAATTTCCGAGACGACGCGTCAAAAACAGAAGGCGAGTAGAAGCAAGTTAAATCGTCATATTCGTGAAACAATTAAAATATGTTGAGTGGACCACGTATAAAAGTAGTTGAGGTGTGAAAGAAAAACCAATTGTAAGGCGCAAGCGTACTACTGTTCAATTAGTCGGAGTTGCATGGCCATTTTTAAATCATTTGAGTGCTAAGCCATTAAATGAATAGCACACCTAACTGTGACAACAGGCAAAAGATACTGCCGCAACGAGATATGAAGTTTTAGGGCGTATCGTATGGGCAGTAAGAGTTGTGAACGCCGGAACTAAAACGATATTATTTCAGTTGGTATAATCCAGATGCTATATAGGTATCGATAGCGCTCTATGGTACATTTGAGTACCGTTGGAGCATTTGTCCAACTCGTTATGAAATACACCTAAATACGTCAAAACAAGCCATATGCTCATTGTTGAATTTTAAAAACCCCCAAAAATTAGCCACGAAGAACTTCGAACAATGGTGCAAAAGGTGGTCTCCTACCCGTGGACACACGGACGCAAGGAGGATCCATCATCACCCACACCCTCCCATTTCACACTCACCTACTACTGGCCCGAACCAGAGCAAACTACTACTAATTACTGATGACTGAATGACTGGATACTGTTACTGGCTGAATGGACATCGACTCAAAAGGAGTCGAAACACTGGATGGTTTCCCCCCTTGTGAAGACCATTTTTAGTATACATTCCCCCAAAACGCTGGGAACCGTCATTTATAGTGGCATGTTGTAAGTTTAGAAAACACGTTCATTTAGTTTTTTTGGTCGACGCTGGAAGACGTCAATGGAATAGGTCTACACACGTCAAATGTGCGTTGGGACCTAGTAAAGATTGGTTCAAACACGTCAAACAAAGTTAAGAAATAAGGTTTCGCAGTAAAAAGACATTACCTCAGGCGACGTGTTTAGACTTATGAGTTAGCTTACAGTAGCCTTTGTCCGACGTGGCGTAAGCGTCCGCCATATATGTTGACATCACTTATTCCGGATCGCATGCGGAACGTGTGGTCATACGCCAAGTACGTCGTAAAAGTTTTGAACTAATGTATAAAATTACTTGAGTACTCCACTTACTACGACGTATGATAGCGTGACTTTAGCGTTCTAGTCGGGGCGTATACAAAATAAACCCAAACCGTATTCGACGTGCCCGCCAGCGTTTTAGGCCCCTGTCCACACCTTGACGTTTAAGCCAGCATGGCAACGTATAAAAATTGAATAAAAGACGTTGAACGTACGCTGAAATTTGATGTTTTTTTTGAGTATTTGCGTATTCAAAACGTGGTTGTCGTTTGCAATAAATATAGGTAACGGGGCACAGAACGTTCCGTTGTGTATATACATAATTTTACCAAGCGAATAGCTTACCTTGTGATCGGCGTTCGAACCTAAGACAAGGATAGTTCCAACTAACGCCTTTGCGCGCCTGATACGTATCGCCGGCGAACTCTGGGCGTAGCCTGTTGAGAAAATTGCCGGCGCCGATTGAAATCAAAACTGCCCGAGATTTTGAATTGTAACATTGCAGTCACACCTTGACGGATTTTGCCAGCGTAATGCCATTCTATGAAAAATGGGGTTTGACAACGTCTAGGCACAACGTCGAAATACGCTATTACGGAAAGTGAGTATACGTTAAGATTCTATGCTCGAAATTGCATTGAAGCGTACGCTGGCAAATATTACCTAGTCCGTTCGATCGTCGTGAATTTCAAGCAGTGCTTGAAATTTTAAGATCGTACCGACGTAAGAGCTCACACGTTTCGCACCTGCGTTGGCATTGTTCTTGCAGTTCGCGATCGTTTAAACACGGGAACAACACGTTTACTTGTAGGTTAGTCCATAAGTCGAAGCACGTCAAGTTAATGGCACCATACTTGAACGCCAATTTTATAACCGTTGAGTAACCGTGCTTTGGAACAATGAGTAGACGTCAGCTTAGCCTACTGTTTAACGTGCTCTGGAAAGTAAAGTAACGTGCATTGAAACTATGTATAACTGCTTGAAACGCAATGGCTACCGGTGCTATGATACGTAGAGCTAACGTAGCGTTTAAACCTATGTGTAGCAATGTTTTGAACCTATTTGTAAACGTATGGTATACGCACATTGTCGTATGTAAGATGAAATTAATTGACGTCTTCCGGACAACCACGACTTAACTGAAAGTGTTTCTCAACTGACATTACTGTGTACTGACGTATTCGGCAGCGTTTGGGAATTGGTAATAGTACAAATGGGCTTGACAAGAGGAACCCATCATTGTTCCAGACTCATGTTGAGTAGATGTAATGCAGTAGTATCAGTAGTCAGTAATACTATTAGCAGTAGTTGGTGTTGCGGACGTTAATATAGTAAGTGAGTTGTAGTAGTAGCATTGGTGTAAGTAAATGTCAACATCAGTAGTAGTAGTCGTAAAATGTCTATGTCAGTAGTAGATAGTTAGTAAATGTCTATGTCAGTAGTAGTAGTAGTAGTAGTATGTCTATGTCAGTAGTAAGTATAGTAGTTGTAAGTAGTAGTATTGGTAAGTAGTAGTGGGTCCATGTCAGTAGTATAGTGAGCGTGATGGGGAGGGTGTGGTGATGATGGGATCCTCTTATCGTCACTGAATAGGAGACTACTTTGCACCATTGTTCCAATGTTCTTTTCGGCTAATTGTTTTTCCTCATTCGACGAATATTTTCTTTGTTTTTACTTTTTAAAGTATTAAAAACGACTTTGACAAATGCATAATGTAACTGTATGAACACAGAACGCTTCGAGAACTTACATAAGTTTATACAACGATTGTTTTAATCGTGTTAGGCGTCCCACACTATGCCCAGACGATAGTCAGCGTATGCATAGCGTAATAGATTACCCAAAGCCACGTTCATTCATAGGTTATTAATAAGTCACGGGGTTACCCTAAACATGACTTTGATGTGTGGTTCGACGTATGAGGGAATTTCAGTAGCGTGTTGCGACACGTGGTGAACAGACGTTTGTGTAGCGTGCTTTACAAAACGTTACTCCATAGGTTAATAAGTTCGGGTAACGTCGAATGTTACCTGTCTACTGTTTCGACTTATGAGTAACATACAATTAAGTGTGTCCAACGATCCGCATAAGCGTGCTAAACTTAGTGGCGGCGTAGCGAACGTGTGAGCGCAAACGCCGAGTAAGTCGTATTTTAAGCATTCGAAAAAGAGAGAACAAGCACAAAAGTCCAACGTTTAAAAGCGCCAGCGTACAACGACCTTATGGCTGTGTTTTTTCAGGGTATGTCCTAACGTATACAAACTTACCAATAAACGATTCGACGTGTGCCAGCGTATTCGGCAATTTGTAAAAAAACGGCATACGTTCGCAAATGCGTCAAGGTGTGACAGCTCCCTTTAGACAGGACATTTTTCATAGGTCGGCCATACGCTGGCAAGATCGCCAAGAGTGTGACTGCGAGTTGACATTCCATTTCTGCGGCGGTTATGATTTGAATCGATTGTTGCGTCAGCCTTTTAATAGGCTACCGTCATGTCATCTCGGCGATACGTGCAGCGGCTAATGCATAAGTTAGACTATCGTTGGGCATAGGTTGTAGTTAAGGCCGACAAAAGGTTCAAAAGCATAATCGATTAGGTTAAGAGTTACGTACATACAACGAAAACGCTATCTGATGTCTTACTATACGAACTTATACATAAGCCAAGTCGTTATGAATACGATTCCGAATCATTTTTAAAAAACAGTCAAAGTTCAACGAAGCCGCGTTTAACATACAAATATTTAATACGATTGAGCCATCAAGCTGGCTAAAACGTCAAGGTTGACGAGGCCTTTAGAGAGCCTCCGCAGTTGTTGTTGTTGTTAGTTGTTATGATAATCTTCTTCTCTGGTAAGAACAAACTTTATGAGCGAACGTCTTGGGACACATATGATGTCCTGTTCTCACAAACCTGTAAAAACAGGATATCAGAGTGAGGTGAATGAGTATAGTGATTGAGTCAGAATCTTGGGTGAAACAGCATATTAATATTTGCAATTGCCAGAACTGGGAAGACCAATTGATTTTATGCTCAATCATATACATTTATTAAGAGGTCTCATGAAAAACAAAGCAAATGAAAATAATTAGACAATCTTTTCATTCGAAACTGAGTTGATTGTGAGTTTTTGTATGATTCAAATAACAATGACATGTCACGCCACGTCGACTCTGTAAGAATAGGAGGAACGAGTGTCGCAACACAGTTGGGCAGCTATGAATGACATTGTGCAAGACTGGGTGGAAAAAAGGAAAACATTGATGATGAAGGTAAGGATTGTTATCATTATCAATAAAGAAAATAAAAAAATAAGCAGCAGATTTCAGCCAACTAACTGATCTTTTGAATTGCCAGAATGAACAGAATAAAACATTTTGAAGGCATTTAAATGTTATGTAGACATAAATCGATGAGATATCTTTTGTGTTTGTATTTTTTTCATGGGCCAGTCCTGAATATGAGGCTTAGTCACAATCAGTCAAATCCACAACTTATAATTCTATCTATTGACATCCTCTTATTAAAAAAGTGGATTTAAACTGAGAATAAAAATGCATTTGAATATTGTCTTGATAAGAGGTCTCTTAATAATAGTTAATTTTTTACTCATCCTGCCAGATATGAATGATGCCAAAAAGAGCTGTTTAAGAATAAATTGAGAAACTAAAAGACAAGCAACAAGACATTAGATAGGAGAAAAAATCATATTCAATGCGCATGCAGTAAGCGAAACACGAGGCAAGCGTTTGATGAAAACACGGTGAGTTCCTTACAAGTGCATGCATGACCCACCAAGAACCCTCCTTATGTTTTCGTTTTTTTCCAAACGCACTAATATATCCCTCAACAAAAAGAGTCAAATTATAAATGCAGACATTCAATCTTGAACAAAAAGTACAGAATTAATTGTACATTTTGGTCATTGATTTGTATTCACAGTCGAGGTAGCCTCACCCAGTTAGGGCGGTTCTGACGAGAGTGACTGGGCGCTCATATGTAGATGTATTGATTGTGAAAATATTATAGATGAGAGGAACAATTAGGACGAAATCAATATTTATTTTGTGGGAAAATGTACCTGCGGCTTGGAAGTGTCAAGATAAATCGGGACCACGAACTGTGACCAGGTATGTTTTTCCAAGTATTTTACATGAAACAATATAAATAATTCAAACAACATATCCAAGAACATCTTAAAAGCCCAATAGTTATCAGTACAACACAATGTATATATTGAATTTTTTGAAAAGCTCATGAATGGATTGTATTTGTAAAAATTTGATAATGAACAGGCACGAAAGCTGTCCAAGGGGGCGATTTAGACTATCCCCGAATGAGAAATCGCATGGCCAATTCAGAGTTAACCACCAGACGGATATCATCATCAGTGACATGATCAGGCAAGACAAACAAATATTCACTGACTTTTCCTGAAAATCAATTAGACCGATGCTATCATGGGGTTTATTATAATTGAAGCAATCTCAGCATTACTAAATTGTAATTTCTCTGGGATCGTGGTTTTGCATCGAACTTCCAAAATATGGTTCATTGATCGAATCATCAAATCAGTGGTGTTCTACTATCTAATTATCTGAATATGAGGTTGCTGCAAGAATCTTAAAGGGAAACAATTCCAAAGTATTGTTGAAATCATATAAGATAGAAGTGCGCTGATCACCAAGTCTTTATCCTCTGCCACCATCGCAATATTGAGTAACATTGTTTTGTTTGATTTCGATCAAACTCAGAAGATAAGGTGTGCAAGTTGAAATACACTTTTGTTTAATCTTTCCTATTTACAAGAGACTTAAAACATTTTGTGTTTGGCATCTTCTCGGTATCTGGCAAAATGGTGATGCAATTTATTGTGTTCAGTAGACACTTAACTGATTGCCCATGAAACTATTTAATCATTCATGAATACCAGATTTTATCTGAATGCAAGATTCGCTGCAGAAATTGGAATTATTCGGGCCTTGCGAAATCGATACTGCCAGAAACTCATTGCAACACAATTCCATCGTTAAGAGAATACGCCAGGTCAAAGTTAGTCTCGGTAGCCATTGCAAGGAACCTGATCAAGCTTGGTAAGCAATATGCTTTTGACCCTTGTCTCCGTTGCTAGTATAGTGATAAAAATCCAATGAATCTCATCATCATTGGTGCTGTGCCGCTGGGCCAACGTTGACCATTATTCTTCTTGAAGAAGAGATTGTTTTACCGCCCCGTCATGCTGTGATTGAAAGCTCTTTTCCCTTCCTTCCACCACCAGTTATCATGACACCTGCGCTAAATATCTCATGTGGTCGCAGGGAATGGGTACTGCAACAATTCCTAGGTCATAACTACATACTGCAATTGTGCCCAAGGCTGCGAGCAGGAAAACTAGTGATCAGAAGTAGAGTGATTTATATTTAATAACTGTAATTTACAGTTAAACAGAACACATATTTCCATGTATTTTTAACAAGTTGAATATTTAAAAAGTCACAACAATGGTTTCGAAGCATTTCCTTCAGCTCCTTATTTGATCACCGACCCTTCCTGTGGTGGACTGAATTTTGGAGGAACTCTTGAATGAATTGGACATTGAGCCACAATGAACACGTTTTGTACATGAAGAAAAGATCAGTATTTCTATCATATCTCTGTCTTGGGGCAAAACAAAGCTTCCATAACCGTTCATTGTTATTTAACCAACAATTTGAGCCACTTTACAAAATCTTTTCCCTCATTATTTTTCCTAGAGGAGACATGTTAGTGACCATTAAATGTGTCATTGAATCCGACACAAACTCTCAGATAACAACATGAGAATAATCGTAAGAGAGTTAAAAGAAATTGTAGGAAAACATTGTATTTATATTATATCATCAACCTTGCATTAAGACCATTTGACTTGGTGAGTCAAGTCACATAACAAGTGGGAATTGAAAAAACCGAAAACATTCATCATAGGAATGTCTCACACACAGTGTGGTTAGAGAATTGGAGTTCGGAAGTTGTAGGGCCAAGGCTGCTAGATTTCAGGAAGGTGAAAAACTTACTGGGGGTATGAGAAGAGAGTGACGGTGCTCTCTGTATGGGGAAAGCGATGAATGGGCACAAATCTGCATCAGGGAACGTTCAAAGGAGCAAATGTGTGGGAGCAGATAGACGGTATTATTCCAGTGGAGGATGTGGGGAAGAAAAGATCAGAGGTGGATGAAACAGGGAGAGAAGCAGTGCAAAAATTTAAAGCAGGATAAGCTGATGTGATTCCTTAAGTACAAAAAAACACGGACGAGAGTGACTCACATCAGTTTACAAGAGTCTAGTTCAAAACTAACATCAGAAAGGTAAAAGGAATATGAAAAGAATCATAGCCCAAAAAATATTAAACAGAATAGCAGCAGGCATTCTTTTAAAGTATATAATAGGTAAATAACAGGTTGTTAAATAGAGTGATGAGCCCCTTGAGAAAGTAGCATAGGAGAATTGGTAGTCTGATGATGCTGGTGGAGTGGCCAGACTTGTTAAACCTAGTTTTTCCTTACGACATTAACAACGGAAACTTCAAGGGATACTGCCAATACGCTGGAGTAACTTCTCGAGGTGAGCAAGGGCTTTCCAGAAGACGATCAATAGGGAAAAGTGGAAGTTTTAGTGAAGAATATGGCTTGGAAAGGGGATGATAAGCTCCGCCATCAGATAAAATGTTTGCGAATATCGCGCCGTGGGCGTGCGAATCGCCACGCGACTGCGAACGCAGAACCCGCCTCGCCCACCTGGACGGCAATTCAGTCGTGCCCATCCCGGCTAACGCAGGGAATCACAGTCACGGGTGGGCCTTTTGACTCAACCAACTCGTATGGCCAATACGGCCCATTCCGCGTAGATAGGGTTCCCGATCGCACCAAAATCGACCTACCTAAGACTCACAGCGGATATAGGTAAAACCCGGTCGCGTTCCGTAGACAGTCGCGCAGGTCGACTCCGGACACTGGCCGTGGGCGCGGGCCGTTCCGATACTAATCGGGATAAACCGAAAGGCGCGGTTAATCCGTCGAACCCTCGAACGGTTCAAGATTTTATTTACCGTGGACGTCAATTATAGCACCACTACGACACACTTTACAGTAAAGGAAGCAGGATGCGAGGTGTCAATGGGGAAGAACAAAGACGAAAGCGAACGGGAAAACCAGTTGCACACAAGCAGCATTATCCGTGGCACACCGGATCACACCTTAGCACACGTAAAGCACACAGCACGTGTTATAATACAGTCCAAATTTACGAGTGCCATATATCACATATAGGAAAAAGGAGAATGCACATATGAAGGAGTTAAATACCGACTACCACCAGTAGACGACACAAACAAGATGATCGGACCACTTATACAGTTAACTACATATACAAGCACACTGGCGCCACAAGACAAACAGCGCATTCACTAACCCGAAGCAAAGAAAAAGACCACTCTCAAAAGGCAGGGAGTCAGACTGGGCCCGTGTGCCCTAATCGGCGCGTGGAACCTGGATGAGCGGCCAGGCTCCACGAGAACCCCGGAAGGGTCTACCCAGCCTCCAGTGAGCGAGCCGTCAGATATGATGCTGGGCACGGCGGCATTCGTGGGCACCTCAGCTGGTGGTAAAGTGGGGAACGGAGGCCCACTTGTCGGCACTCTCTCAGCGCGGGGAGAAGAAGGTGGGGATTTTGTTGATGCTTCGGGTGATGGAGTAATGGCTGGTTGCTTGGATTCTCTTTTTGTTGTATTCTTTGCGTATGCTCTCAGGTTCACCTTTCATTATTGCTTCTTGTTCGTTTTTTTTTTTTCTTTCCTTTGCTTGTTTCTTGGTGTTCTGCCCATTTCGCTACTCGCCTCGCCTGATTCTCCTGTCTCCATTCCGAATTAACTGCTTCATTTTGTATCCTGCTCTAATTCTGCTTCGCCTCCTTAGATAATTCTTGTCTCACTTGTTCTGTTCTCATCTGATACTCCTTCGATTATCTTTGTTCTTATCTGTATTTATCTGGATGTGCTCACCTGACTTTTCTCCGGTATTTTACTGCTCGCTATTTTTTTTTTTTCTTGGTCTTCGCTCTATTCTGTATTTTCTTTTTCTCTTCGATGTATCTTGTTCCTCTACTTTTCGATACTTGACTGTTAGTCTCGTTTCTCACTTTGAGTCTGCATTTTGCTTTCTGTGTAATTGGCTCGTGGAACTCCATCTCTTTTTTATTTTATAAATATTTTATTTTGTCATAATTTCTCTTTTGTGTATTCCAATATCGATCCTCTATGTGTGTCGTGTAGCTCTATCGTCGTCCTGCCGATTGGTGGTAAAAAAAGGGGGCGTGTATCATTCATGATCCTAAAATCGTGCATATGCCGATTTCGTCGGCCGCGTCCTAGGAGGCGGGGGCTAGCCGCCCCGCGCTGCCTGAGTTGGGTGGATCAGATGTGGCGTGTTCAATTCCCGACTTCCCAGAAGTCTCCTCAGCAGAAACCCGCCCTCTGCTACTCCTGCGTCCTAACGCTGTCCTCCGCTGAAAGACAGCTCGACGCTCGGGCGCAACACAGGTGGCAGCGGGAATGGCCGTAGGAGAAAGGTGGTGGAGGGTTTTCGGCAGGTGTCCGATGGCCATAGGCGCATGTTGGAATGGCAGGTGAATGTGAGGTTTGACGGTAGCAGAGTGGTGAGAGGATGGTTTAATATGCTAGCTTGGCGTTGTTGTTGTTGTTGTTGGCCGTGGTGTAGGCTCAAAAACAGTAGACGAAAAACGCCTAACTCAAGGATCGCAGCCCGCTGAATAGAATCAGCAGTTAAAATGTCCTCATACAACATGGGTTTGGCAGCTTACTACACATGTACTTGAAAATAATATCGCACCTACGGGACCTTTATGGTGTTTGTTTTTGCGATAATCCAGACAACCCGTAACATACTCCACCACTCGTCCCCTTGTTTACAGACGCGTCCCGAGTCGTACCATTATCGTGTCCATCATGTGATAGGTTCTCCCTAGTAACGTTTTACCTACGGATTGCCCTGAGTGCGACTATTCGATGGTATTCGTAAGGTCCGGAAGAATAAATATAACCTGAGGAGCTGAGTAACTAACTAAACAAACTCACGTCACACTGAGACGACTCTAAAATAAAAATAATGTCCGGCTGCTAGGACAGACATGCCCGGGCGGCGATCAATATTTACAATAACAACTTAACACCTTAATTATATATTTAAAAAACTACTCCATGGGCCCAGGATCATGAGGACTCTGAGGAAAAAGAAGGAGTCAAAAGAAAACCGGTGCTACCTGACGGGCCGGCACTACTTCCAGAGCCCGTGTTGCAGCTGGCCCCAACAGGACGTATTTCCCTGCCCAAGCTTGCAAAACTGTTGCTTGCGGATTCCGCTGGCGCGCATGGAAATGAACAGGGGGGGGCAAAGCAAAATTCAGGAACGGGGCTGGTGAACGACGGGGGCATGGCATGGACATGGCAAACGGTAAAGAGCAACCATAAGCCTGCAGAAAAAGGCGTTGGCATGGCAAAACAACAGCCGGCACAGACACGAACTGGGCCGCAACAGGCTGTGCAGTAAAACAGCCGTCGGACGATCCAGGACACGGGCAAGAGCCCTTGCAGCAAGAACACAGCAAGACGATACCCGGCGCGGACACAAGCTACCTTGCAGAAACAACCAGACCGATGAAGTTGGCCGTCCCACAGCCCGCAGGCCACAGACCGCAGACGATGAGTATCGGCTCAGCCTTTCGCCTTTGCAGTGAGGTTGGTGGAGCGAGTGGGCGGTGGGGGTTCGGCCACACAGAAGGTGGCTCGGGACCTACCTACCTGTCCTCCACTCCCACCTATCGCCCTTTGCCTTCCTGTACCGATTACCCACTCCCCTTAACTTTTGTCAAAAACCAAATTTAGAGCCCCACGTTATTTTTTTGTTGTTTTTATTTTCATCCTCTATGAAGTTACATTGCCCTACCCCCGTTTATACTGTCTTGTTCGGCTAACCTAATCTCACCTACGTGCTACTCCCAGCTAACGTTCCGTTCCCTGAGGGAATGAGGAGAGCTTAGCGTCCCTGTGGCCGAGGAGCCCAACCAAAGAAAAGGATGAGCACTCCCCAGATCTCAGCAGATCTACCCAAAGTGGGTGCAGCGGCCCAACAACGAGAGCGAAGGGACTGGCATGGTGCGGAGGGCTGACACTTCCAATTCTAACCCTAGTCCGATTAACTTTAAACTACCCGGGGGGGCCTTTTTCCCAAAGAACCAAGCCCGCCCTCTCTTATCGGCTACACTATTGGTTTAAGAAACCTACAGATTCCCGTCCGCCTGGTGTTGGTGTCTCACAATTTCGGGCCTGCGCCCGCAATTCTCCTCCCGTTGGCCCTCACACGGTCTCATGGTCTGGGACGCGTGGAGCTCCCCTTGGCAGGGCATCGACCCTTCTGCCGGAAATTGCATCGCTTAGTCCCCTACAATGGCACCTCCCGGGCACTACAACTGCCCTTCCAGCCTAACCAGCTCCCCTAAACCCCGGGGAGTGCCCCCCATGGCGCAACTCCCTGAAACCGCAACGGTGGCAGGCGGCCGCCCAGGGCCCCTTTCCGAGGGTACACCGTTGCCAGCGACACTGCCCAACGCGGCTAACGGCGCTCCGGGCCTCCGCACACCAAGCGGCCGCGCACCGTGCGCCATACGGCTAACGGATATCCGGCCTCGGCCCATGGCCCTTGGCCTACCACGGCCGACTAGCCGCGGTGCCCGGGGTAGCCCTCGCGATACTCGACTCACCGTTCGCAGCCACGCTCAGCCAGCCCGTCAACAGGGCTCTTCTGGTCACCCCTCCAAATGGTATCCGAGCCTATCTCCGCCACCAAACAACAAAACGACCTTCTCATTTTTTATCATTTGACTAACCAGCTAACTCACTCTGCACTGACCCCGGGTCCCTTGGGCGGGTAGTCACTCTCCCCCCAATTCACTTCATCGCACTATGCATCACCCATTCGCTCCACCACATCAGACCCGCTGGCCTCACTACACTCGAACAAGCACATTTCCGCATCTTCAACTCTACACTTCCAAGACTCACCGCTGAAATCGTCTGCATCCTTCTAACTAGCATCCCCTAAAACTCCGTTCTCCCACGTCGGTCCTTACACTATGCACGTTCCATTTAACACGCGAGCTATAGCGTACGTCCCCTCTACGGACATCCATAAGTCTGTCGCACTTGTCTCCAAAATCTCTTATCTCTCTCCATCCCTAATCTCACTCACATCCTCTACTAAATACATTCTACACGGGCCCCCATGAGGACTACCCCTGCCCCATGGAGCGTCTAATAACACTAACCCTTCCCCCTGATAGTGCCATCGCTGTGCCCAGGCAGGGGGTCTTTCACCCCTTGACCGCGGGAATCCTGTTTCACGACGACAAGCGAGGCTTGCTAATTGTTTAATTTGTTTTTCAATGTATGCGTCAGCACCAGCGCGGAACTCACAGCTCGCGCACTTGCACGTTTACTCTCAATGAGACGTCATGCCCTGCAGACGCGACCTCGTCCCCTTCTTGGACGGTACCATCCGGGCAGGATCCACCCTCTGCCGGATCCAACCCAAGTGCAGGCCCATGACGTCACCCTGCGCACGCCCCAAAAGCAAACCTCGCACTCCGAGGGGCTCCCCACGCGAAACATGTGCTCTGCCCGTTGAGACCTGACAGACGCTCAGGCGTGGAAGAACCATCCAGTCCAGCGAATCCGTCTTACACTGCTAGACTTGTCCGTGCCGCAGGGAATTCGCAAATCCACGGCTGGCGTATCCTGGACCGGGCTTCACTCCCGCAGAGCGAGCTACGTGGGGGTCTCCGTGCGTTGCACAGCACGGATACCCGCCGCGTCGCTGCTGGGTGAACGGCGGCTGCGGTCCCCATCTACAACTACGGCCGCACCGGCCTTGTCCCTGTCTGGGCCGTCGTCTCTCGTTTCCACCCAGGCACACCTGGGTGCCCGACGCACCATTACTCCCCCCCTCCCCCGACACACTCGACATGTCACTACCGGGAGAACCGGCTGGCATGCTCAACGATGCCGACCTGACATCTCCGCCTTACATACAGAGACCTCACTCACACACGGTCTCCCTCAGCACTACGCGCGCCATCTCTCAAACCGTGCTTCGCACACGCGTGCCGTTTCTGGCTGCACACGCCGCTCCCACCCACCGTGGTCTTTCACCCTGACCCCGTGGCTCCCTCCAGACATCGTCGGTGCCATCCTCCACAGAATTGGCTGCGGTTGCGCCCCTTTCACACACGGCAGCTGGGAAGCACCCTCCGCATCAGAATGCCACATCAAACACCACCTCACACACGGGGTCGTTCCGAACACGGGGACACAGCTCACCGTTGCGTGCCGCAAGCACAGCCCAGAGGCTTGCTTACCGCTCGCCAAGTGGCTTGCTTGATTCAAAATGCTCAAGCAAGCGCTCCAAATCCAACGGAACGGAGTGCTTTGCACTATTTAACAACATGGTTGTCTCCAATGTAAACAATGCTATTGTGGTACTCAAACAAATGCTGTCCAAGCCGTCGTTTTCAGTTTTATCTCTTGTGACAATTCCCCAAACAAATTTCTGACGATTAATAGTTGCGCTGATCGTACTTATCGGAAAATAAATGGGGAGTCATAAGGGGGAGCATGGTTCTCATGGCGTAGTTAGCTCTGGATTAACTCCGATTATAGCTGTGGATGTGGTTGTGGTTGTTGTTTGTGTGCTACTTCCACATACTTTTGTATGTTTTTCTGTTGCTTTGAGAATTTTATTGTGACATATAAGTTTC
>CM068954.1:145412622-145432224 GCA_035128595.1 Eptatretus atami
CACAGAACAGCATGCTTGAACTGATACGCAACAGAGAAGCTTGCTCCCTTTATCTGGTTGTAACCGGCCCTGTCCATGCTCCTGTTTCAGCAATATTTGACTGTATACTTCAGGCAGGCTTAGAATACCCACTATGGTTCAAAGAAACACAGATGTTTCAGTGCCCGTAACGTTCATTTCAATGCTTTTGAGTTTATTTGTCATAGCATCTTAATTACCTCGAGACTGTCCAACTCCTGACCCTGTGGCAGGACGGCAATGCCTTAGCATGCACCAAGCAATATGGGTGGACAGTCAGACCCGCCTTATGCCCTGGAAGCCTATGCTTTTCTAGCACTCTCTCATGCATTCTCACTGATTTAGTACTATCTACACAACACTGTTCACTCTGTAATTGCTCTGACATTTTACTATTACATAATAAATAAAAATCATTGGTTAGACTGCACTGGAAATGTGACCATCTTCCAGCCAGTCATCTGATCAACCGCTGTGCCCATAACATGTCTTGACCTTCCTATACACATACACAATTAGACTTGTTGTCGCCTTAGTGTTGTTTATTTAACATCTTCAATTATCTGAGCAGTCAGGTCGATTGATGGAACATGTAGCCAGAACAGCACGTCGCACGCTCCACTTCCCGGTACCCAGGCATCGTCTGCTTCCCCAGGCACCAGCCCATCCCCATCTCACTCTGAATGCTGCAAACCTCCGCAACACGAGGCACTTCGCCATGCCTCGCACTCCGAACTCCTCCTGAGAATCTGGGACAGATCAAGCCGTCAGGAAACGAGCCCCACAATCGTCCATTACTCAGCCGCCAAGAACTCTCACAACATGCATGTACAACAATCTCATCACAGTCCTCTCTCCAGCAACCCGCTCGCTGACAACATAAATGATCTGACCCATATACCAAGGATCTCCGAAAACCTACCAACAGGAAATAAGTACTACCTTCTCAATCCTTGTCAGGCTCAACTCCTCGACATACATTACTGAGCCAAGACTTGACAGCACCAAGGGCCTGAGACCACTCTTCGTCCTCCCGCCAGCAGTACCCCCAGCGCCTACACCCCATGATCCACTGAATCCATACTCCCCAGCCCGACCCAGACAACTATGCCCTTGAACTCACACCCCAGCCAGAACATGAATAATCCACGCCATATAAAGATGAATCCTCACCGATCCTCGCAACATCCTCACCACCAACACAGGACACAGAAGGGACAGACAGCATCCAACTATGTCATTGAATACCATTAGGTTTACCAAAGAAAAACTCCGTACATCCCGCGGGCTCCCGATCCTATTCAGCACCTCTGAGGCCCCCAAAGGATATCTAAAGTCCCGACAAAGCATACTGCATCAATCTGCGAAATCAGTCCAGACTGACATTCCCAAAGGCCGCAGCTCTATCTTTCCGACATCCCCCTAATAAAATCCAGTCCAACAATGCTGAAAAAATGGGCGCCAGTACACACCCTACAACTACAGTAACACGACAGTCAATTTACCCACAGTCACACTCGCAACCCATATAATACATCAATCCACAACCAGACCCAACCCAACACACCCACACGCCGACCCCTGATCCTTCGGACTAGGCGATTCGAATGATCCATCATCTCGGAACCTTTAGTATTCCTTTTGCGCCTCACTCAATGAAGTCGAAGCCGCTGGGATTACGGTTCTTGGTCAATACTAGATCCGGCTTTCAATACTCTTGATGCTTGTCCTGGCTGTTCTGTTTTTGGGCATGTGACTTCGTAGACGAGAATTCTTCACCTTGGCATGTATTTCATTCTCTTGCTGCTGTGATAGTCACAGCATAGAGTCTGGTCGCCTGGGATCATGTTCATGAATCAGGTTGGCGCGATACCTGTGCGAGCGAAAGTCGAGTTCTTCGGCCTTGGCTGCCTCCATGCTGCTCTATTATGCGGTAATTGACTCTGCAAGGATTGAGACGACTACTAATTCCTTGGTACCGGTTCTATCGGAGAATCTTTGGCATCACTTCACATTTTGTGTCCAGACGACGATGCGAGAAACTCGGATGAAATTGTACATGGTTCGTGAAAGTCGTTGCGCTGTATGAGACATGTGGTCGTTTTCTGAGCTATCCTGCTCACAGTTCTCTCCGCGAGGGTAGTCTCTGAGTGGAGAGCAATGGCGACACGTGCCTCGCTGTTGCAGCGTTACCAGCTCTCAGGAGATGGGTGGCTGATCTGCCCTGGGGAAGGCCAACGGGCTGGTACGCGGAAAGACACGCAGCGACGTGCTGTTCTGGCACATGCTCACATACCTGACCTGACCTGACTCAGACAAGTGAAGATGATATGAATAAACAACACAAAGGCGACAAACAAAGTCTATTGTGTCAGTGTGTATAGGAAGGTCAAGACATGTTATGGCAAACAGCGGTTGATCCAGAATGACTGCTGGAAGATGGTCACATTTCCCAGTGCAGTCTAACCACATGATTTTTATTTATTACTGTAAATAGTAAAATGTCAGAGCAATTACAGAGTGAAACAGTGTTGTAAGATAGTACCTAAAATCAGTGAGAATGCATGAGAGAGTGCCGAAAACCATAGAGCTTTCCAGGGCCATAAGGCGGGTCCTGATTCCACCCAATATTGCTCGGTGCATGCTAAGGCATTGGCCCGTCCCACCTCGCCACAGGTCAGAGGTTGGACAGTCCGTCGAAGGTATGCATCGCCTGTAACATTGCTGTTTTTACCCTCTGCAGAATACTTGATGATGGCATCTAAACCTATGTGACATGGTGCGAACTTGCTTCGATGGTCCATCAATCCTTCAGTTGCATTGTGACCTGCTGGACCTGGGAAACTCTTTGTCAATAACAAGTGTGTGTACAGGCTTTCTGTTTAAAATTACCAATTTGACCATTCATTCATTATGACAACAAAAGTTCATTGATGGTTGAAGGATTTTACACAATTTATACGAGGCCTCAGATGCCTCAAGAAATGAGTGATTTCCTGAGATGACAGGAGTGATGGTTGATGCCTCAGTGATCACCAATTGTTGATTGCTCATCACGGACCATTAACTATTGTTGTCCTCAACACAGTGGACACAAGCTGTGTTGCTTCACGATAACATGACAGTAATGGGAACAATTATGCAAATGAAGTGTAAATTCCAGTTTTTGATTATTATATCCATTTTGCCATCGTAAGCAAGGTGCGGCAGAAGGAGATATTTTTTATTAGTCGCCAAAGATACATAAATTGACAAGTATTTGTTGTCGCCTCCGTTTGTTTGTGTTGGTGTTTGTTTGTTTGTTTGTCTGTCCGCTTCACCTCCAGCCCAAACCACTCAACCAATCGCTCTGAAATTTTCAGAGGTTAATGTTCACCGACCCTGCGACGTTCCCGCATTGAAGTTTTCGTAAATTCAGTCGGACCGCAAGAGACTCTACCATTTGGCCCAAAGGGCCCATTGAGCCAAGTTTTCTGAAATCCCATCTTCATCTGATTGACTCTTAAATTTGATACAGGATTGGCATATCAGGTCAATGGAATTTCAACCACCTTATGAATTTTGAGGTTATCTTCGGTCAACTAAGGTCAACATAGCATAAGCTCAATCCCAAATATGGCCAAGTTAAAATTATTTCTAAAAATTCTCAATTTCTCCTGTTAAACTTTAAAATTTTGAGAATATTTCCATTATCAGGTCAATGAATTCAACCATCCTATGAATTTTGAGGTTTATCTTAGGTCACCTAAGGTCAACATAGGACCATAAGCTCACCCAAAATAGGCCGTTTTAGAATTATTTCTAAATATTCTTCAAATTTTCATCCGATTAACTTGAAATTGAAGAGTATTTCACATACTTCAGTTCGCTGAATTCAACCGCCTATTCATTTTGAAGATTCATCTTTGGGCCCAAATTGGGCCGAAATTTTCTTAAAATTCTCAATTTTCATCCGAATGACTTGACATTTGAAGGACCATTTGCATTGAAGTTACTGAACTCAACCACATTCTTTTTGTTTGAGGTCAACATTATGAACAAAAGGTCAACATAGGCCAAATTTTCTTAAATCCTCAGATTTTAATTCCAATTAACTTTGAAATTGAAGAGCATTTGCAATCAGGTCACCAAAGTCAACCTTCCTATTAAATTTGAGGTAAACATTAAGGCCGAAAAGGTCAACATAGATCAAAAAGTTAACATCGCGACAAATTCTAAAATTCCTCAATTTTAATTCCCATTAGCTTGAAATGTTGAAGAGCATTTGATATATCAGGTCATTTAATTAAACCACCTACTAATTTTTGTTGTAAACATCGGTCTTAAGGTTATATAGGCCAATTTAGGCCAAAATTTTCGAAAATCCCTCAGATTTTTCATCTGTTGCACTTGAAATTTGAGAGCATTTTTCATTCAGTTGCTGAATTCAAACATCTCTTAATTTTGAGATTCATCTTTGGTTCAAAAAAGCCAAATGGGCCCAAATTTTCTAATCCTCAATTTTTCATCGATTTGACTTGATATGAAAAAGGATTTACATATCAGGTCACTGAATTTCAACCACCCATTAATTTTGTCGTTATGACAGTGAAAGGTCAACATAAACCAACAGGTCAACATTATCCAAATTTATTAATCCTCAATTTTAATTCAATTAACTTGAAATTTTGAAGAGCATTTGCAATCATGTCAATGAATTTCACACCTATTTTAATGTGTGCGTACATAGGCCAAAAAGGTCAAAAATTCAGTTGAAAATGCAATTTGGGTGCTAAATTCTAAAATCCTCAATTTTCATCCGATGACTTGAAATTTGAAGAGCATTTTTTCATGTCAGGTTGCTGAATTCAAACCCCATTGTCATTTAAGGACAATAAGGTCAACACGGCGTTAATTTCTAAAATTGATCCGATAAGGCCAAAAAAAAATAAATATTCACTTTATCTCAAAAAGTTTGTGGACGAGTAATGACAAAACAAGGTGGAGAGTTGAATTAGGTCCCAAGAACAAGTGGATTGGATTTTGGTTCGGGATCCAGCTCATCAGTGGATACAAAAAACGTGAACTGTTCCACCATGGCAGAGGTTATTGCGTTTCCACGACTTGCCCATTCCACTTTGTGCTGTTTTTCCAGTTGTTCACTCTTTGAGTGATTATTCATTATTTATTCATGCTGACTAAGCTCATGGTGAGCCAAAAGTTGACATTCTGGCAAAAGATGGTAAATAATAAATAAAAAATTTATTAAAATAAACTATTTCACACACAAAGTTCCATCCATCAATAATTATCACTTGTAAAAATATAGTTTACACAAAAAGAGATCCATTTATCACCCCTGAAAGTGATAGTACGAAGACGAACAACAATTGAATTGGATTTCACGAGCATGTTATCACATGAGAATGACACGTTTTTCTGAAGTATTACACTGACTTCTTGAGCAATTTCTTGAAAAGCCATCACCTTATGATTCACAAAAGTTTGGGAAGCACTCTGCCAGCTCGTCATGCCCAACAACATTAAAAGGATTGTATATAGCAGACAGTGATTTATGCAAGATTATGATGAAACAAAATTGTTCCACAAGTGAACAAATACAGGTTGCAACAGTAGGATTTAAACAAAATGACACTTAATTTTCATCAGGAACGTTCCGATGGAAAAAAACCTGCCGAAACAGCATATCGGATATCGAAATTGTCCCTTAATGTCATTGATCATCATGCTTGTCACATCAACACTTTACTGTAGCCTTTCAAAATATTTGGAGACATTACTTTATTGTTTTTCATTGTGAATTTACAAGGAATTGAATATACAATGGACAAATACGCATGGCGTATGTGAATTTTAACCTGTGTTCATCCTCTTAGATGATAACTCTTCCCACACCTATTCAAGGTTGAGAAGGGAATGGAAGAGTAATCATTTTGGAATTGACCTTCAGTACAGACCCCTTAAAATAGTTTCTCAGGCTTCTTGAGCATTGTTTCATACTTATGACCATATGTAGAATGAAGAATGAAGATAAATTTGGAGCGAGCAAACATTTCATGATTTTTGAGGACATTTATACACAATGGATGATTCAGACAGAGTATACATGACTTCGAGTCGGAGTTACAAGCTTCATTTGATCTTTGTAAGATTGGAATTGTTCCAACAGGCTAACACAAATTAAAACCTTCTTTATTTTTGTCTGAGTCCAATGAGTAGTACAAAATTATTCTAAATATTTGAGAAAATAAAACTTTATACACTTCTTGCTGCCACCGAAATTTCTTGAGCAAGAATTACCTTCAAGCTTTTCATCAAATGTAAGACCAAATACTGCATTAGAGTCATCAAAGGAACCCCAATAAATAAAGAGCAAAGATGGAGTCATCAGGGGAACCGGATATGATTGGAAATTTCACCGCTACTCCCTCTTCCTCGAACCCCATTGAGCACAGTCAAATGAGCCTTACAGAAAATATTTCTGCAAGAATTTCACTTTTCCGAGGACAGAATTACGATAAAGAAAGAAAATAAAGAGTAAAAGAGATAAATTAAAAAGCAAGATTAGAATGAATAAGAAAATGTATAAATAGAAAAGAAAATGTGAAAGGAATAAAGACAAAATATTGGAAAGAAACCCGGATAGAAGATTCAGCAGTTACTCCCAGTTAACTTCCCAGCAGTTACTCCAAATTGCAGCAAACAGGTACAAGCTACCAGAGGTCTGTCCAGTGGGAAACAACATTCCACAGAATCAGGATATGGTACAAGCATTATCAAATGTAAAACCAAATACTGCATTGGAGTCATCAGAGGAACCCGAATAAGTAAAGAGCAAAGATGGAGTGTCTATCAGAAACCAGGGATAAGATTGGGTTTCAGCTGCGACTCCTTCTACCTCAAACCCATTCAGGCACAGCGAAGTGAGCCTTTAAAGGAAACTTTCTGGAAGAATCACTTCTCCTGAGACAGATAGATAAGAAAGAGACATAAATAGAATAAAGAAAGAAAAGCATTTCAAAAATGACAGAGTTGTAGCTGTTTATTGTCTCTTAATTATGCCAACAATGTGGAGCAGGTCATCTTTGAGCATCAGGGATGTTCTGAATCGGTAACACATCTGTCTGTGAAACGGTTATCCTTGATCGGTTATCTGGCGTAGTTGAATTCACTCTGGATAATTATTCTTGTTGTTCAAGTTCTTTCACCAAAGCAAACCTTTTGAGGCCAGTCCCGTATGCCCACAGGAGACTTTGCGCTGCTTTCATGGAGAAAAATAAATATTGAGATGTGCTTAGTGCACAGCTGTGTCCCCTAGCAAATTAGGCTTACCCCCAGCCAGGTGCTGCATACAAAAAAAGAACGTAAGAATGCCATATTTTGAAGTTTTCGTCTTTATTAAAAAAAACATAGCAGGGGTACCTTGCATTACCGGGCAACGTCGGGGTTCCTCTTCCCGCCCCACCCTTCCCCCTGCCTCCTCACACCCTGAGAGTGTATTGACTTAGAGGTCTTTTTTGACAAAAAAACTCCCTGCATTATCCATCACTTAAAATCTATTTATCAAAAATGCTGAAAGCAATAAACTCATTCTTTTTGCTCTGTTCAAAATGATGATGACATTCCATGAAAAAAGAAACTTTTCCACTATGATGCTCTTTAACAACAATATTCTTATTCTGTAAGATGTAACGAATGTTTAGATGCAACCCCATGTTGATGCTGACGTGCTACTGTCACAACACCGTGGTCTTACACTTGCAGTTTGCAAAGGCAGGTTACCAGGGAAATGGCATCACACTGCCAAGGTGAATTTCAAATTATTTACGAGAAGCTCAGCTATTTGTGCTAAAAGCGCAAATAAGTGTGTTCATTACGTTTGATATATTTGAGTGAAGGGTCCTTGTGAGGAGGATAATACAGTGCTTGCAAAGCATATTTTCCCTCCCATGTTTCTCCTTTCCTGCCAAGTCCAATGGTGTGGTTCAAAAGCTACAGAGTTTCATCATTTGCTTGGATGAAAAAGAACAACCATTTGTGCAGATTTCCTTCCTGCATCCTTCTGTTTATTACCCCTTGCGAGAAGCGCAACATAGAGATAAGCAATGGTTCCCTCTGTTCAGTTTACAGACAGACGTCAGTCTATGTCAGTATCTACTTATTCAATTTGAATTTTATATTATTGAACACTGTGGAACATGAATCAGAACATGATGGAACCACTATTTGGCAAATTGTACGGAATCTCATCCAGGCGTTCTATGCGCACAAGAAGTAACATACGCCTAATTGATTTAATTCTTGTCTGCCTGCCTGCAGGTCAAACAAAATCGGAATCGTTTCCAAACATGAAAACTTAATCTGTTTTTAAGAACGTTTTCATAAAAGACACAAACAACAGGCATGGAAGAACTAATTTAACGTGTTAAATAAGGTGGTGTAAAAGAGGCGCGCATCAATGGCAGTAAACTTCTTACCCTGAAAGGTTTTTATTAAATTTTAATTCAAAAATAAAAATTTCACATTATATTCCTTGTGACCATCCCTACCTTGTTTACATTACTTTTTGACATATTGCCATCCCAACACTCGTTTTTGGCATTTTAAAAAAGTTTTTTTTTATTAACCAGCCCACTCACTTAGCCCTTGTCTTTCGTTTTTTTTATGGTATTTGAGCTTCTGAGGGGAATTGACCACCACCCTTGTGTAATTTTGACGGTCTGGTCGATGAGGGGAGGGGGCACTGGCGAAGTGGGTGGACGGGAGTGAGAGTGAAAAGGATGTGGGTGGAGCCAGGGGGAAAAACTGAGAGGTGGGATGGTGTGGGTGACAGCTTGGGAGGGGTGGCGGTCGAGAGGAGGCAGTGCAATGGGGAAGCTCGTGAGGATGCAGGGTGGAAGGGTGATGAGAGGGTTGAGAGGGGTGGGCTGCATGGGAAGTTTGCGGATGATGGTGAGACAAGGGGGAAGCTGCGGAGGGAAGAGGTCCAGGTGGGATGGAAGCAGCATGTCGGAGATAATTTTGGGGAGAGGTACTAATGTGGAGGGTTTAACACCATTAATGGACGTGAAGGGAGTTGATGGTCTTGTAATCGCAATCTGAGGCAATCTCTTGCAGGGACTGGACTTCTCATCATTCCCCATTTCTGATACACGAAGACGGATATCACGAGATGGGTGAATGGGATGGTGGTTTACTGGAAAGCGTAGAGGAAGGTGTTGGGCTGAAAGTCAGAGGGATTTCAAACCCATTCTGAATATATATTTGAACCCTCTGAAACCTCTGCAAAGAAGAAGGTCTGAATAAGGGATATGAACAGCTTTTTGTGAGTTCGACAAGTTTGAGAAAAAATGGTATGAGGTAAGAAGGAGCAGACATAGAAATTATGAAAGAAGATTAGAACATGTTTTATTCCTGACAGAGAGCAGATATGGATAAATGATGGATTTGTAAGATTTTAATTAAACTTGAGAGTAAGAAGCAATTAATTCATGTCGCAGCAAATAGTTTATGAGGATGTATTGAGATGGAGGATAAAGGAGATGACCAGATGGAAAGTAAATAAACAAGCAGAATGAAGTTGATATTTAGAGTTAATGTGATTATTTCGTTTTTATGTTTTTTTCAGTGATCATTTGGAGTTTTATAAAATGTTTCTCTATTTCACGTATTCTTTTTTTTTAATACTTTTTATCACTCTTTTGTCTCACGTTAAGGAGCCAAGAAACGTGTTTGTTGTGCAGCATGTATGATGGATGTGCAGTTACACCAAGAATTATACTTTACCACCGGCAGCAATGATTGCCTTTAACTTGTCCTGTTTGACTACATGCCATTAAGCCTTGATTATTGACGTTAACCAAACAGTAACTTCAATTCCAGATCCATGTTGTCATGACCTCATAACTTTTTTTTTTACTCCTTCAAAGGTTCTTGGCCAAAGGTAGTACGAGATACTTTTTCTGACAAGTCTATCCTGTTTAGTCTTTTCAGTAATACTTCTTTTTTTTAAACTTCGAGATTCGCCTTTCCCCATATAATGATACATTTGGGAGATCAACTTGTACATTCCACATGGACGCCATGATTGTTTCCTCAACATTTCAAACTCCTTATGGATCCTTTTGGTGACACAATTACTACAAAACTATATGGTAAAGTAAAGGAAAAATTAATTTGGTTTTGTTAATTTGATTGATTATATACGTACGCACTGGGTTAAGGTGACACAAGCTGAGCTTGTGTCTATGCAAATGTAGAAAAGTGTGAAATAATTCGAAAAATACATGAGGAGGGGTGAACAATAGCCAGTCTTGTTTAGAAAATACCTATTAATATTCATAGGGAGGCTTGTTGTAAAGTTTTTGAGTTACTCGTATGTGTATCACAAAAAATCGGAAACCTGTAGAGTGGAGTAAGGAGGACAATGAAGGTGATAAATACATCAAACACACGTTGTGAAGTATCATTGGCTTACAAGGATTTTTTTTGTTTTCCTTTAGTTCAGTTGACATGGAGCAATCATTCTTATGAATAGTGGGATCATAAATTCTCTTATGCAAAACCCACCTCGGAAATGGCTTACAACAGTAACAGACTACCATAGCTGTGTTTCTGGGATGATGCTTGACCTTTCTGTGGAGCGTTGACAAATCTTACTACCAGGTATTTCAATGGATTGGGGTACAGAACAATTAAATTGATGTGTTCAAAACATACAGCTCATCGAAATGAATGCTGAAACTTTTTGTTTTCCTGCCAAAATAATATTTGTGATGAAAATTTGAACGAATTACTCAAGAGTTAAATGGTCTTTTATTAATTTCTTTGACATTTTCCAACACGGAAATGTTTGTACAATTCAATGATTATACATGTAAAGGGCTTATTTTTCTCATCGTGTTTTGTGGCCACTTTTCCTTGTTTCCGTTCACTTCATCTAATTTCCTTCATTGACCTTACTGTACTCTTCTACTTGATGTCTTGCATCTCATTTACTTCGCAATATTGCAAGAGATATATGCAAAGAAATACAAGGACCTTTGATGCAGGAATGAGGGCAATCAACTCCAATTTTATCCAATCTATCAGTTCATCAACTTATTTCTTCTGCGGTGGGGTTTCAGGTTGGGGGGGGGGTGAAGGAAAGGCAAGAGCAATATCACATGGTTGGCGAGAGCACTAGGGACATTTGGAAATGTGATATTGTTACAGACTTTGAAAGCCATTTTGCACACAACAGACAGCATCACCGTAGCTCAGGTATTTTCGATAAGTACTGTGTTATTTAGTTGGGGTCCCATCCCTAATGTCTAACGGAATTACATGTGTGCTGCTGCGGTTTCTTTATAGTTAGTTTTTTTACATCTCCAACTCGATCCCCCTTCACTTTTTCAAACCACCCCGACTCCATTGCCACGTGTTTTTGGCTGAAGGCGTGGGCGGAGCCCTCCCCAAATCGGGGCAATTTTTTTTTTTTTTTTCAGATCGAGGCTCCGCTCTGAGGAAGGGCATGGAGTGTTTCCTCCAGCCAATGCAGCATAAGGGCGAGCAGCGGCCGAGGCCGCTCGGCAATGGAAGGCCAGAGCGCCAAAAGGCTACTACAGAGCCTTACGGGGGGCGGCCTCGTGAGACGCCCCCGACACACCCCCCGAGACGACCCCATCCAATCAGGAGGCTCATCTCCTCAGGGCCGGTCCTCCCCAGCCAGATTGAATTTTGGCCCCGTTCCAAAAGGGAAGAGTTTAGAGTGGTTTTGTCGGAGCAGAGTACGGCAGTCGGTTGGCGAGCATCATCGTGGGCCGATTGCTTCTGGTCTTGGCGCCGGGCTTGTCTCGTCGTGGTCTGCGGTTTCCTTTGCGGTGGCTGCATCGTGGTGGTGGAGGCGGCAGCCGGGTCGTGGGCCCGTGGATTTTGGAACGTGGGGTTCAAGTCCCACCGTGGTGGTTGAAGTCCGGTGTGACCGCACGAGGCGCGAGAGGTACCCGACAAGGCCCTGAGTCCCTCTGCTCGGCGCCCTTTCCCTCGGCTGAGGGACCGATAAAGACCCACCGGGTCCATTTCTTTTGCGTGTGTGTGTATGTTCCGTCCGTGGGCCCATCTGTAAGTTAGAAATTGTTAAGTCTTTTGTTTCATTTACATTTGCTTTTATTCGGATAACTCATGCTCTTTGTGCTCCCCTGCCCCCTGATTAAATAAACCACCAGTTGTTCAAATGTACCAGCTCGTTGTCGTGTCACTTTCTTTCATTGACCCAGCACGGTTGCGTATTGAGAATTAGGGAGGCCATGGTGCCGTAATGTCATTGGGACTGGCGCGCCTGGTAACTCCCACTCGGTATGCCGGACCCGAGTCAGGTACATGCGGACTCGGTTCGGACAGGAGTCGGCCGAGGGTGTGGTTTCCCCGGTAGCTTAGACGGCATGAGTACTTAGTAATTGGAATAGACAAGTGGACCCTACCTACGCCGTCCGAAATATTGGCGACCACAGTCCTTTAAGTGGCCCGTCGATCCGGAGTTATCCGGGCGGTGACGAACTTCAATTCAGTGTTCGGTGGGGAGACGGCCAACGCTCCATCTTTGCATTCGTCCTCGTACACGAACCCAGCACCCACCAACAATAATTTATTGCACACCAATTTTATATTACTAGTTAGTACGTGCCCGTAAAAAAAAAAAAAAAAAAAAATAATTAAATAAATTTCAAACCGCGAGCAACAAACAACAACCCACACAGGCCGTTTCTCTCGCTCTCGCGCTGCCCAGACGTGCGTGACCCGAATTGCATATTTATTCGCAGTTACGTTATTCGCAAATTTTAGTTTTAATACCCAATTATTCAATTACGCCAAAGTATTTTACCTTTTCGCAATGTGTGTGGCAAGAGAAACAAAAAGAGAAGAGAAGAGAGAAAAAAAATTTACTTCCTGGCTCGGAGCACACCAGCACTCTGATTCTTTACCGAAATTTATGACCGTCTTAATATGAAAACTATCATAACTTGGGGCATTGTTATCTATAAAATGCGCATAAAAAATCAGAGAAATTTATTAGAATACACGAAGTCATCACTATCCGGACAGTCCGTACGTTGTAACCCGTAATGGCGAACGCTGGCTGAGCTTCCTTCCCCATCGGCTACGCCCACGCAACAACGTGTTCTTGTCATTGTTTGGTAAATAATTGGCCATAACTTGGGAAGCACTTGTCCGATTAATTATTCAAAACCCTTTGAAAAGGCACATCCTCAGTCCCAGCAATATACCTTGGCAAGTTTCAATTAGATCGGGACGTGGTTGTCGAGAAACAGCGGTCACCAGACACACACACACACACACACACACACAACACATTGCTTGGAATTATAGATAGATTAGTAGTATTATTATTATTGTGTGGGTGAGGAAGTGTGGAGAGGAGGCAGGGGATAACAAACGATTGTTTGGTGAGAAAATTATTTAAAGACCGACATTCACTTTTGACAAGACCCTCTTCACAGGTGTTCACAATTCACGACCACAAGTATGCAATGACTCATCCATAACTAATTTCTTGTAAAAATGCCTTCTTGAAATTCCGAGCTGGAGTATATCCACAGCTTCTTTCCTCATCTCGTCTAATCAGAAATACTTCAACTAACTGAAATACATTTGTTATTAAATAATGACTTCCCTTCGCAAATCATCAGGCCTGAGAGAACTGACTTAATGAAGAAGAAGAAATCAAAAGGAGTACTTCACTTACCACTTGCTTAACATCATAATTAATTATCCTTATCTTAAACTAAATGGTACAAATTTAAACTCTTATTTGGACAAAGTAATCACAAGTACCAACCTGGCATCATGCAAAAGGAATATGTTTTTTCAGTTAGACATCAGATTTAACTTTCCAGCTAAAGAAACTGCCTGCTCCACAAAATGCATATCCAGTTACGAGTTACTGTCCAACTTGGATGCCATTATTTTGGAAAATTCATCCCTTGTGGAATGAACACAGTAAGAGACCACCCCCCCAGGGAAGATCATAAATGGAACGGTTTTCTATCGCATTATTTCCCAAAAAATCTCAGCACATTTTTACCCAAAATTTGCAGAAATAATACATCACTTTAGCGTGGATGGTCGCTACGCTCGCCATCTCACACGTCGTTGTAGAATTGATGTAACAGATTTGCTGTCGTGCTAAGATTTGCCCCAATCATAATGCAAACATTCTTTTTCTTTTCTGCAAATGTATTTGTAATATTGGTGATATTTTATTTGTGAATATAAGATGCGTCCAAGTGGTTCTAAATGGTCCAAGGTCTAAAAGCTGTCTAATCTGAAGTGTAACGGGTCTAAATTGGTGTTTAGTCGAAGGGGTTAACAATGTCTTAGAGTTTTTGGGGTCTTCGGGGTCTTTTTGGAGCTTTGGGGTCTTTTGAAGACTTCTGGGTCTCTTTGGGGACTTATGGGGTCTTTTGGACATTATAGGTTCTTCAGGTCTTTGGGACTTCAGCGGTCTTGTTTGTCTTCAAGGTCTTTGGGAACTTTGGGTCTTTTTGAGTCTTTGGCACTTTTGGATCTTCGGGAACTTTTGGGTTATTCAGGTCTTTTAGGTCTTCGGAGTCTTTTTGGAAGTTTCATGACTTTATGTCTTCATGGTATTCGTTGTGACTTTGCATCTTTGGTCTTTTGGATTCTTCGGGTCTTTTGGGGTCTTTTGAAGTCTTTAGGTCTTCAGGGTCATTGGGGTCTTCAGGGTCATTTTGGGTCTTCAGTGCTTGTGATCTTTCGGGGTTCTTTTGGAATCCTTCAGCGGTCTTTGAGTCTTTTGGGTCTTTGTGGTCCTTGGTCTTTTAGGTCATTGGGGACTTTTGGGTTTACTGGGTCTTTGGGTCCTCAGCGTCTTTTGGAATAAATTTTGGGTCTTCAGGGTCTTTTTAGCTCTCCGTTGACTTTTGGGTTCTTCCGGTTTTTTGGAAAACTATGGTCTTCAGGGCCTTTTGGGTCCTCAGGGTTTTGGATCTCTTTGTCTTCCTTGACTTTAGGGTCTTTGGAGTCTTTCTTGAACTTTTGGTTCTTCGGGGTCCTTGGCGGTTTTCTATGTCGTCGGGACTTTTGGGTTATTTCTGGTCTTTTGGTGTCCTCGGGGTCTTTTGGGTCCTCAGGGTGTTTTGGGTCTTTAGGGGTCTTAAGAAAATTTAACAAATTCAAAAGGATGTTGATTAAAAGGCAATAGTCTTCACGGACTGAACGGACGGCTTCACCGCCTTCGACAGCGCTTTCCGTTTTTTCATACACATCATGTACATCGTTTGTAGTTATTAATAGTCACGAGCCAAACCTGTGCTCCCTGTGAAGTTATCTAAAAGTGGGATTTCGTTTGCGGACGTCAATCATAATCCAGTGTTCACCAATGTGATTTTGTTAGTTATTTTTCTTTATATACAATGTTTCTTGTACATTTTTTGTGTCAAATTCACCTTCTGAGGTCGTCCAGCATTGTTCAGAGAGGGTTTCACATTTGCAGACGCTTGGTTTCGATGATAGTGGCATTACGCCTCTCGGCGGGTGGCGACGACAGACGTAATACGTCAGTGAATGACGATATGTCATGACGGCATTTAACGCCTCTCCGGCGTGGCGTCGACGACAACGATTAATGACGTCACGCGACATGACGATGATGTCATTGACGTCATTACACCTCTCCGTGGTTGACGTTCAACACGTCCCATGCAAACGAATTGTAAAAATTAGAAAATCGCCAAAATTTTCCAAACCTGTCACGTCTGGCGCGATCTACAAGCCTCTGTAATTAGACCACAGAGAACGATGCCAAAGTGGCGACAATCCGTCCGGCAGTTTCTGAGGAGATACGTCAGAAAATATGGCATTTTGTATATTATAATAATGATCAACTCTCCTACGTTTTTACAGGAATATGCTTCACAAAGCAGTATGAACCAAGGCAACAAGCAATGACGTTTGAGCTGAAAAGGAAGTTGAACAACAAATATAGAAAAAACTTCAGGCTTTTGATGTTGACCGTGAATGCTCAAGATTCACATGGGGAAAAATGTTCGAGTGCTGCATCAGCAAACTTGCACAATGTATGGTTTTATCTCTGTATTGTCACTCACAATAAATTGGAAATGGAAAAACCAACTTTAATCATTTTGTGCTTTCCATGTGTTGGATTAAGGATTATCCTCTCTAAAATTGACTCCCTAACTGACTCGGTGTAATATAAGGGAATTTTCCAGAAGCCAAACGTCACAAACTAGGATGAATTCTTTGTCAGTAAATGATGCATAAAAATCAAGCTAGTTCAAATGGAAACAAAGTTTTGATTTGTTGTTTTCCTTTTTGGCCACTTGACACATTTTCTTACCTTTGTCAGGATCATTTTTCAAAAATTTTGAATTCCAGAGAGGATATAGAATGCACCTGATGTTCTTCATAAGAAACCATTACATTGAAGCACTTTAGTTATGTTATTATTTGAATGGAGAAAGATAATGGAAAATTATATGGAATGGACTCTTAATTGGCATATTTAATGTTTTATTCGGATTTGTAAATGGTGATAGAAAGGGAGTGAGCAACGTCTCTTGAGTCATTGTCTTGACATACGTGCCATGGAATTGCCCAACATAATCATGGAAGGAGAGAATCATGTTCATTCTATGCTCATGAGAATGATGTAATATTCATGTTTTGTCAAACATAACAAGATGTTAGAATTTCACGACATTTAAATAACAATTACTCTTTTGTAGGACAAACACATTTCCAGGCGTCTAGCAACTGATGGCAAAAGGAATTCTGCTATCCATTGAGGAGGCATGATGCTTCTGGCAACAGAATTGCATCCACATGCCTAACAAAGCACTGATGGATAACAGGTAGTCATAACATGCTGTGCAACAGCAACAACAACCATGACAACAACAAACGTTTTTATGACATTGTCTCTTTTTCTGGTTTCAAAATTATGGCCATTCTTCCATTTGAATCTATCATTGTGTCAGTTTCAGCGCAAACCCAAACATTCGCATATTCATTCCTTGATGGTTTCAGTTCAATTGCTTTCCAGACATTCTCTCGTTCTTCCTTCTTCATCAATTTTTTATTGAGTTTTTTCCAGCTTCATCTTCAGACATCGTTGCACATGTCCATACACACCAGATTATTCTCTCTTCCTAAGTTATTTTTCATCCATCGATTTTTTAATTCTTTCCTGATTTGAGTCAGGAATCTTTCATTCATGAGCACAATCCTTCATGACACAAATGCAATGTCATCCCTGTCTTTTGACTATGATTTACATTTCAATCTATATTGCCACATTTTTTTTTTTTATGATACAGAAAATATGGTTTGATCAGCTCGGTTTATAAACGTTCACTTTGACAGATAGATGGAATGTTTCTGTGATCTGTTACACCAAGTTGTCCCATTCATTCTCAGGCTGATTATACTTGATCTAATGGCTTAATGCTCTCCTCCTGTGCTTCTATATGTCTTTATGGGTAACAGAAACATTTGGGTTCGTTTCTAATATTAAATTCTGGGAACTCAGGAGAAGTTTATTGTTGTTCTTCTTGTTGAATTTTATTGAAATTTTGATTCCTTCATCTTTTAACGTATAAAATACAGTTTTGGTACGAAGTTCTGTATGACCACTGTACCTCTTGTGACACCATCCTATAACTATGCAACATTGAATTAAATCCAGTCCAACCCCCACATGTGAACAGCAGTCATACGGGAATTAATCCAAAACTGGATATTCCAATTACGGGATATTTTTCTACATGATGGTTGAATTGCAGCTGCAACTCACCTCATTAAACCAAGTTTCCTGGGAAAACCGGATTTCTATTCATGTTTGTTTCGTTAATCTTTACTGTATTGCTGTTTGTGTTCTCGGTCAAATTTCATGTTGAATCGTACATTGTTGTGCTGTGATTTGTCATGTGATTCAGCTTGTTTTTTTTTCTTACTCAAAATTTCCGAGTGCTGAACAGTTGAGGCAAACTTTACACATATGATAACCCTATCCATGAGGAACAAAGTTTACAGATATGATGTCATAGGTCACAGTGGGTTTTGGCAGCCTATTGATTTACCCTAAAAACTAAAATCTTCTTTTCACTAGAATCGGGATGCACAGATTGAGGGGTAACTTCACACAATGTTTCCCAAGCATTGGTGGTAATAGAGTTGTCAGGAATAATTGATAGGTCACATGGTTAGCACCAATCATGTATATTGGAAGAAAATATTAACAATAATGTTATTCTGGAACTGCTGTAATCAATCGATGTGAAACTTTCAGAGTTATGATCAAGCAGTGATGGTGCCAATACTGTTTTAATTCAACTTGATGCGGGCCATGGTTTGGCAGCTAAATTATTTATTTTTTTGATATGGTTCTTTTTTCTTTTTTTTAGATGTTTTGTTTTTATTTGAATAAGGCTTTCACTGCATGTGGCCTGGATGGGTTGGTGGTGCTGAGGACGAGCAGCTGAAATTGTGATCTATCCAGATTCTCCTGATGATTCTCTTTGCTTTTGTTGTTTGGGTTCCTTCTGATGAGTTCCATTTGCAGGACGAACAATTGTTGTTTTCCATTGATATAATTGATTTATTTTAATCCTTCTTAAGTCAAATATGGAATAATGAATAATAATTTTTAAAAAATGTCAATGGCTAGGGTCAGTGTCCGATCAAGTCAGGGTTGCATCAAAGTGGGAGTTAGTATCCGTATCACGCCAGCAGTTATAAGAGTGTCAGTTCTATTATTTCATTTAATTATTGTAACACACGTGCACATACGATTACCACACAATAACAGCACACGGACAGAAGCTACACACACAAACTACGTACAAACACATAACACACACATCATATAACACCACACAAAAAAGTCCTGGTCAGGGTTTGTAATCTCTAATTGCTCTTTTTCTGTTGTTATAATGTTTTTTATTCCTTGTTCATCATTTTTCCATGATTTATATAGCTGACATGATGTCATGCATATTTAATACGTGTGTGCTGTGTGTTGTTGAATGTGGTAATATCAGTGAATAAAGATCAAACCGCTTCTTCCTACAATGACCTGGATCAGCGACTCAATCAACAGAGTCAGTATATCGCCTGTGATGAAAATGAAGTAATAATAGTTGTGTGAGGAGTGCAAAAAGACATTGAGTATGGTTGCTTAACTAAATCTTGCTCTGAAGTTTGGTTTGGTTGAAACAGTGAAATTATTTTACTAACTGAAAATGGATTCTTTGCAAGTTTTATATACTATTTTAACAGATGCCAAAGGTCTGGGCCATTTCGATGAATCAATGTCCGAACTTTACAAACCGCACGGAAAGATGCTTGAACTGGTACAAAGAGAAGCTCTCCCTTTATCGTTGGTTGACCGGCCTGTCAGCCTGTTTCAGGGAATATGTGACTTTGGGTAATAGCTTGACCAGGCGTAGGTAGAATACGCCACTATGGTTTCAAAGAACAGATGTTCAGGTGAGTCGGTAACGTTTCATTTCAAATGCTTTTGAGGTTTATTTTCAAGAATCTTAA
>CM068954.1:145436294-145449054 GCA_035128595.1 Eptatretus atami
TTATCCGAGAGGTCACGGATCTGAATTGTCCGCCGTCGTCGGGCGACGAGTTGCCGCGATTCGAGTTACGTGGCCGTTCGCACGCGGCTTGGTGCACGGTGGCGCGAATTCGCAACAATATATATAGAATATAAATATGTATATATATATATATTATTGTATATATATAATTATATATATATGTATATATATATATATATATATATATAATATATATATATATATTATACAAACGAATATTCAATTACACCTCCTGGCTGTATTGGTGAGCATCGCAGACAGATTATGCTCTCACAAGGTAAAACCGGCATTATCCGCAAAGAACAATCATTCCGGTCTGCTTACCAGACGATTGTTCCTGCTGATGCAAACCATTCAACCAGAAGGCACATGATGTGATTGAGTGGGTTAAATGGAGACGAGCACTTCCCCTGATCTCCCAATGGACATAAAGTCCTACGCCAAAGTGTCACCTCCAATCCAGAGGCCTCAGCCCGACACGACTCGTTCAAAACAGACAACGATTACAGTATGCTGCTGATGTCATGTACTTTATGTTTATTTCGATATATATGTATATATATATATATATATATATATATAGTTATATATATATATTATATATATACATATATCTGAACCCCATCACTGTCGTGAGCATCAGAAGCAAGCTGCAACACCAGCTCTTAGGCTGACATGGTATCCTGACAACAGGAAAAAGGAAATGCCTGACACATATTTTAACCTGTCTGTGGTACACCAAAACAGTTCGGAGCAGCCAGGAACAATTTAAAATCTTAAAAAGCTTCTTCTGCTAAAACAGTTGCATACTGTAACACACCGGCTAAGCAGGCTGTTATAAACACACACACAGACACACACACACACACACACAACACACACCACTCACACACACAACACACACACACAACACACCACACTGGTTCACCATGGCATTCTTGCACGGAATGCCTTTCTAATGTTCTATTTAACACTTTTGTGCGACCATAGTTGACATTTTCATTCACCTGAATCATTTTAGATATATTGGCCTTCCAATTCAGTGAAATGTTGACCATTTTCCTCTCCCAAGAAAGTTTCCATTTCCACCCTTGAAAAATAAATTTGCAAAAAAACAAAAAATTGCTTGATGATGAAATCCTGCCTTGTGAATGGCAAAATCTCTAATTACTTTCATTACATTTTTACGTTGATTGAAATTTATTATACTTATTGGGAGGACAATTGCAATTGATTCCCAAATTGTTGAATTCAAAGAGAGTGTATGTAGTATGTGAAATTATTAGCATTACAGGTTAAATATGTGAAGTACCAAATATTTACCTGCATATAAAAAATACGAATACGAAAAGAACCAATCCAATTGTGAGTAAATTTATGGAATATATTTTAAATAAAAACATCATGGAAGCTATATATTATTAAACTGATCCCACAATGAAGCTTGGAGTCTTCCTGGGCCTGTTCACATTTTCCCATCGCAGAGTCGGTGTGGGTCTATCTGTCTTTCTAACCGGCCCTCCTTTCTGGTTTTACACCCTCTGCTCTTTTCCGTGTGGACTGTCCCCCACACCCCCCCCCCCCCCCCCAGTCACCATCAACCCTCATCTGGGGAGGGACTCCCAAAATCCAGAATCACTGCTCAATCACATCCACTCAGTTGTTTCCTCCTTTCTTTTTCCAGTTCTGTGTCGGGTTACTCTTGAATATTCTCTTTCAAATTGCATCGGTTCCCTCTAGGGACTTCAAGACAAGCTGTTCACCACCATTCAGGATCATCCCACCCCCCCCCCCCCCCCATTTCCAAAACCATGATCTTCTTTTGAACCCCGTATCTTGGTTTCTTCCCCCTTAGAGTTTGCTTCTTTGTGTCTACCTTGTCCAACCCATGCATCGTTACGCGAAACTACGCTAAAATCATTGTGGTATTGGAAACCAGAAGCACTTTCAAGGGATTTCCATGGACTCTTCAGGATTATAACCACTTATTACAAAAGCAAAAAAAAATCAATCTGTCTTTACGTAAAATAAATAATAATCCAGTGTTATCTCTTCTGTCTTTATGCAAAATAAATAATCAGTGTTTTCCACTTTTGCCTTGGGACTGCCTCAACTTAATTTGGATTTGATTTTATTTAATTTTTATGGATGAAAGTTTGAGACAATCTTTTTCCCAATAGTGTTGCTTATGTACTAAACCAGAGCATAGTCAGACTGCCTCACATTAATGTTATCTTTCTCTTTAATGTGTTCACCCTTCATTAACCTCGCCATCTTTCGAAGATGGATGGAGGTTTACTGTTTTCACCCCTTTCTGTTTGTTTGTTGTTTGTTTGTTTGTGAACAGTATTGCGGAAAAATAACTCGACGGATTTCGACGAAACTTGGTGGTGGGGGTTAGGTATGGTCCAATGGATCATGCCATTAAATTCTGGGACTGTGTGGGCCCCCCCCCAAAAAAAATTGTTAGAGAAAAAAACACACTTTTTTTTTTTGCATTTCTACATGTTTTAAGTGGATTTTCCAAAACCCCCAAAAAATTTCCCCCCAAAAAAATTGTTAGAAGAATTTTTTTTTTGCATCATTCTACATGTTAAGTGATTTCAACCCCAAAAAATTGTTACCCCCCCCCCGCAAAAAAGGGAAATTATCTTTTTTGCATTTTACGTTTTAAGTGATTATCCAACCTCCAAAAAAATTGTGGAGATAAAAAATTTTTATGCAACTTTTTTTCACAATTTTTGATTTTTTTTTTTTTGGCTTTTACATGTTTTTAGTGATTCCATACCCCCCAAAAATAAAAATGTTAGGAGAAAAGAACTATAACTGTCCAGCACTGTTGACATATTTAATGAAAGATAGAAGGTTCATTGAGTACCAGCAGTATTGGCGCAGGTTTTGCACTCTCCTCGAGTGCTCCCCTCTAGTTATTCTGTTAAGAGATAAAGTGTCAGCCCAGAATAACTATAAATACATAATAATATCTTCAATATTGATAAAATTCATCAGTTAAAATAATGATTTGAGAAAGCTTGGCATCGATTTAAGTGGACTCATATTTTGCATCCCAATGTATACAGTAATACACACACTTATTACATGGAGCTGGTGATGAGGCAAGATATATACATCGAGCCGAACAACAACATTGAAATAGCGAATGCTTGTCAGCTGTGACCTCATTTAAAGCATCGCTTTCAGATTTTTGTTACATTAACTCCCACAAACATTCAGTGATTGTCATTCTTTTTTATTCTTAGATAAAAAGCGAATGAAAAAACAACAGATAAAAAACCAACAACAAGGAATGAAATCAAACATAAAATGAGCAATTCGGGTCAACAAATTAAAACACGTGTAATAATGAAACAATCTTCAAGTCGGTAGAGTGGAGATTCAAACAAGACAGTAGTGTTCTAAAGTGATGTGCATCAAGTCCTTTATCCATCCAAGTTTTGATAAACACTTACTGTTGGGCCGTCATCTTCTTTGCTACTAATATGAAGTTTGTCGCCTTCAGATTTGCTGATCGCCAGCCTGTTGAGTTGATCCCTGCACCTTCAAGGAGGATCCATTGGTGTTGTTTTGCATACAGGATGATAAAAATACCCAAAAACCATTGAAGGTGTACTCGATCCCATCCAATGTGGTCATATGAGATCACCAAATAAAACCCTAAAAACAAGCATGCCATTTAAACAATTCAGCACTTCATCTGAATTTGTCATTCCAGGAAGTTATTGAATTTAATACATATTTTTGTTCTCATTTTCCATAACAATTGAAGCTTTTAAAGTGTTTTCAATTTTGACCAATATCAGTGAAACAGAGCTTTCATTTCTCCACCCAAAACAGACCACACAACAACACCACACACAACACACACACACACACACACACACACACACACACACACACACACACACACACACACACACACACACACAACACAGACAAGAGAAGTGGCTCACTGCCAATCTGTATGAGACATTGCATCTTCTACACTAGCAGTCATGAGATAGACCTTGGCAGAATTTACTTTAATCTCACCAACTAGTACAAGGGAATTGGCAGGTAAATTTAACATTTTTATTGTTTCGCCATTTGACCCTTAAAACTGAAAAGTTTGCCTGAAAATGAAAATAAAAAGACACTGGGTGTATTGGCCCAAAATACCTCGATCATATTTGAAGAGGCTTGACTTTGAATGAAGACATGGTGTGTGATTGTAATTATTGCGAAGAGGAGAAAGGAAGAATGAAAGAAAAAAAGAAAGACAGAAAGAGTAAAAACAACACATTTCCCCTCCCTGTTGTGTGTGAATATAATTCGGGTGCAAAATGTATATTTTCGGACCATATATCATCAAATAAGCGACCCCCCCACCCCTTAACCTTCTAACCCTCTCTGTCCTCCTCCCCCCTTCTCTTATTCCCCCTTTCTCCTTACTTTCACCTTCCCTTTCTCCCTTCCTTAACCCCTCTCCCTTCCTTCCCATTCTCCATTCCCTTTCCCCATTTCTCTCCACTCTTTTCTTCCTGCAACAGAAATCTTAGCTGTGAAGTTAATTTTATTAATTGCCACTACGAGAAAGGGGTCGGTAGCCAAAGCAGTGGTCAATCGGGCGCCTGCTGTGGTAGTATTGACAGAATCCAAACTTTCAGACTCACGGCACAATGATGTATGAGGTGAAGTTCACTTTCTGAAACACAAAATATAAATTCTCATATTTAGATTTTAAGTCACGATCTTCTGCTGTTTGAAGTTTCATCAACAACACTGCAAGTTTTTGCATATTGGAAAGATCCTGAACAATCAGCAGGTTCTGGGAGTTTAGGACAGAGGGATTGGTTTGAACTTATATTATACACAGGATATTTACACATTTTGCAGACCAAGCTCTTCAAAACAACTGCATTTCGTCATGCATCAAGAACCAATACAAACGAATACAGAAAAATTCCCACAAAAAGGGACAATCTGAATATCCGAGTCTTCTGTGATTCGTAATTAGAGAAGACTTACAATGTCTTTGTAAACCAATTATTAACCTATTCTATAAATTGGTAATGGAGTTGATAACTTTTCAGACTGGTCATGATAACTTACCAGTGGTATGCATTTCGCTGTCCAGGTAACCATGAGTGCTGATGCACAAAAGTCCGGTACCAGCCCCCACCACCAATCCAGCGCCAAATAACCGGTTGATTCCAAGGAGTGGAAGAACCTTTTCATGCCTTCCATGCAAAAGCATCCCCATACTGTTATAATGGCATCTTACACACTCCGAACCAGCTTGCACCGGTCTGCAGAGTCACTGCTGTCCTGGAGAGTGACATTTCCACATAGGTTGAGTTGCACCTTTCACAACCCAGCTTCGTCAGAAAAAATTAATTTTACAAACAACAATAGGTGTGCCGACAAAGCTCATGGACAACCAATCCGAGTAGCACATGAACAGTCTTTTAAGGCAAATATTATCATCATTCAATCATTACATAATCTCTGGAGGAAGCGCATTCAAAGTTTTAGATAATCGGGGATGCTCGAAGCATGAGCGAGAGAAAATGATTATGTCAACCATGTAAAGATTAGTGGTTGCAAAATGCTCTCGTTGGTGACAATGGAGCAGTGCGTCAACACCACTGGATTATTTGTGAATATAAACGAGGCCCACAGTCGTCTACCAATTGCTGAGATAGGCTTCCTTTGCTGCTACTGCCTTATACTTGTTCTACTATTCACTGGCCCATTATTAATCATATTTAAACATTCCATCACACGTTTTTGTGCACTTTTCCTTCATCCCTTCAGAAAAAAAACTTAATCTTAATAGGCACAACAAAACAAAGAAATCTTTGCTATTTACTACTCTTGCAGGAAAAAATATGAACAAATATCATTGTCATGACAATATAGAAGCATGCTGTCCAACATCCAATTGAGAGGGGCAGTCCCAATTCGACCTCATGTGTCCCGCTTCGCGACCGAAAAAAGTCCACTTATTACATGTGAAATGAACAAAAGTGAGTTGCAGCAAAATATTTTTTTTTTCCCCCCATCTCCTAAACTCATGAGTACTCACAGAGCCTGCAGTGCAACGATGTGGGTGTGACTGGCACTCATTCAGGTTCCTCCTGACGACTCCATCTTTGCTCTTTACTTTTTGCGGTTTTCTAATGGACTCCAATGCAGTATTTGTTTTACATTTGATTACATTTGTATGATATCCTGATACTGTGCGACCTGTGCTTCCCTGCTGACAGACATTGGGTAGTTTCTACAAAAAGTACATGTTTGCTGCATTTGAGCCTGGGGAGTAACTGCTGAAAATCTATTTATTTGGGTTCTTCCGACATCTTTTGTTCATTGTTCCATTCACATTTCTTTCGACTTTTCCATTTCTCCTTATTCATTCGAATTCTTGCTTTTTCTTTTCTTTTATTTCTTGACCCTATTCTCTTTCTTTATCTGTCGAAGAGAAGTGAATTCTTGCAGAAATTTTTCTGTAAAAACTCACTTGGCTGGCCTGATGGGTTTGTAGGATAGTTGAGGAGCAGTGAAACCCCAATTCTATCCAGGTTCTTCCTGATGATTCCCATCTTGTGCTCTTTACTTATATGGGTTCCTTCGACGACTCCCATGCAACTTGGTCTTATATTTGATTCCACAACCAAAACGATTTTTTTTTACAGTATCTAACCTCACAGTTGGAGCTGAATATGCATGACATACATGCAGAAATATACAACAGATGAAATGCAGACTATTGGACGAATTTTGACAAAATGGATACAGAAGCAAACATAGCAGGAAGGAAAAACTGCAATTTGGAGAGACGGGCTTGAGGAGGGTTAATAGAAGTCGAAAAGATCATGGTTTTTGTTTGGGGATGATTTCAGATGGTCAACAGCTGTCTTCAAGACTTCGAGGGAGAATGAAATTGAAGAGAATGCGAAGTTCTCCCACAGATGGGAAGAAGGTGAATGAATGAGTGGAGGTCAGCAGTGATCCTGGATTTTGGGAGTCACCAGAAGGGAATGAAGATTCTGCTCTAAGAATATATCTGTTAATTAGTGAAGACCATTATCAATCATTTCCCGTTCAAATCACCATTTTGTCTGATTGAGAATCCTCAATCTTGAGGAGCACACCACATACCTTACAGTGATTTTCTAATACAGTCGTCACCCGAGTGAATCACTTGCCTCCGCTGAAACAGCCATGATTTAATTCAATCCCATCGCTGATCTGAATCCTGAAGCCAATCCAATTCATGCTGATGGCTCAGTTGAGTTGACAACATTGTATTGTCTACATCTAATTTGCATGACATTAATAGATAAAGTATCATCTCATTTGCATTATTACTGAGTATTTAATTTTCTGTCGAAGCAAATTTATTACTAAGTTATCATGAACTGCGACTCCATTTCAGCTGCTGCCAGGATATTCACACTAATTTCAGTTTTAAGGCGATAAAATAACAACACTCAGACAAGTGAAGATGATATGAAAAAAACAACACAAAGGCAACAAACAGTCTATTGTGCAGTGTGTTATTGGAAGGTCAAGACATGTTATGCAACCAGCGGTAGATCCAGAACGATTGCTGGAAGATGGTCACATTTCCAGTGCAGTCTGACCACATGATTTTTATTTAATTACTGTAAATAGTAAAATGTCAGAGCAATTACAGACTGAAACAGTGTTGTAAGATAGTACCTAAAATCAGTGAGAATGCATGAGAGAGTGCTGAAAACCATAATGCTTTCCAGGGCCATAAGGGGTGCTGAATGCCACCCATTATTGCTTGGTGCATGCTAAGGCATTGGCCCGTCCCACCTCGCCACAGGTCAGAGGTTGGACAGTCCGTCGAAGGTATTTAAGATTCTATGACAAATAAACCTCAAAAGCATTTGAAATGAAACGTTACCGGTCACTCACCTGGAACATCTGGTTCTTTGAAACCATAGTGGCGTATTCTACGCCCTGAAGTATACGCAAAGTCAAATATTCCTGAAACCAGGAGCATGGACAGGGCCGGTCAAACCAACGATAAAAGGGGAAGCTTTCTCTTTCGTACCAGTTCAAGCATGCTTTCCGTGGGTTTGTAAATGTTTCGGAATTTGATTCCAGTCGAAATGCCCAGCGACCTTTGGCATCTGTAAAATAGTATATAAAACTTGCAAAGGAAATGCATTTTCAGTAAATAAAATATTTTCACTGTTCAACCAGAAGCAAACTTCAGAGAAAGATTTAGTCAAGCAACATACCTCAGTCTTTTGCAACTCCTCCAGCAACTATTTTTCCATTGTTCTCATCAGGGCGATATCTGACTCTGTTGGATTGAGTCGTGATCCGGTCATTGTAGAAGAAGCGGTTTGAACTTTTGATTCCACTGGAGTATTGACACACACACACATACACACACAAGTTACTTAAATCATGCATGAATCAATGGTCAGCTATATTACAATTCATGGAAAAATATGACAAGGAATAAAAACAAGTTTAACAACAAGAAAAAGAGCAATTAGAGATTACAGACCCTGACCAGGACTTTTTTTGTGGTGTATTTTGTATGACGGTGTGTGTGTGTATGTGTGGTGTATTTTGTGTGACGTATGTGCACTGGTGTGTTAAATAATTAATGAGACATAACTAGAACTGCCACTTTATAACTGCTGGCAGTGATGACCGGATACTAACGTCCACTTTGATGCAACCCTGCTTTGATCGGACACCTGACCCTGAGCCATGACATTTTTAAAAATTATTATTCATTATTCAATTGAACTTAGAATGGGATTAAAATAAATTCAATTCATATCAAATGGAGACAAAATATGTCCAGTCCTGCATTGGAATCATCAGAAGGAACCCAAACAAGCAAAAAGCAAAGATGAATCATCAGGAGGAATCTGGATAGGATTCACATTTCAGCTGCTCGTCCTCCACCACCAAACCCATCCAGGCACAGACAGTGAGCCTTTATCAAAAATAAAAACAAAACATCAAAAAAAAGAAAAAAGAACCGATATCAAAAAAATAAATAATTGTAGCTGCCAAACCATGTGCCCCATCAAGTTGAAATTTAAAACATGTATTGCACATCACTGCTTGATCATAACTCTGAAGTTTCACATCGATTGATTAAGCAGTTCCAGAGAAAACATTATTTAATATTTTTCTTCAATATAATATGGCTGCTAAACCATGTGACTATCAATTATTCCTTGACAACTTTATACACCAATGGCTTGGGGAACATTTGTGTGAAGTTTCCCCTCAATCTGTGCAGCCGTTCTGGAAAGAAGATTTTTAAAGGTTTTAGGGTAAATCCAATAGGCTGCCAAACCATGTGACCTATGACATCATATCTGTAAAAATTTGTTCCTCATGGATAGGTGGTCATATGTGTAAAGTTTGCCTCAATCTGTTCAGCCACTTCAGAGAAGAAGATTTTTGAAGGTTTAAAGATATAAAAAAAACAATATGGCTGCCGAATCACATGACAAATACAGCACAACAAGGTACGATTCACATAGAAATTTGGACGGAAACACAAACAGCAATACAGGATAAAGATATAACGACAAAAACATGATAAATCAGGTTCAGGAAACTTGGGTTTAATGAGGTGGAAGTGGCAGCTGCAGATTCAACAACATGTGAAAAAATATCACCTAATTGGAAATCCAGTTTGGGGATTATTCCCCGATGATCTTGTACAATGTGGGGTTGGACTGGATTTAATTCAATGTTGGCAATGTTATAGATTGGTGTCACAAGAGGTACAGTGGTATCACAGGAACTTCGTACCAAAACGTGGGATTTTAATACGTAAAAGATGAGGATCAATAATTTCAATAAAAAGATGAAGAACAAAATAAATTCTCCTGAGTTCAGAATTAAATTTAGAAAAGAACAAATGTTTCTGTTACCATAAAAACATGATAGAAGCATCAGGAGGAGGAGCATTAGCCATTAGATCAATAATAAATTCAGCCTGGAATGAGTGGGAACAACTTGGTGGTAACACGATGCACAGAAAACATTCCATTATCTGTCAAAGTGAGAGGTTTATTAAGCCGAGCTGTATCAAACCAGTATTTTTGTATCATTAAAATGTGGGCAATATAGATTGAAGATGTAAACATAGTCGAAAGAACAGGATGACATTGCATTGTGTATGAATGGATTGTCTCTGAATGAAAGAATTCTGAGCTCAGAAATCAGGAAGAGATAAAAAATCGATGGGAATGAAGAATAACTTAGGAAGAGAATAATTGGTTGGTATGGACATGTGCAACGAAGGTCTGAAGATGAAGCTGGAAATAAACTCAATAAAAATTGTGAGAGAAGGAAGAAAGCCGAGAGAATGTCTGAAAATGCATGAACTGAAACCATCAAGAATGATATGGAATGTTTGGGTTTGCGCTGAAACTGACACAATGGATAGATTCAATGGAGGAATGCCATAATTTGAACACCTAGAAAAAGAGGACAATGGTCATAAAAACGTTGTGTTGTTGTCATGGTTGTTGTTGCTGTTTGCACAGCATGTTAATGTACTACCTGTGGTATCCAATCAGTGCTTTGTTGGCATGTGGATGGCGAGATTCTGGTCTCCAGAGCATCATGCCGTCCTCAAACTGGATCAAGCAGAATGTCTTTATGCCATCAGTTGCTAGGACGGCCTGGAATGTGTTTGTCTACAAAAAGTAATTGTTATTTTAAATGTGTGAAATTCTACATCTTGTTAGTTTGACAAACATGAATATTACATCATTCTCATGCACTAGAAGTGAACATATTTCTCCTTCCATGTATGTTGGTGCATTCCATGCACGTATGTCAAGACCACATGACTCAAGAGACGTTGCTCACTCCCTTTTCTATCACCATTTACAAATCGAATAAAAACATAATATGCCACAGTTAAAGTCATTTCCCATATAATTTGTCCATTAGTCTTTACTCATTTCCAAATATATAAAATAACTGAAGTGCTTCAGGTAATGGTTTCTTTGAAGAACATTCAGGTGCATTCTATATCTCTCTGGAATTCAATTGATTTGAAAAATGATCACTTGACAAAATGTAAGAAAATGTGTCAAGTGGTCCAAAAAGGAAAAACAAATCAAAACTTTGTTTCCATTTTGAATAGTGTGGGATTGTTCATGCAGTCATTTACTACAAAGGAATTCATCCTGAGTTTGGTGACGTGTGTGCTTCATGGAAATATCCCTTATATTACACCGAGTCAGTTAGGGAGTCATTTTAGGAGAGGGAAATCCTTTATCACATACAATGGAAAGCATCAGAAATGATAAAGTGTGTTTTTCCATTTCCAATTTATTTGTGAGTGACAATACAGAGATAAAACCATACATTGTGCAAGTTGCTGATTGGCAGGCACTGCTGGCACTTTTTCCCATGTGATCTTGAGCATCCACGTCACATCAAAGCTCGTGAAGTTTTCTTTATTTGTTGTTCAACTTTCCTTTTCAGCTCAAAACGGTCATTGCTGTGTTGCCTTGGTTCATACTGCTTGTGAAGTCATATTCCTGTAAAAACGGGGAGAGTGATCATTATATATTAATACAAAATCCATATTTTGTGGACGTATCTCCTCAGAAACTCCGGACGGATTGTCGCCACTTTCGGCATGCAGGTTCTCTGTGGTCTAATGTACAGCATAGGCTTTGTGAGATCGCGCCAGACGGACAGGTTTGGAAAATTTTGGCGATTTCTAATTTTTACATTCGTTTGCATGGCGACGTGTGACGTCACCACGAGAGGTGTAATGACGTCATGACATCATCGGTCATTCGCTGACGTCATTACGTCTGTCGTCGACGCCACCGCCGAGAGGCGTAATGCCGTCATGACATCATCGGTCATTCACTGACGTCATTACGTCTGTCGTCGCCACCGCCGAGAGGCGTAATGCCACTCCTCGAAACCAGCGTTCTGCAATGTGAAACCCTCTTCTGCACATGCTGACGACCTCAGAAGGTGAATTTGACACAAAAAATGTAACAAGAAACATTGTATATAAAGAAATACTACAAATCACATTGTGAACACTGGATATTTGACGTTCCAACGAAATCCTACGAATCCTCACTTTAGAAACTTCACAGGGAGCACAGGTTTGGCTCGTGACTATTAATAACTACAAACGATGTACATGATGTGTATAAAAACGGAAAGCGCTGTGAGGCGGTGAAGCCGTCCGTCAGTCCGTGAAGACTATTTGCCTTTTAATCACATCCTGTTTGATTGTTAATTTCTTAAGACCCCTAAAGACCCAAAACACCCTGAGGACCCAAAAGACCCCGAGGACCCAAAAGACCCAGATAACCCAAAAGTCCCCGACGACATAAAATACCCCAAGGACCCCGAAGAACCAAAAGTTCCAAAAGACTCCAAAGACCCAAAAGTCAAGGAAGACCCAAAGAGATCCAAAAGACCCTGAGGACCCAAAAGGCCCTGAAGACCCATAAGTTCCAAAAAACCCTGAAGACCCAAAAGTCAACGGAGAGCTAAAAAGACCCTGAAGACCCAAAATATCCAAAAGACCCTGAGGACCCAAAAGACCCAGATAACCCAAAAGTCCCCAATGACCTAAAAGACCCCAAGGACCCCAAAGACCCAAAAGACTTCAAAGACCCTGAAGATCCAAAAGACCCGAAAGACACAAGTCACTGAAGACCCAAAATGACCCTGA
>CM068954.1:145499226-145511621 GCA_035128595.1 Eptatretus atami
AGGTGCAGGGATCAACTCAACAGGCTGGCGATCAGCAAAATCTGAAGGCGACAAACTTCATTGTGATAGTAGCAAAGGAAGATGACGGCCCAACAGTAAGTGTTTATCAAATACTTTGGGATGGATGAAAGGACTTGATGGCAACATCACTTTAGAAACTACTGTCTTGTTTGATATCTCCACTCTACCGACTTGAAGAATTGTTTTCATTATTTACACGTGTTTTAATTGTGACCCAAAGTTGCTTCATTTTATGTTTGATTTCAATTCCTTGTTTGTTGGTTTTTTATCTGTTGTTTTTTTCATTCGCTTTTTATCTAAAGAATAAAAAAGAATGACAAATCACTGAATGTTTGTGGAGTAATTGTAACAAAAATCTGAAAGCGATGCTTTGAAATGAGGTCACAGCTGACAAAGCATTCTGGCTATTTCAATTGTTGTTGTTCGGCTCGATGTATATTATCTTGGCCTCATCACCAGCTCCATGTAATAATGTGTGTATGTACTGTATACATTGGGATGCAAAAGTATGAGTCCACTTAAATCGATGCCAAGCTTTCTCAAATCATTATTTTAAACATGAATTTGTGATCATATTGAAGATATTATTTATGTTATTATAGTTATTCTGGGCTGACACTTTATCTTAACAGAATAACACTGTTTTGCTGCATGACAATGAAGGGTTTGATTCATCAAGTTATGGTTTTAATGGAATTCTCAATATTATGAAAACATATATGTAGACAACAAAATCACTTCCTTTATGTGGGACTATTTCAATTTAGACACTTTTTGTATTGCGCGAATGTGGATTTTACATTTGAAAGAGTTTCAATACTTTATTTATTTCAAGTAGTGTTATATACATCCATAGTAATGAAATATGCAGCTACATATGCATATTCCTGCCATGATGGATTTAAAATTTCTTCAAATATTGAATAAACAACAGGAATTCAGGCGTCGGTTCATTTGAATTTGGCCTACATTAAACGTTCAGGCTACTCGGTTTGCTCTGCTATCACGACTTTCACAACATAAGTTTCATAAAGCTGTCAATGATATCCAAACACAACCGCGCACTATTGGTACCCGACAAGTGCGCCTACATGGACTATGTCTTGCATTGGTGGAACCTTCCCGAGAATGTTGGGCAATCTGACGCGGGTGCGTTGCAAATCCGCTTGTTCATGTCTCTGTGGTTGTTCCAGCTCTATTATGAGGAATTGCCTTTGATGAAGTGTGAAAAAACTCTGAATTTTCCGGGTCTTGTCACGACGGCTTGTGTCTTTCTCTTTTCCTCTGGAACGTTTCCGCTTTAGCACATGCGTCAATTTCCGCGGGAGCTGGAATTGTGTCCCTTGATCGTCACCGAAGCCGCTCATTGATGCGGTTTCTGCAGCTGTAGTACGAGTAACCGATATATCGTCAGAGTGCACGTGGAACCGTACCAGAATCACGAACACAAGTATGTTTCAACACATCCTTGAACATAGAATCACACCGTGTTACTGCTGTGCGTGCAGTAAGGAGGATTTGACAGGTTCCCTGCCGAAGCTGCAGTTTCAAGTGTGTACAAATACTACCACTAGCCGGCCGTGTTGTTGCTGGCCCTGGCCCTAGTTTTAACCACGTCGACTTTCACCTTTCACCTCTCCTCTGCTGGACCTCTGTCATTCCGTCTGTGTGCTGGCTTCTGCAGGCATGCCGAAGTTATCTTGTAACGTCAAACCATCGAAGCAATCAATGATCGATCAAAAAGATCTGAATGCGGCCCCCAATGCCCGAGGCTAGCCCCGGGAATTTTTGACCAACGTTGGACTCCGTTCTGCTGACCGTGAAGAAACGGCTTGAAAAGCCAAACTTGAAAAGGAACCCCTCCACAATGGACGGACCAATTTTAAAGATATCCTAAAGATTTTACAACTCTTAATTCACCGACAATAAACGTTAAAGCAAATTTTCAAGGGAATTTTCAAATTCACGAAATTGTGGGGGGCCTAAATGTGGCCCGGCCATGGCCCACTTGCACACCCCTAATCCGGTATACCGTCATTCGGCATAGATAAATACAATAAAATTAAAACGTTTCATTTTTAAAAGGTCTCTTCATACCGTTTCTGGATTGCTTGTGTGCAGCCACTTGGCACGTGTTCTTCAAGTTATTCAACGGCGTACCGGTGTCCAGATCCAGAGGTCGGTTAAGGGCAAAATATTATATATTACAATGAGTAAAAATGTTTTCAGTTTTTAATGAATAATTAATCGCAACTCATGGCCAGACAGCCAAGGATAATACGAAGCTCGCTTTTGTGTAGCCCAGGTTTGAAATCCCACCGCTAATAAACTGCCATCTCGGTGTTTCACAGCAGGTGATTCACATGTATGTGCCCGTCTCATTGCAGTGGACAGTAAACTGAGCATCAATCTGCCGGAACCCCAACCCTCTTCCCTCCCACCCCTCCAGTGCCCAACCATCAGAATGTGGAATGATCCTCCGAGGGCAGAGATAAATTATCCACCTATCATTTCGGTAATGGATCACGATTCATGTTCCAATTTGTGAAGTTTTCTGTTTTCAATGTTTAGGTGCCAGGCTCTCTTCATGATCGTCATTTGAGCCCAGCAACTTCCAATGATAAGTTCAATTTGTCATAATATTCCCAGGATGTTTTTAATATCTCTTGAGTTCTTGTCATCATTCCCGTAGTCCAACTATCATGGGACACTATTGATTTTTCAGCTTGGATCTTTTCACTTCATTCTTGGTCTTTAGTTGGTAAATTATTCTAGAAATTTCTGCATGTTTGTCCAAAAATCATCTTATAATACCTCAATAGCATGCCTTACTTATCTTTTTGTATCAAAGTATGATCCTTATACAATGCTTGTTTTCAGTTTTCACCTCTTGGAGATTTCATTAGCATATGGTGACCGGTTTTATTCCATGTTTCAATGATTGCTTTTGTTCATTGTTCATCAAATTTCTTGGTACTGGATATCAAAGTTTTTGCAGATATGCGCGATTACTTTACCAACTATGTTAGTGTTGTTTGCTTGTACAGCTGTCTGACATGAAGTGTTTTTGTATGTTCAGTCATAAGCATAACATATCACTTCTCTTTGTTGATCACCTTTCTCTATTTTTTTGTTCCTTCACCTCCCCCCCCTCCCCCTCTCCCCTCTCCCCCCCCCCCCCCGTTTCTCTCTCTCTCTCTATCCCTCTCATCACTCCCCTCATAAATAAAATGCAGCACTTCCTCCACAATCCTGTCTCGTTTCTCTACATCTCACACCCCCTCCCTCCCGCAAGTGTATAGAACTTTGTGTGAGGTACACTCTCCCTACCTACCCTCCTTCTCTTCCTCCTCTTACCCCTCCAACCAACCTCCTGCCCTTATAGCCTCCTCTCCATTGCTTCCCCTTACATCTCCTCTGCCTCCTTGCTCTCACCTCCCAATCTCCTCTGCTCCTCTCCCCATCTCTCCCCTCCCCTCCCTCCTTACCAATCCACCAATTACAGCAACAGGTTGCATTTGCTTTACCTAATAAATGCCTTTCCTTCTCATTCATAGATTCCTTATCTCAACTAGTCACCACCATTGGCTCTTTCTGCTTCTGTTTTACGCCTTTGGAATGTACTTACTCCTGCAACTCCACACCAATTGCTCAATGTTTTGGCTGTTTTGCAGTTTTGCCTCGTGTCCACAGCACCAAACAGACCTTTATTTTCTTTCAAAACTTCAACCACTTCGCGACAGGTGCGATTTTTAATTGGTACCACAGAGTTTAACCCCAATGGTACTAAGCCACATTTAAAAAACAACAACAACAATGTTCCTGCATCTCAACACTTAAATTTGGAAATTATCAATTTCAGATGTGTATCTTTGAGCTCCGTAGGACTGTTCAGAATGAAAATTTGCAATCAATAATGGAATAGAAAGTTGTCAGGGTTGACCGTAATTTGACATTGACTAATTTTAAATGTCGATGACCCAATTACAGACATTTACATTTTTTCACCATAACCTCAATTAAGTTGTCCGCATAAATGAAAATTCCCTTTTAAATAGCAACGAGCAAGGCACATTAGCTTCATTTATTCATACCCCTATCAATTAAAGTCAGGTGAAGGTGAAATGGCTGGATCTGGAAAAAAAAAAAAAGCGTTTTTTGTTTGTCATTGTCCAATTTTACCAATGTGAATCCAAAGACCACTTGGCTTTCCAATGTGTCTTGAACCTAACAGCTGACCTGTACTGACGTGGTGGGAGTGTGTGTGTGGTGTGTGCTTGACCTACTTTTTCGGATTGTGACCTAATTAACAAAAAACACTTTTTTGATCATAACTTGAAAATTTTCTATTTTTATTGTTTGAAAGTATTGATGGATAAGATATGATATGGGGACACAATATTTCCTAATTACAACTCGCATCCCTACAATGTGAAGGCACAAGGTCATATGGTGGTCAAAAAAAAGATGGCAATTATTGGATCTCGGGCCAAGGGTAAGTTGATCGGCTGGCTGGACACTTGGCCACTGCTTTTATGTCACCGAGTTAATCTAGTATATTCATTATCATTATTAGACCAATTTTTTGATAATTATTTTGTGTGATGTCTATCCTTTTCTGCCATTCAGCAGTTGGTCAAAGCCATTTGTTGAACAGTAGAGAAAATATTCATTCCACTCAAACTAACAGAGCCAATCCCACTCGCAACAGGGCCATGCATAACGTGGACAGGTCTCAAAATCCCTGGAGGCGCTTTCCTGGAGCATGCTCCTCACAACTGTAGCTAATGACAATATATATGGGCACGTCGCATGAAAATTTACACAAAAGGTTAACTATACATTCTTGTAGCACAATCAATGAAATAAGGCAATCAAGATCTGTAATCTGTTATAATCTGTTCATTTATGAGTATCCAAAACAGCTTGGCCGGACCCTCCATCAAATATGCAATATGTTTCGGGTGTACACAGATCTGATCAATTGGGCTCATTAAATAAATAAACCTCCCCCTCCCCACGAGTGTGGGGAACGACACATTGAGTGCATAAGTGCAGTGGTTCAAACCATGACCCTGTCCTGAGGGGGTATTGAGGCGTGGGGAAAAGACCAACACTAATTCTGACAAAAAAATTGTTAAGTAAGGTGTGTATCCAAGATTTGAGTGTAGTTTTGATAGACTATTAAAAAAAATAATTCCCTTTTTTAAACACCTCGTATTAATAACCATCCTGCCAAGTAATGCCAATTGCCAGGAAAATAATCATACTATCATATGAAAAAGACACAACTATTTGAATTGCTTATCTATAAAAAATGCATTAGAACTTCTGTTTCCTCTCCTTGCTTTAGTTTCTTTAATTTTCACTGTAGCATGCATAGTGAAATCATCACTACACCAGTATTTTGCTCCTTGGAGGAAGGGGGATGTTACTTATTTTTCTCCCCGATATACTTGTATACAGTAAAGTTTCTAATACGCTTATTCACTCACGTATTTACAAATATATAATTTTGGGAAACTGCACAAGCAATCAGAATAATAGATTATTTCCAAATGGGAAAGTATAAATTCACAGGAAAACCATTTAATCTTATGATTTCATTATTCCATTCGATAGTTCAAATGGCGGACAAAGGCAGCACAATCAATCTGATCTTAAAATAAAAAAAATTGGCATTTGGTTTTGCTCTGTCTGTCGGTATTTTGACTCCCGATACATGCGATCGCACTTATCCAATCTCAACCAAACTTGCACATGACTAAGGGTCAACACATGGAGTTTTGTCGAGTTAATTTTGCCCCTCTCCAAGTTGGTTTTCAACCTTGGCAAAATCCGTATAACGTGTATATCTGTACTATAGCTAGCTTATCAAGCCGTTTTCAAGGCTCCTCTTGATTAAAAAAAAAAGTAGAATAACATACACCAATGATAATGACATGATATAATGTTATTACAAATCAATATACTATGAAATAAAATTCCCCCCTCCCCAAGGGGTTTCTCCTCCTTGAAACAAATGCCGTAGTTAGTAAATAGCTTACTTGTTGGCATTTCCCAGGAGCCGCTTCCAAAAAACAACAAAAAAAAAAAAAAAATAAAAAAAAAAATAAAAAATTGATCATAAAAATATAATGTAAATGCATAATCAATTCGATAAATAATATTAACACGCCAACCGTTCGCACTCTGTGAAGAAGAAGCTAGAACATCAATGCGCATTTCATCTTCGGAGGCATTATTTTCTGTTCAAAATGCGCATCGGCAATAATGATAAAAGCCAAATTAATAAATAATAACAACCGACATTGCAAAATAAATATTCATTATTATTAATAATATCACAAATAACGATCATGGGTAAGAAGAACATCTCACCCCCCCCCCCAACCCAACTCAATCTCCTGCTCAGTCAAAGCATCATTTTCAACAATCACGTGTTGAGATAATGTATATTTAATGTAAAATATTTAGGGTTAACTGACTTTTTTATTAAACCCCCTTGCTCTCCGTAGGTGCATTTCTAGCACAAGTAAATTCCTTATTTTTGGATCAAATTAGTTTTACACAAAAAAGTATTGAAAAAATCATAAACTTAAATTATCATTTCAATTGCTCATTGAACAGATGCGCATGTAGATGTCGCAATCGTAAGACTTGTGGACATGATTAGTGATAGTGCCGTGTATTATATAATTGAAGGAGAATTTTTTTAATTTTTATTTTTCAACACCGCTGCAAAGCTACACTGGACACGCGAAACATAATTCTTAGTATTATTCCACCACCGAAAGTGACGGAGGTTAGTTTTTCACCGCTTCTATGTCAATATCTTGTCATTGTTCCTATCTGTGCACAGGATATCTCAAAATGTTATGGAGGATTTGACAGAAACTTAGGTGAACAGGAATATGTCATATGACAAGGATCAACTTTGATTCTGCATTTAGTGAAGATCCATATCGATGAATTATATCTTTGGAAAGTGATTCTTCACCATTGAAGATAGGCAGAAAGAAAAACAGTATCAGCATGATATCTCCAAAAAATTATGGACGGATTAGACGAAACTTGTGATAGATTGGTGTAGGTGACGAAAGCAAGCTGATTGATTTTGGTTCAGGTCGGTATCCACATTCGGACCTATCAGTGCGGTACGTAAAAGAAAATCTGTTTCAGCTGGGGAAGGTATGCGCTTAACACTGCTGTTGATTACAATTGCTGAAAGGTATTATTTAACAAAGCAATTTCCCTTTAATATCAACAACATTAAATTATGAGGGACATTTCAAAATGTTTTGTTACTAGATACCCACAAATGTCCACAGACGTGCCCAAGCGTCTTTTAATTTTCACTGACTCGCTGAAGTTACCATCGACAAAGATTCCCTGTAAAATACCATATTTCTTTCACTCCTTTTTCACGTCCTCGGATAGTTGCATTATTGAATTATTTTCAAAATTAAATTATTTTTGTGACCATATATTTCACATTTAATCGCGCTAGTTCCCCCCAAAAAAGTCAGTATCATTTTTAATTGGAATTGAAAAAATGCAATACCCTGAAGTTTCAGGTCCATACATCAGTGCCCTCAATAAGTATTCGAACAGTGAAGTATTAAATGTGTTATCTGTTTGCTACATATACTCAAGAAATTTGGATTTGAGGATCAAAAAGTATTGAAGCGAGGACAAGGTACAGAAGATCAGCTCTTTTAAATCTTGGTTTTCTATTCATACATGTCTTACCCATTGTAGGAACCAATAACTTTTAAATGTTTCTCCCATTTAGGGCTAAGTATTGAAACAAATATATGACAGTGCTTCTTGTTGCATTGATTGTTCAATATAAAAGAAGCTGAGAATTGTACTAGTCTGGTTTTTATCATTTCTTTTGCCTTGGGAGTCTGTTGGATCGTAGAAAACCACCATGAAGACCAGAGGAACTGTCTATGATAGAAAGCAGCAATTTGGAAATGCTGAAGACAGCAATATTTAATTTTGACCATAGACGAATAGGGCCGAGCAAATTACAAAATTATGGAATATTCTTGAAAAAACAACAAAAACCACTTGTGACTTAGCAATAAACAACGCCGGTCAAGCAAGAGGACAACAAGTGCAGTTGATGACACAAAAACTAATCACAGTGTGAAGAAACCCTAAACAACTTCAGTTGACATCACCAAAATTCAGAAGTGCAGGAGGTGAATATACAATCTCCGTTACGCAGAAGACTTCGACAGCGAATATTACAAAGTACATACCGCAATGCAAACCCTCATCAGCACAAAAATAGAAATGAGTCAGATTTAGAATTTGCCAGGATACGAGTGAGCAGTAGATTCTTTGGAACAAGTTTAATGAACATGAACCATGATAACCTTTCCAAGCAATGGAAAAGGCGAAAGATGAAAAGCAAGCGACTGCAATGATCAAGCCATAACCTATCTGTGAAAGCCATGGTGCGAGTCGTGGCATGGCTTGGCTTTGCATCGCTGCTCTGAACAGTCACTAACTTTAATTGATGAGTAACCTATGATGGCGAGCGCAAAATGAATTCGGAAGTGTACAGAACATTTTTTATCTGCTATGTACAAAAATGCCTCCAAATACATCGGCGACGCTTCCACTGCAGAAAAGACAATGACCCAAAACCACTGGCCACGCACCAAGTGTTCATCAGGGGGAAAAGTGAGAGTTGAGACTGGCAATGAATCATCCCTGATTTAAATCCGATGAAGCATGCATTTTCATTAGCTGAAGAGACCTAAATGTAAGAAACCACACTCAAACAACAAAACTGAAATGCTTCAGTAAAGTCTGGCAAAGGCAGCTGCAAAGAAAGTTACAAGGAGGTTGGTGATGTCAATGTCACATGGCTCTATGAGTCGTTGCATGCAAGATACGCAACCAAATACTAACTATGATACTACTTTAATTTACCTAAGTTCATCTTCAATTTATGCTTGACTAAATGGGCGGGACAGACTAACTTCTATTTTTTCAATGGTGAAACAATGCATAAAAACCAATAACTAAAAGTTGACTGTACTCTTGCTCATATTCATCTTCTTTATCTCAATCCAAATTTCTTAGTCATTTATAGCAATAATATTACATTTAATTCCGTTCCATATTATAAGGCGCTGTACATAAATTCAATGGACAAGAAATAACAGCAAAGATGATCATCACACACATCACATACACAATGCCTGTCTCCATAACATACAGTTAAGTACATATCAGTCAGCAAATTATACATGCGGCATCGAGCACTCCGTGCTCGGTGTGATGACCATCTCGAGCTACTTCGGTGGGCAATTTAAATGGAAATTTCCACAAGTGATACTATCTTTGGAAACAATGTACACTGAAAATATTGGGAAACACTGTAACCTATTTGGCCTTACTGGACATACTTTAATGTTTTTGTTCTATAAAAATGCAACAAAAATATAAATTCTCCATAAGAATAGATGTTATTCTGACACATGTACACTTGAAAATTATTTATTGTGACATACTCTAACCATATTTGCTTGCTGGACAACATCAAATTTTGTGATGAAATGCACAATGATCAATTGTTGAAGTTTTGTCAAATATAGCACTGACATTTATTTGCATCTCTTGAACATTGTATTCGTTACAGAACTTTTTGAACAGATTCCATAATCAATTAGTGAGTCTTTTAAAAATTAAATATTTTGTATCAACTGCCCACCTCTTCTTCAACTCTCTTTTCTCGACTCCTCGCCACAACCTCCTCCTTCCCAGCCAGCCTATCTTCAGCTCTTGGCATAATTGGATCACCAACCTACGAAGTTTCACGAGACCACAGCACAGGAGCACAAATAGCTCGGTAGGCGTGTACCCCTCTTGCAGCGCCATAACTCACTGAGGAGAAGAGGGACTTTTCCACGAATTGATTGTGAGGTCTTCCATTGGCTTCGCCGCCTGACTCACCAGTGGCTGGTGGCCTGCCGTATGCCAATTCCGCCCTTCTTACACTTGTACGGCCTGGATCAATTCGAAGTCGATAGCACAAGGAACGATGTTAGCTTCCGCTTCACATCGAGCTGAGAAATTGATCGTGACATGACGGGAAAGTTGTGACGTTCACCATGACTTGGTTGACTCAATGTGCCCAGAAATTATCTTCAATAATGTAGTTTTCGTGAGCCTCAAACGCTGAAAAATTATGCCATAACTCGAAGTGTGTTGTTTGTTGACTATCTACCACTCCTGAAGGCTGATGCATGAGTTAAAATTTATGGTTATTATCATGTGGCACAAGAAGTTATGAAAGCAGTTACAAAAAAAACATATTCTGCAGTCAGGGCAAGTTCAGACGTTGAGCAGAGCCCCATTCTCTCTTAAAATAATATGGTCTTATAGTTCACTAGACAATTATTATGTTTCGAGTTCCAATCCTGTCTGGAGACAGAAGGTTCGAATCAAGCCAAGTCATAAAAAGTCCTTAAAATGGGACGTGCTGCTTCCTTGCTTGAGTCAAATTTTTAAAAAGATAGAGCATGGACTTTAACCAAACTGGCATCATATTCATGACAGCTTGATGGCTGAATACAAGAATCTGTGTGGCTGTGTTGAATTCCTGTAAGGACTCCACCTGTAGCAGGGATAGCGGGATTACAAGGGAGATTATCCTATAGTACGTTTTTCACTGTTAAAGAAAAACAGCAACAATGCTATTTGGTGTTTTTATCTACACAAACATATGCAGTTAGAAAGAAACACTACCTGTGTAAGTGATACCATGAAGGTAGAAGATATTGTGGTTACTTCGCTATTGATCACAAACGATTCGAACGTGAGGGATTTTTGTCGGTTCCAAGGTGTCCCAGAGGTTAAATTGACTGTCACCAGGAATTGTCTGCGAGCGCAAATGCAAATGACTTTTCACTGTAATTCATACAAGGAAGAGAAGAGTTGAAAGGATGTGTTAATTTTTGCTAAATATACTTTATTGTCAGCTCAACGTTATATACGTGTGTAAATGATCAATGTTTGATAGCAAACATGAATATCTTCTTATTCTTTTTCTTTCGGCTGCTCCCTTAGGGTCGCCAAGGATCATCCGTATGATCCGATAGTGATTTGGACATGTTTTACGCCGGATGCCCTTCCTGACGCAACCTGTCGCCTTTACGAAAGGATTATGGTACACTATTTAACCGGGGTATAACAATATTGTACAATTATGTAAAGCCAAATGTACATATATCTATATATAAAAGTCTGTATGTGTCAGTACTCTCATAACTCAAAACATAATCTAAGCAACCTGAACTTGCATGCATACAAAGGAACTCAAGTGTGTGTGTGTGTGTCGTGGTGTGTGTGGTTGTTGGTGTATGGTACACATACTATATATATAATATCGTATTTCAAGGGCCGCTCAGCGGGAAGACCTCCGTGAGAAGCTTGTGCTCCTATGGTTGGCAGTGAGTGCCCGGAAGCAGTGGAAACAGGGGCATTGTATTTTGAAGAAATTGCTTACTCATTTGTGGGTCGCCGATAGCCACTAGCGAGTGCGCTTGGTTTGTCGTGTGTCAGATGCTGGTGTGTTCTGTCTGGCCTGGTTTGATTTTTTTTTTTTTTTTTTCCCGAAAACAATATAATATATATTATGTATATATATACAACACCACACACCACACACCACACACAACACACACAACCAAACACACACGTGTGTGAGTACCGTGTATGCAAGGGTGATTACAGTACTGAACACGTTTCGTGAAGGCACTTTGGCAAAAATGAGAAACTAAATGCCGTATCTGCAAATATCACGGGTGGAACCTACTTATTTCCTTTGATTCTCTATTTAACTCATATTGTTTTCATTCAACAATATCTCAAATACAAAATTAGATATATCGATAATCAACAATAATACAGTTACAACTGCGGTTAACAAGAGAACACATTTGACATTACATCGGATCGGAGCAGCTTCGTACAGATCGAAACTCCAAATCAAAATGTATTGAGTATTTATATTTCCCACACACTTTTTGACATTGGGACCCAAAACGTTGCACAGAAGGATTTGGAGAGCTCGCCCAAACTAAGGAGTATTTCGGTGAAACAAAAAGAGGGAAAAACAAAAATTATTATATATGATAATAATTATTATATTAATATAGTATATTAATATATATATATTTAATATATTTATTATATGTGGATTCGCGCCGCGCTGACGACCAAGTAACTCGATCGCGCCCGCCAGACGGAGGACATTCAGCGTGACCCTGGATACGCAGGGATTAGTCACGGGTGCCTTCGGCTACCCAAGTTCCGATTCTACAGGATAGGTGAATCGCGGAAGCGATATA
>CM068954.1:145572631-145585097 GCA_035128595.1 Eptatretus atami
TATATATATATCAAACCATGGTGTGTTTCCATGTGCTAGTCTGTCTCCTGTTTATGGTGGCCGCTTTCTGTGCTGCATCTGAAAAGCTGTGCATGCAGGTGGAGCTCAACATTCACATTTAACATGATGGGAGAACAGACAATAATAATGAATAATGATGTCAAATTTTATTTTGCAAGCAGGATATTCCACACTCCTTTGAGACAAATCCAACCGCCGCTTCTGGATGTTGCACCACCATTTTGCGGTGGGCGATATAAGTAGCTCAGCACTTTGACTCTGAGTGAAACCAAGAGTGCAACACAATTAACCTTTTTAAAGTCCATGAACTAATTTATATTGATAGATTAACTTAACGGTAATGGTTTCCCATTCTCAGAAAACTCTGTCTGCATTGGTGCGATTCTTCCCAAACTCAAAATTTACATTTTCTGAACCAATGGATAACTTTGAGTGTAGTGTTGTTGGAGATATTTCTTAGTCTCATTTATACTTAGCTGTTATACAACCTCCATATTGATACAAAAAATCGTGAACAACCTTAGATTCAATAAGGGTGAAGTTGTGAAACTCGAGGAAAAATTAAAAGTGAAGAGTGGACAGAGTGGGTTGATTGAGAAAAAAATGTCGCTGGTAGGAAACAAAAATTGATCCGAGAGGAAGGGGAGTTGCACGTTGGGAATAAGAAGGAATTGGTCTAAAATGTTATCACCCAATTCCCCTCCAAATCCTACTCCAATCACATGCTATTTTCTGACAATTTTGTAGTTTAGTTCTGGTGTGTGAGTTGGATGGATGCCCCACATTAAACAATTGGTAATAAGTTCAAATTCATTCATGCAGCACTCTTTAAGTATTAATAGGATTACTAAATAAATAACAAAAGGTTTTGGGTTGACACAGTGACGAATTTTTTTTCATATTTAGGTCTGGGACTAGAACACAAAATGGAGCAGGCGTAACAGACACTATTAGTGTATTGAAGGGGGAACACACAAACGCGTGTTGTGTACGGTGAAGGTTAGTATATATATATGTGTGTAGATTTGTATTAATTTGATACCAAGGGACAGAATGAGAGCAAGGTGGACACATTGTGTAGAATAGATGGAACAACTGCAAACTGCTCCAATTACAGAAGAAGGCAGGATTGCAGGGAAGAAGGCAGACAGGAAACAAGAAAGAAGAAAAATTATATATATATCGCAATTAACGGTATATTATGTATATTTATATATATATATATATATATATATAATATATATACATATATCTAACATAGTCATATAATATATACTATTCATATACATATATTACAGTTATATATTAATATACATATATCTATACATATAAGGTATATATATATATATTATATCGTAGTTTACTATACGTATATATATATTATTCATATATCTATACATATACAGTATTAATAACATATATCTATTACATTCAGTAATATAATTATTTATAATATATATAATTTATTATGTGTTACATATTACATATAATATATATTATATATAATATATTATATATATATATATATGTTGAAAAAACGAAACGCCACATGTCTCACGTCGTGAATGAAGAGAATATAAGCAATTAGTCTCACCTAATCAATTAACCTGGTGGTAGATTTGTTAACGATTATATCCCTCGTGGGTAAGCAGACTGAGAGAGGTGTGAGCATTGGGTTCTCCTGTGATGGTTACCTATTTGGTGAATGGTCTTTAAAGGTGTGGAGGAACTCTGGGAAGGTTTGAAACAGCAACGCTTACCCTGTGTGGCCTTTTACCTGGCCTCAGTTGCCGACATCGAGGAATACAGGCAAAGTCAATCCATCCATGCGGGACCCCACTTGTGCAGAGGTTGGTGCGCTTAACAGTCTCTTGGCTATTGGCAAATCCTGGACAGGTCGCCACTCTGAACAGGTTACCAGCATGCTGGCACTGTTTTTGCCCCCTCGGAAGGATGGACAAGGCAGAGTTAACCCCACCTGGTATCAATTCAAGCGGCCGAGCGCGGGGTCTTGAATTCAGGATCTAGGAGAATCCCAAAGCCACCACCCTAACCATTAAGCCAACACCAGCATGTGTATTGACTTTGATGTATGTATGTCATGTATTATACTATATATATACATATATACTATATATATAAATACTAGATATTAATATAAGATATATCGATCTCGTTGCCCCACATATATGGAAGGCAGGATGTTGGTGCTATTTGCAGCAGAATAGAAGATGACCTAGGCAATGATAGGTTAAAAGGGCCTCGAGAGGATGTTAGAGCAGCAGAGCAAGCTTTTTTGACATTTGAGCTGTGCCGTTGGTCTGGTTTCAAGAATAAGAGTCGAGAGGTTTCCACCCCAGAAAAACCTCTTACCTTTTCAGGTACAAAAACACAGTTCACGGAGCAGTTTGTTGCAACTGGCGTATACTGGTACAAGCACATAAGTCTGATTATGCAACAGCTTTGTTCTATACCTTTGTACAAATATATGTTACAATTCTAGATTTGCACACCAAGTTCATGTTTTTTATTCCATGATGATGCGTACTTTTCGAATTAGTGAAATATAATCTCAAATTGAATGTGGCTTTCACCTATTTAGCTATTGGTTTTTGCCATGATGTCAAAAACGAAAATCTTAACTCTCTTCAGTCCTGTGTAGTCTCGTAACAAATTGGAGGTGTGGCGTTGGGGTTGATGGTGACAGAGCTCGTAAAAGTATATGCTTTGGATGATTGCCATGTTCTTCTCAGCACATTCAAGTTAAGCATATTAACAAGTAACACACCAGGCAAGGAAGTCAGATTTATTTTTGGAAATAATGTTTACTACTTGCTGGAGAACCAACCTGTGTCTTCCATAGAAGACAAAATGTCACGACCACTACCGTTTGTCCCACTTTACTTATCCCAGCATCAAAATAATAATATTTTTCACACGTGGCACACGGCACACCTTTGCCAATTGATTTTATGTACATCCAGAAAACTCATCAAGTCAATTGTGGGTTCCAGATAATAATGATTGCAAGATCTGCATTTAAGCTCATTATGTTTTTATTTTCTGTTTGTTCTCCATTCAGACATTGATGAATGTCCGGGACATATAAATGCAATGGGATGATATTTGCAAGAACACGAAGGAGCATTTCGGTCTGCGACTGTTAAACCTTGATATGAACTCCCTGTGGCAGCGTGGGGTAAGTGATTCCAGGACTATTTTAACACTTAGGATTGAGAGTTAACAATATCATGAAGCGAAATGAAACTCTTCACGACATGAGAAATGAGATCCTCAACCCCCCGTTTATGTGTGACGCAGATATTGATTGAATGCAGCCAAATCACAGACTGCGAGAAACAAACAAACTGCTCAACAACTCGGGTCTTACGCTTGCACCTGAAGCCTGGCTTCACAAAATTAATTCAACAATTCGTTGTCTTGGACGGCAGGTTTCTGTCACTCGATAAAATTATTTCATTTATGAAAATATCTTAAGAATTTTCTAATTATATTTTTTTGATTCATCAGTTTAATATGCCAAAAAAAAAGGATGATTCTTGCAAAGCACCATTTTCTCTCACATTTCGTAATTTCCAACTCCCATGTTTGCTTGCAGACATGAATTGCCTCACGATTCTCTTATAACTGTTCTCGGGATTTTGGCATTCTGTAACACGTCATGGTGGGTTCACTGCCAGTGTCAAGAAGGAGCCAATGGTGATGGTGTGACTTGTTAAGGTATAAGTTACTTGCCACATTTAACACGTGCAGGATGAACTAATCCATTGACAATGTGAATAACTCACGTCCAAATATCGAGAGAGTATATTATATACAGTTAACGGGATATGATAATCCAAGAGGCCAATTAACAACTACAATTGAGCGTAAGATGTGATGTAGATGATCTTTATATTTTCAGATTATTTCATCTTTGCATTTTATCATCGTTATCATGCAGAAATATTCCGTTCTGCTTGTTTCTTCTGTTTCTTTAACCCACCTGTATTTATTCACTTTCAGCATTGAATGTTGCAAGTCCTCTCTGCAATGGGAAGCGTTGGTGAGAGCATTTTTGGGATTACCATGTTCGTGTCCGCTTCGTATGAACGTCAAGCCAGACAACATGGCGTCAGGGTAAGTTGCTTCAAGCTACACATTAAGAAAACATTTTACAAGAAAAATGTGTAATTTGATAACATATTAGTTATTGATAGGATTTGAGTCGATTTTGTATGTACTCTTGTTCGGATGTTTATTTGTACATGGGCATGAAAGGTCTTTTTATGCAAGGGAGTATTTTCAGGGAGTCATTTACGAATCAATTAACACATCCGATTGGAATTGGACAGTATTGCAACTCTTTGTGAAAAAGCAAAGGTCGGTATTTGAGTTTCAGCAGAAGAAAAAGTGGAGCTTGTTTAATGAGTAATAATGACTGATGTATTTATTGAAAAATATGTCTAGTGTCACGTGCCGTGGAAACCAAGCTTAGGCTAAATTTGGATGACACACTGGCGGATCGAGCATGGATTAGTGCGGAGCGCCTCTTGTTCACATTGTCTCTGACATTGCAAATGGCTAAACAATGGATTATCCGATTTCTTTATTTTCCCTTCAATGTTTTTGGATTAAACCGGAATCGTCCCCGCAGGAGATTTGGCATCAACAATGGCAACTTGCAAGGCCTTTGAGAATAAGGAAATATCATAGCGTGCACAAGGATTTGATCGCCCAAGATTGGGATTGCAGACATACATAACTTAGAAGGGCACTACGTAAGAGCGCATACCTCCGTTCACGTATGCTGATAACGAGAAGCATATCGGCCCAAAGCGTTTTTGAATATCAGCTTGCGTATCGGTTACTATATAGTTTTTCGGCCTGTCTGTTCATTGGTTTAGAATCACTAAAAAAAAAAATTCTCGTATCCGAGCCGGAATCGAATCAAATTGTATTGCCAACACCCAGCGTGTCCACAATTTCGGCCGACTCGTCACACTTTGTTTGAGATATCCTGTTATTTATCGGTTTAGGCCCCTACCTTCAAAGGATTTAGCGCCGAACAAAACCCTATTCCACTGGATAATGCTCTGTACAATATTGGTGTAGGGACTCCAACAGTGTAGACCCATTCACCACACTTCTGAAAGGCAGAGTGCCCTGCAAGGCATCCCAACCTCTGCCTAACTTGGAAAAGTTACATAACTATACTAGAGGGTACTGTTTTAATCCTTTTTTAAAATTATTTTATTGTTTTTATTCTGTTGCATTTTGAAGAAAATCAAATTTTTTGTTTGTTTCCATTTTTTTTGTCGGGGCCTAAAACACTTCCCTCCACTTATTATGGTGATCAGAGTCATTTAGTTAACCTTCATAGCTACAAATGCTTAGCACTAAAGAGAGATTTTTTTTTTTAATGCAACTTTTTCAAAAAGAAATATTCAAAAACGTTTCCTGAAACATCATGCACTCATTTTGTGAACCTTGAATTTGATGAAGGTCCGTTTGCCATGTCTGAGATAATGGTGACACAGTATATTCACATGACAGACGAACACATCTCTTCTCAAGTATGTTGTGAAAGAAAAGAAAAATTGACTAATAATTATTGGAACAAACAAACCGCGAGGAGCCAATTGTTGAATGGATACTTTCAGATGGATCACCTTCACATGTAAATCTGTTTATGTGTACAATAAACAAAGGAATCTATTGCTTTGTGTCCAGTTCGTCTACAAGTCGTTAATTTGATAATATTTATTTCTATTCATCGTGATGTAAAAATCAGTTCTATGTTACTTATACAAAATGGTCTGCAGCAAGTGGGACAACGTTCGTTTACATTGCGAGAAACAAGTTTGTCTTACAACCTTTGGAAACAATACAATCAACTTTTATTTCTTTTTCAGATCGTTATGTGAATTGCCTTCAGTGGAGTTATTTGCACAGATTGCAGCGATACCGTTGAGGCTTAACTGCAGTTTGCTTTTGGGTTTCAAGAGATGGTGATTACACTTATTCGTAGAGTAGGCGTTTTTGTTAACTTACCATTCACATTGATAAAGAAATGTAGGTTGTTTTATAACTCGTGCATTTCAATCTCTTCTGTCATGCAGCAAAATGACTGCACAAGCATTTATTGTGGAGGATTCATTCGTCTTCTTTCATGCAAGTGGAGAAAAGAGTGTTTGTGCAACAAGGGTAAAATATCGCTTTTTGTGTCTTGTCGTGTAATTGTAAAAGTTTTCATATGTACCTAGTTGATAGAAACTAGCAGTGTGTGTGTGTGTGCTGTGATGTGTGCATGTGTGTGTGTGTGTGTGTGTGTGTGTGTGTGTGTTGTGTGTGTGTGTGTGTGTGTTTATGATATGTTGCTGTGATTTTCCATTTTTGTTTTTCTATTTGAGGTTATTTAGATGGTATTGTCATTTAGAAGCAGATTATGCTTGGTGTTTGCAGTTGTTGTTTGAAACAATTCTGTTTTGTGGATGAGGGTAAGGAACCTCCTTCCACCATAATTGCCTGGTTGATCCTTTCTGATGAAGCTGAAGTATGTGGGAAAATTTTGAAATTTTTAGTTTGATTCTTGAGATGGTCATATGTCTATTTTTTGTTGGTGAAATACTTTTAAATGACGTTTATGTAGCTGAAATGTTCGGGTTGAATTATTGGGAGTGATTGTTATTATCTGTGTGACTGTAGAGATGTTATATTACACCAAGGTCATTGGGCGTCACCTTGTACGAGGTCAATTGTAGATTAGAGATGAGACGTTTGTGTCATCCAGTTGCAGAAGAATGAGTATGTGAAGTTGTGATTCTAATTTGCAGTTAGCGAGTTGTGGTCGGACTAGTTGAGTCAATGCTCCAACAGAGAAGTAAAGATCCGTGTTGAAGCACATGAATCTCTAAGGAAAGAAAATTGTAATCTCCAGAGTGTGGCTTGTGTCTTCACAATTAAGTCTACCATTTGTGTTCTTCCATGTATAAGACTGCAACAGGGAAGAATAGTAGGAGTGTCTATTCTTCTGAAATAAGAGCCATCACATTAAGATCTCTCCAGCCTTCCAATCAAGAGTATGCTATCAATCCAAGATATGGCATCCAACTCCAATCATTAGCAGAGGCAAGATTATTACTGTGCTAGCTTGATGACTTGTTGATTGTGTGCCAAGATTTTGGCACACTTATATCTCTATCCTAATTTTACGGCTCTGATTGCCAATATGTACCAAAAATGGTGACCATGAAATAAAATATATCAGGAATTTATGATATACGAGAGCGAAGTGCACAATACGTCAAGTGAGTAAAGAGACAGGAATTGAATGACACCCCTTAATCCTATAAAATCCTTAAACACTACTCTAACACCTACATTAAAAACATAATATCAGGAACGAAGAAGAACAGAAAACTATGAGGGGTACAGAGGGAAAGAAAAGGTACATATTGGAATTTGGAGACCCCCCCCCCCCTGTTTACTTTTTTCCCCCCCCCCCCCCCCCCCCCCCATACCTTTTAGGCACGAGATGGTTCAGCAGACTGGCTGCATTCGTTGGATGGGTTTGGGGTGTGGGCAGAGCTCATTCACACCTGTCGGCACATCTGCCACAAGCTAGGTTATTCAGCTTTCTGTCCACCGTAAACCATCACTGTACCTCGCCAACTCACTACTACTTGAACAGACTGTTCACAAGAATAAAGCATCAGAAGAAACCCATCGCTTGCTTATCTGAGATTACAGTTTCAAGAGCTACTTTCCTCTATTTTTACATGCGCAGGCGACAAGATGAACAGAACAGTGACCAGAACTGTGTGTTGTAGGTGTGCAGTCTCCCGCATGGTGAAGTTTCGACGAGCAACATAGGCAGGTAATGCAGTGTAGCGAGGATGCAAGTATGCTTTGCAGCTGTTGGCCTTTCCAGCTCTCTCAAACCTTCTCCATGGTTTAGCAATCTCTTCTACATCTCCTGCTTCTGCTGCACCTCCTTGAGTCTCCTCACTGTGGATCTTTCAGCATCAAGTGTCACTGCCTTTTATAGTACCCTTTCCCCCACTGTGGGATGTCTATCCCCCCTGACGATGTCATGTAACATGCTGCTTTCGCAATGCTGATGAACACAGCATGGTTGCGCTGTTCACAGAGCATATGCGGATTCGCAGCCAGCATATGTAGGACGCGCATGATTATGTGCAGTGTATGTTACGATGTGCAGTTGTATTGTGTGAGAAGACAATGGCGTGTTTAAGTTATAACACAGAGGAAAAGAGGAGAAGAGAGAGACATGGAGTCGAGACTCCGGTGATGAATAGCCTTACATCTCCATTCTGGTCTTGCTAATTAGAGAACAAACACAATTGACATTCATCAGAGAAACGAACTGGCACTGTAAATAATTGAATCCCTTCATTAACCCTCATCAATTTTGTAACAATTACATATACATACACACATATACATATGGTTTCTTAACATATCATATGTCTTTCTTTGCTTGTACTCCAATTGTTGTGAATTTAATTATGACTTCTATGTTCACAGTATGAGAATAATGGAATCCACAGTGCACCAGCAAGAATGAATGTGAGATGAAACCATGTGATGAAATTTACTTGGGGTCTGCACAGACGCGGATGGCAGCTTCCATTGCTCATGCCACAACAGATACACATTGTTCGCTGATGGTGTATCATTCAAGACATCAACGATGCCATGTCACAAGTCCGCCGTGTGAGCCAACGAAATCAGCAACACCTGGCGTCATACACCTGAAATGCAAAAAATGCTACCACGGTAATGCATCTACTTTAATATTAACTCAATTACATACGACAAAATAATTTTTTTTGTTATCACATTATGTTCATTATGCCTGTTGTTGGCTTAATGGTTTAGGGTGGTGTGGGGCTTGGACGCATCTGAGATCCTGAGTTCAAATCCTCTGTGCTGTTGAATAGTTGCCAGGTGGGTTGACATCTGCTTGTTCATTCTTCTGAATCGGTTAAAATGGATTGCCAGCTTGCTGGTATTCTGTGTCAAGAGTGGTGACCGGTCAGGATTGTGCCAATAGCCAAGAAGGACTGCTGTAGGCACCCAACGCTCTCCACAGAGTATGGTCCATTATAGAAAGATTATCACAATGATATAAAATATTACATCTTAATTTTTGAAATATGAGGTACTTTAAAATAAATTGACATGACATCCATATTTCTGCCAGCTAAAGACCCATTTCATGAATACTTATTTACCTGCATTTATACGTAGATTCTTCCGCGAATAGATATAACTATTTTCTCAAATGACCAAGATATTTAAACTCAATTTTCAAGCAATGCATTTCCTGTTGAAGTGTCAACAATGTGCCCATGCTGAAGAAGCAAGGTGTGCAGCTGACAGAAATGCAACAACACTGTTGGATGTATGAGTGTCTCTTGTCGAATGGCTACAGGATGATGAAATGAACTTGTGTTGACATTAAATAATGTTCTCGCGGCCAAATTAGATGCCCAGCCCCTTCAAGCTGTCAAAAACACACCGGCTGACACATGCGTCTGCAATGAAGGATACAATAGGTAAGTACATTATTAATCCACATTACTGAAAGGTATGATTCCCAATATTAAGATTGATCTTCAATGACATTACAAATATAATATATATATATATATATACATATATATATATATAATATATTATAATATTATAATATATACATAGAAATAGTATATATATCAAACCATTGGTGGTTTCCATTGCTAGTCTGTCTCCTGTTATATGGTTGGCCGCTTTCTGTGCTGCATCTGAAAGTGTGCATTGCAGAGTGGAGCTCAAACATTCACATTTAACAGTGTGGGAGAAAGACAAAAATAAATGAATAATGATGTCAAATTTTATTTGCAAGCAGGATATTCCACATCCTTTAGACAAATTCCAACCGCCGCTTCTGGATGTTGCACCACCAGTTTCGGTGGCGATATGTAGTCAGCACTCTTGACTCTGAGTAAACCAAGAAGCTGCAACACAATACCTTTTTAAAGCTCCATGAACTAATTATATTGATAGATTAACTTAAATTTTCCCTCCAGTGGGGAGATACTTGCTTGTGTCTCTGATCTATACCCTTCTCTTGTGTTTCCAGATTCATGTTACAATTTCAAATCCTTCATTTTTAACAACATTATTCTTGAACATCCACCACAGTTACTTCTCGACATAAAACATTTTTTTTTTTTTTTTTGTATATCCATGGTCGAGGGCTCGTATGAGAGCTAACACAACAACGCACAGCAAGGGGGCATGAACAAGAGGGCGGAGGGAAGCGGACAAAACCTTGGGGAAACAGACACTTAGGAGATCTGTAACGCGAGAGGGATGGACGGAGGAACATGGGAAGAGAAGTGATGACATTACAGACTTTCAGGAAGGAAATGCAGGGAATTGCAGAAGAGTGGGTGTGATTACTCGGGTAGAAATTTATCGAGGATTTGATGGGATGATAAGAGCTGGTGGTGAACAGCTGTTTGAAACCTGATGGAAGAATGGGAAAAATAGAGTGAGGAGTTTATTCCAAAGCAGGGAGAAAAAGAGGAACTGAGGTGAAGGTGAGCATGATTCGTGATTTTTGATGTTTTACCAGATGGGGTTGTTGGCGGACCTTAGCGCCCCTGTCAAATTTGGGGACAAATGGCAGAGAGAGCATGGGGCAAGGCTGGAGAGGAGTCGCGTAGAAGACAGAAAGACCACCGAGCCAACCTGCAGGTGATTGACTGAGAGGCCCAAAGAGCTCAGCTTTATGCGCGGAAAGATGCGAATGATCTAAATGCCCTGGTTTCGACAGCGTGAAGCGAAAGGTTGGGAGCAGGAGCACCATGCCCAGACGGATGAGAGCAGTACTCCAATCAGGCTACGGACCAAAAGTCTTGTAAGATGTCAGGAGCTAAGACGGCCGAGGAAGACTTTGCACGCGAGGATCCAGTCGGCGACTGCTTTGAGGCGAGTTTGAAATGTGCTTCCCAGGAAAGGTCAGGCAGATAGTGAGACCCAGAAACTTGAAGAAAAGACTTCTTCCAGAGATTTTGAGAAATGTGATGGCGGGTTTTCTTAAACGGTCCTTTCAGAGACATGTGGAGTGTGAGATTTGTCTGCGATTGAAAGACATGTTCCATGTGTTGGACATTTAAACTACCAAAAACAACAGAAATGTTTTACTTAGTTTAAAATTGTTTGTAAATTCTTATAGTCAAAATAACCACCATTTGTAGTATCATGATGTTACAAGTAGTGAATTTAACTCCGAACTTCATATAGAATGCTTCTGCCAGTCTTCATTCTCACAACATTTACAAAAACAACTCTCTTCAAGAATCTTTCCATTTCGCTGACTTTTTAATCGATAAAGATTGAACCTCATAAAAGACAAGGTGACAGAAGGTAAAAAGCCCGCAAGCTGACACGTGGTAGTGGGCCACATGTGTGCACAACAGCAGAGGTGTAGACGAACAGGGAAGAGAAGAAGAAGAGTGAAGGAAACACAGTAACCTGCAGTAAGAGGGTTGGCGTTGAATGGTAGTTAATTGGTAGAAAGTTTGAGGGGTAGGGATGGGGAAATGAATGCATGGAGAGTGGTGCCCACGCTGCCTGTTGAGTCTAAAGTGCATTGAGGTCAGGAAAGAGGCCGGTGCGAGTAGGGGATGGGGCGGGGTGGGGGGGTGTAACCTAATATGGACTCATTTAGGCTCCATTGACTGGGGAAAAAAAGTCACGCTTTCACCTAATATTACTTTAAATGTATTCCTCCATCATACATGTCTGTCCCTCTAAGTCTAATAAGATCTTCTCGTCACAGTTCTGCTAAATATCGCTGTTCGAACAAGGGACCCCACAGATTAACTGTACTCATTTAAAATCTTCCCTCCAGGTAGGTTTGATTTGCATTGCCTTCCATATATGAACACTTAAATGCTTTCAACGCAGATAAACTGAATCCTTAACTAAGCTTGACGTAAGTTTCACACCAATGCTTTATTCTTCCAGGTTAGGACAATTGACCTGCGCAGTATGTCAAAGGTGTGACATATATATAATATAATTTCAAATCTTTGTACCTTGTGCCACAGTTGTGGTTTTATAGATATCTCCTCTTTCAGATCTCTCTTCCTACATTAAAACTTTCTTGAGGACGCAATTATTAAAGGATGGCATTTTGTTTCATCTAACTTTCTTTCTTAGATACTCTCTGTATTCGAATTCACTTTGCGAACCGCGTGCTTCGTACCTCTGTGTTCGCCACCCTGTATTTTAAAGGGCAAATGTTCGATAACAGCGAAATTCATCTGCACCTAGCGTAAATACCATTTTTACCTCGACCTCCATAACTTTATGTTACTTTGTTCTCTTTTATTGTTTCGTACCTTGCATGCACATCAACGACATA
>CM068954.1:145590218-145603929 GCA_035128595.1 Eptatretus atami
GTGATTCCAAATATTGTCGATCAATATTTTCAACAGCTCATAATTGTGCTTATTTAACATCAACCAATGCCCAAAAAAAAATCTTTCTCCAACCCCAAAATCACAGAGTTCATTAATTGTTAATGAATCTTTCATGCAGATCTTGAGATGAAAGAGTCTCGCGTCATGATCTCGTGGACAATAACCCCTGCTCCGTGCGATGCCTTTACTATGACAAGGAAATTTTTCCTCCTTGCCTGCCTCACCACCTGCATTAAACGAAATGAGTAAATTTTTTTTTGCCTTTGCAGAAAGGCTTCACACCTCTTTCATGTTTGGCTGGGCTAAATATGGGAGGCGTGGGTCTGGCATTACTACCGCTGCTTCTTCAACGTTCGCCTCACTCGATGTGCTGGGCAAGTGTTGTCAAACCCTCCAATTTTGGGTTCAGTCCTGATGATATTAGTGTGAGGGGGGGGGGGCGGGGGGTGAATAAAAGGCCTTTTATTTATAAGGTAAGTGCATGAAGTTTGAAATGAATCTTTCATTGATAGTATTCATATTCGAAAAAAGATTGGGGGGCAACATAAATGAATAATCTACTTTATATTCTTTGCACTTAAACATCCCACATTATACTGCATAAACACCAACGTGCGAAATAACGTTGTTATGTTATTGCCAGCTTACACGGTGCGGAAACGAAGCATATGCTCCATTCTAAGCGTGCAATTCTCGACAGATTTATATTAGGAGGTGGAAAGTCGTATTTAATCATTAATGTAAATGGGTTGTTGACGATTAAAAGGTGGTATTATATATGGAAAAATAATGTGTCCTCTCTTGGGATTGATGTGGAGTATCTTGTTCAGTAAAAAATGGTTGAACACCTCTGTGCCCTCACACCATCCTCTCCTCCCATCCCCGGTTGTAGTCTTGTGTGTGGTGGTTCGGTGTTGTGTGTTGTTTGTGTTAGGGTCTTTTTTTTTTTATCTTGCCAATTATTGCATGAAGCATGATGTAGACTGATTATGATCCAACACATTAATTTTGTTGATGTTGGTTGAAAATGAATACAATCACATTGTGTAACATACATGGTTTCAGCATGTTCCATATTATTTCAAAAAAGAATCTGAGCTTAAAGCTTTTCACAAAGCTCTTGTTTTTCACTCGTTACGTGTTCATGTCTTCAAAATATTTTCTGTTTGTTGCTGTTAGTTTAAAAATTGAATTTCTTCAAGTGATCTTAGGGAGACAAAACGAGTTGTAAAAGCTCCTTCCAATATGACATGCTTCTTAAAAATCAGATTCATCAAAGTATGCATTGCCCAAGAAGGCGGGAAAGTTTTTAATTCTACATTCCTAGCCGCAGCTGGGCATATTTGATGAGGTGAGAGCTAGGTGGTTTTTCCTTCCTCCAAATATGGGTGAGAGACAGTGTATTGGGCCTTTGCGTTAAAATAAGGAGAAGCCTGAACACGTCTCCACTCTCTGATGATCATATTCGAAGCTTGTGGAAGAGCTTTGTTTCGTACACTGAATGGATCATAACACAATGAGGACAAGGAAAACAGTTGAGTGAGTTGGGGAAACAACAACGCAAGTTGAAAAGGGACAAGATAGAGGCAGATGTGGAACAACAATGGGATTGAGAGGGCAGGAATAGGGGAGAGCAGTAGTAGGGAGACAGATGATAACAGAAGAAAACTCATGAGGGAAAACTTGGAAATATTTAGAGGAACAGGAGAGGTCTTGGTTGGCCCGTGGGGGCTTAACTAAGATGGGCAGTAAATACATTGGTTTTGGATGCGAGGGAGATCTCAGTGGTGCTCGAACAAGCTGTCTTGAAGACCTGAGCAGAAATTAGATTGAGGAATGTTGTAAAGTTGGTTCCACAGTGGGGAAAAAGACGGTAAAAATGACTTAAAGTTTAGTGTCAGGTGGCTAGGATCCTTGATTTAGGTATTTCACCAGAATGGGGTATAGTGATTCGGTGAGCCCTGCTAAAACCTGAGTAGGAACGAAAGACAAAAAGAGCATATTGCAAAGACCAGAAAGGAGCGGAGCTCGTAAAACAGCTGGCTGCCTCTTTGCTATTTAATTGTGTATTGGGGTCATCATATGATGATGCTCGCAATTTGGATGTCTTACATGGATATGGGATGGTCGAGCAGAAGTAGTCAACACAATAATATACAGTGGTGTTGTGAAGAACCAAGCAGGTAATGATGTACGAAGTGATTTTTTACATGAAGACAGAGTTGATTGATTATATCAGCACCGGTGAACAACGCAGTTTATATTTTCACATTGCTCTCAGCAAACAATCCAGCATTGCTCAACAACAAACTGTGGAGTCCCTCTGGATTATGAACATATGGAAACCATGCAACCATATCCACAACAGATCATTTTGCTGCATTAACTGATAATTGCATCTCATTAAATTGTTTCAATTGAACATGTAAACCATGGATAATTAATCCAACTGTAGGGTTAGGGGGTTAGTGAACAGGGCACATGGCAAATTGGAGGCTGGGTGTACAATATATATATATATATATAATATATATATATATTATATATATATATTTTTGTATTTAGTATAGAAATAGCAAACTAATAGTACCATACTTTAAAATTCTCAAAAAAACAACTTGTTACTTTAAACACATAAAAATAAGAGTGACCTAAGTTGGTCATTAAACTGTGGAGTGGATATTTGTACTCTAAACACCACTTGCAAAATTATCGAAAATTTTTCTTCCAATGAGCCCTGACCTTTACACATATGGCTACATATAAGGCTGAAAGTGTGTGTATGCCTGGTGTTGGCTTTAATGGTTAGAAGGTGGATTGGGATCCTCGGTTTTGGGATGCCTCGGTCCTGAGTTAAAATCTTAGCCCCAGGTGGGGGTTGAGTACTAGCTTGCTAGATGATGAACCATTCAAGATCCTGTTTCGAGTGGCGACCCTCCAGGATTGTGTCCAAATAGCCCAGGAGACTGCTTAGGCAGCACCAACGCTCTGTACAAAGTATGGCCCCCAAAAAGATTGGACGGAAAGTGTGTTTGTGTGTGTGTGTGTGGTGTGTTTTTTATTTGGGGAATGTTATAACACTTCCAAAAGGATTGCTGAAACGGATGGGAACGTGGTCAGAAAATCTGAATGTTTTTTGTTTTTTTACTCTACAGATGTCTAAAATCCTGAGTCTGTTCACACCCTATTTGACAAGATTGTTGTGGCAGCAGTCTCACGTGAGTTTCCACATTTGAAGTTAAACAGCATTTGTAATTTATTCTTGAGTGATAGAACAATCAGACAGTTATTACATGTTCAAATCAAGTGGTTAAAGAAACTGCTAACATTGCAGTAAGGATCAAAGTATTCGATCTTATTTTTCTTCTAAAATTACGATCACACAGGCTCACATCTTCAACCTGGTCAACCTTCACAAACTACCGATCTTGCCTTTGTCCCATCCATTTCTTTGAAGGCTTTCCAAATTATCTTTCTTTCGAGTAGAAAAAGGCTACAAATCACATTTGAATCAAGCTATCATGTATGGATGTGCGGAGATGACAAGCTGAATCTTGCGTCCAAACATTCATAATAGGATTGAACCAATTAGAAAGGACAACGGAAATTTGTTCCATGAAGATATCTGTTGAACAAAACTAAGAGTGGCTTAAATGACCTACGTTGATAAATGGTTGAAGAATTGGACCTTCTCAGTACCATCGAGGTACTATGTGTTTATGGGTCCTATCATTGAAGATAATTTGGCAACAGTACTCCAGGAGGGGATATATAGTTGTCTTCTGAATGTACAAAAACAGCATCAGAGTAAATACCTCTGCACTGAATAAAGACAACCAATTTGAATGGGATGCAATCTTAGCGATACCCAGAATGTTACTATCCCAACGAGGTATTGGGAGATGTCAAGAACGCAGATGATGGAGTTTAGATGATTCTGGTAAGGTTGAAGACCCCATATGCACATAAGGTAGCGCTGTTTATACTGGCACATGAAACACAATTTAGTCTTCCTTGCATTGAAGTTACCAAGCCAGCATCGGGCGTCGATGTGATGGAGGGGGGGGGGGGAGGGGACGATGTCCCCCTCACCACTTTTTTTGATTGGGGGGGGGGGTACATTGATTGTCCCCCCTCTTTTTTGCTTGAATATAATATAAAATGCAATTGCTCTGTACCAACGGATGCGGATGTTCTCCAAAATCCCATCAACTAAATGGAAGGCACTTGTTTGGAGCCTCATACCTCCGCAACTGATTACTTTACATTTTGTATCCCACTCGAATGCCGATCTGGATTTCGGACCTGAAGCAAATCTAATCAGCTTGTCTTGTCACCTAACCCACTCATTCACCAAGTTTCATCTGAATCCTCCACAACTTTTTGGATATCAATGCTATCTTCGTTTGGTCCATCTTCTCAAATGGGAAGAAATCACGTTAATAATCGAAGCCAGCCGATTCGGATTCCGATTCACCAAAATATAATCATTTCGTCCTTGTCCACATACCCACTTTTTCACACAAGTTTAATTCCAAATTGTCCCAAATTTTGAAGATATCCTGCACAACAAACAAGAAACATCAAACAAACTACAACTAACAAACAGAGAGACAGGGGTGAAAAACATAACCTCCGTCCACCTAGGTGGCGGAGTAATAATGTTAAATAAACATTAAGCTTTTGCCAAAATAAGTTATTCATTTGAATAAACACTGTGATGGTGTGGAGTATTTACTAACAAAGACTGTATTAGTGGCGTAACTTAGCATAACATGGTGGCATTTTGTGAGGAAGCAGCAAATTTGGCACCCAGTAGCCTATATATTATGAACAGATTTGGATATTGGGCCATCTCAAATTCAGCCGCTGAGGCTGTGGGCACCATTTTCCACTGCCATCAAAAATTTTGAGATGGGCCCAATATCCCAAATCTGTTCAAATATGATAGGCTACTATGTGCCAAATTTGTGCTTCTCACAAAATGCACATTGTTATGCTATATTTAGCTAAGTTTCCCCACTAATTGACTTGTGCACAAACTAGACATTAGTTGGAGTAAACACATACTGCATGGTGTGCGTGCACTGATAATGTATACTTCTGCTGAGTACTATAATGGATAGACTTTCTAGTGCAGTGTTGTGTTGCTTCAAATTATCTTCTAAAAAGCTTCCCTTGCTCACCGATAGCGGAATTTTCTGGTGAAAAAGTTTATTGAGTCATTGTTGCATCGGAAGAATGTGTCATCTTAGAGTGCAAGGGGTCTTAATGGCGGATTGCAGTCCACAATCTGACTGCAGGCATCATCAGTCCGGACTTGTGAGCTAATCCAAATCCCTTGAAAAAAGGTCTCTGGTGTTTATTCATTCAAACCAAGTTTGAAAATGAAACAAGTAGAGGTACACCAAAGTATACCACCCCCATGCAATAAATAAATAAATAACAAATCCTCCCAGTGCAAGACATTGTCGGGGCAAACCTTCGGCGTCCAGCGATGCACGCAGCACGTGGAGACAGAATTGGGAGAGAATGGTGTACAATAATTGATTATTCATTGATTAAATTGCATAATTACATAAATATAATAATAATCATAAAAAAATTAAATTTCTGATCAATTGGCTAATAGCATACCAAACCACAACTGTTTCATCCGAATCTGTAATGTTTAAAATTCATAATTCAACGAAAAATAAATAATTACTCAATTAATTGATTAATCATAAATCAGATACCCTTTGTAGCCAAATCACTTGTTCACTGTCGTGTCCCAATATTCAGCTCCTTGCACAAAAAGATGCTGAGATATTGCCCAGATGAGAAATAAAATAAATAAGTAATTCATAAATCGATAATAATTAGTATTAATATATTTAATGATTAATCACAAAGATTTAAAATATCATTTTTGCAAAGTACATCTTCACCTTTGTCCCATTTCAAGCTTCCGAGCTCAAAGGATAGCTGAGATATTGCCCGGACAAACAACAAACAAATAACCAATGTCAACCCTTAGGGGACCCCGTATCTTGCCAAAGGTGACCACGTGGTGACTTTCTTTAAGGTCACACTGAGGTGAACAGAGCTGCTATCCACCAGGAGCGACTCCTTGAGGAATATCTGCTACGAGAGATTCCGATGAGAAATCGTCTACAGAGTAACCTGAAAATGAAAAATATGCGTTTGCCTCATAACGTCCCAAATGACGTCATAAATGTTCTCAGCTTGACATATCTAGAAAGCACTCATTGAGCTGTTCAATTTGGAGGTACTACAACGATATGGTTCCTAAAACTTGAAAATTTGACCTTGGGGTCAAATATGTTTGACCTTAGGCGCTAACCATTGAAGGTCAAGGCCAAATTCGCGACCAAAAATTAATCAGCTGAGCGCCATGACATATACTACATTCCCATAAAAGTTTGAAGACGATCCGATCAAAATTAACTCAAAAAAAAGGGTTTCGTCGACTCCCCTGATTTGCGACAAGTGACCTTGACCTTTGACCTTGACCTTCAAAATTTGTCGCTGAAAGGGACCTCATAGGCCTCTTAATATGCGAAGTACAAAAATTCCAATGATAACTGTGCTCTGCAGAATTTTTTATACGGTGATTAGCAGACAAACAAAAAAAAATACATACAAGCTGACTAACATATCTGCAAAAACTGTCGTTTTTGGCAAGATAACAAACAAGAAAGCAAGAAAATCGGAGTAAAAACTGAGTACTCCCTTCCTTCGCTTTCCCGGCGATGATGTGAGAATGTGGAATGGGAAGGAGCGATGTACAACAAGTACGATACAGTCAAAGTACACCATCCCCCTGCAAATAATTAAATCAACAAATCCTCCAGTGTTGCGGCATGCAAAGGGCGCCTACATGTAGTCAGAATTGAGAGGGAGAGGTGTACAATAAATTGATTGAATAATTGATTATTTGCTTAATTAAAATAAATAAATAGGAATCTAAAATAATTTCCTTATCATGGGTAATAGCACTCAACTACCACTGTAAATATAGCAACCACTGTAATATTGGGTAATACACTCAACTACCCTGTTTCCATCCGAATCTGTAACATTTGAAAATTGAAAGTAATTATCCAACAAAACAAATAAATTAATTATTAATCAAAAAAATTCCAAAAAATCCTCGTTAGAGTCAAATGACTTGGTCCTGCAGTCCAAATATCAGCTTCCTAGCTAAAAGGTGCCTGAGATATGTCGCAGGATGAAAATAAAAAAATAGATTATTAATGAATCGATAATAATAAGTACAATTAATCAATAATTAATTGATGAATCAAAAAGTTTTTTAAAAAACGCTTTTTTCGCCAAAGCACATCTTCACTTTTGTCCCAAATTCCAGCTTCTTTGCTCAAAGAATAGCTGAGATATCCCCGGACAAACAACAAGCAAGAACAAAGAATAAACGGAGTAAAAACTGAGTACTCTCCCTTCCTTCGGTGCCAGCAACGACGTCATGCATCACCTGGATATGGATTTGGGAAGGGGTGCTGTACACAAACACTGGGAGGAATTAATGCAGAAGGTGATAACATTTAGATTTATATCTGTTTTAGCAAGGAAATCTGATGCAGGAGGAGCCATTTGGCCCATCATGCTGCCTATACAAGCACAAGGGGTGTGTTCGTTAGTGAGAGCTCTGTCGCTTGCCAAGGCACTTGCTTGAACCCTGTGTAAACCACAGAGTGGATGGAGCGAGTCGAAGAGATTGAACCCTCAAGGATTACCTTTCATCTGTGATTCGTCAGGAAAGCTGATATGACTGAATCCATTACTCGATAACACCATATGAACTGAGACTGTGTGTAGCAGAACCCTTGGCCACAGCCTTGTTCAAAGCCTCTGAGATATCCAAGCAACCCCCCGTGCCTTCCCCTCATGGCTTTCCTTCACCCCGACCCCCCAGCTACCTCCTGCCCACACCCCCCCCCAGCTCGCGCGCCCCACACCCCCAGCTTTGCCACAGCCCTGCTCCCTCCCAGCTTTGCCCACCCCACACCCTACAATTCTGCGCAATTCCCTCTCCTTGCTTCCTATCTACATTCCTGAGGCCTACCAGCAGCTCCTTTTCCCAATGCCACTGATGTTGTGGATTTCAACTCTGAGGCTACCACTCCACCTGACAGATCTCTCAATCCTAGTCATGGGCTGATTAACCAGGCATACCCGTTTACACAGATCTTCCTCCCACAGGATGTCCCTGCCTTTGGGTGTCTCTCACTGGCTATTGTCTCTTCCAGTTTGGGCCGATCTGGCAGTTCACTCAGGGAAAACTGCAGGGACTGAAACAGCCATCACACTTTCAGGATTGGGTCTCCTATAACCACTGCCCCTGATATTAACTCGGCCCTGAGAATTATTTGCAGAAACCTGTTCTCTCTAATGCACAGATTAATCCCATCTCATCTTCAGTTAATCTACCCATCCTAACGTGCTGATCCTGGGGTGAGGCAGTTTGCCTTGAAACAAACTTACATTCTCCCCTGGAAGTTTAAATCCGACGGAAGGCAATCTCAATCATCCACAAAGCCGCCAACAAGTGTGTGTTCCACCATCAGGAGATGCCAGAAAACAACATCTGTTCAACCTAAGGTTGAACTTTCAAACTTATCTCCCTCCTCTAAAAACCTGGTGGTGCGTTGTTATGCTCTTCTTAGGTCTGTCTCCTGGAGTGTACTCCATTTCCATCCCTTCCATGATCACATAAATGTACCACAGCCAACACAGCACTCCATACTGCTGTTCCCTCTGGGCTGGCACCCTGCCTCACACCTTGCCCAGATTACGCTGTGAAAACCAAGGTCCCCCTTTGATATTATCGGGATCTCCCACAATGAGCTGGGTCTATCATTTTGCCATCGCAGAATGTCGGTGGTCTTCGTCTGTCTTCTCCACCTCCATTTTGAGTCTTGCACCCTCTGCCTCTTTGATGCTTTCTTCCTCCAGGTATTTACGGTCAAGCATGGCTCACCCATACCAAACCACATTCTGGTGAACTCCTAAATCGAAGATCACTGATACATCACTAACTTTTTTTTTTCCTCCCCACCTGTGAACCAACTTCACATTCTTCAATCTACATTTCCTGCCTCCATGGTCTTCCAAGACAGCTTGCTCACACACCATCTCAATTCATACATCCCCATCGCAAACATGATTCTTTCCATACCAATAAACCCCACCTCCACCCCCCCCCCCAAAAAAATTGTCCTATATCCATCTTATCCCCCCATGCATTTTTCCCCACTCCCTCATCTTACCACTCATCCCTTGTTGCGCCTTCCGTTTATTTTGCTGCTGACCCTGCTGTGGCATTTCCCTTCTTTTTTCTGCTGTTCCTGTCGTTGTGTTTCATCCTGATCCGGTCCATGTTTGAGCTCTTACGAAGCTTGACTATAAAGTAACACAAAATAATAGTCCGTCAATGCTGTCTGAGATCACGTCCAGCACAGCACAACAAGGGAAACGAAGGTAAGTGAAACAGAAAGAAGTTGTGGAGCGTATCTTGTTGAATGCAGAAGAGCAAGGTGAAAACAATGAAACTTATGAGGCCACTTTCAAGATAATTTTGACGAGATAAAATTTATCTAGTTACGTGAAGTTCGTCCACTTCTGGTGACATTCATGATCAGACCTAAAATAGATTGTGCTTAACATAAATACCAAGACATGAAGGGAGGCTGATGAAGTCGGGAAAAATGTAAGCAGGTTAATTAAAGGGAACGGAGAATATTGATATCACTGTCCAACTGAACACTTGGAATATGGGCCCAGCAGGTAGGCGAGTAGCAGAAAAAAGATTGAAGCAAGAAGAAATGTTCGGGGTGAAAGCCCCTTGCAATGGAGAAGCAAATATTGAAAGGATTTCAGTATCGCATATGCACGGGTGAGTAGATTGGCGTGTGCAGGTAGAAGATCTGTTATTCTCAGAGAGTAAAACATATTCATAGTGATAATTTGACCGAGGCCAAGTGAGGTCGATGCCGTTTATTCCTGAGACGTGAAACACCCTGCAGCCCATGCCAAAAGAACCAAAGTTTTTTGGAATGCTGGCTGCATTTTCCATACAGTCATCATGTAAACTGTGTTATATCGGTAAGTGCTCCGATGTTTCAAAAGTGTTGTGTATCGCTCGAGAGTGCGGACAAATGAATTAAAAGCAAGTAAAAGTGGAGGGCCTCGGCACATCACAATATCGTCAAACGGAGGGTGTGCAACTAACTTGCTGTAATACCTAACTCATCGAAAGGTAGTTCATTGATCACATTACCCAAACAAATGTAACAAGTCAGTCGCAAGACTCAGGAGAGCCAGAAAACAACATCCTTCTTAAATCTCAAAGTCTGAAACTCTCAACCTCTCGACCTCCTCCAAATCCTGGTGGCATTCTAATCAAATATGTTCTTCTTTATGGTGTATGTTCCCCTCCATCCCTCCGTTACCTCAAATGGCCGCAGCTGCCGATACGCACGTGAAAAAGGCGAAATGTCTAAATCGGTGTTGCATGAAATCTTGTGTCTGAAACCATCACTTTCTGTACCCACCTTACCAGTCGCACCCACTGGTCATGGGAATCTGTGTCCTTTCTTCTGAAAGGTGAGAGTTGTTGTCAAACCTCGCCTCAGATTCTGCAACGCATCAAGATGGCAATCAGCCCATGTGTTCCTAAAAACCTTGCCTCCTCTGCTATTGTTCACCCTCTCTCTGTTCTATTCACTTACTCATTTTCTCAAGGTCATCTGCCCATCTCTTGGAAATCAGCAAACATTACCACCTTCATAACAACGTGCAAAAACAGATCCCTGAACTACAGACCAATCAGCCTTCTCCCAATATCAAGCAAGGTTATGGAATCCCATCATTGATTCAAGACATTAAATTCCTTCTCTTCTCCAATGGCTTGATTTCCGATCATCAATTTGGTTCAAACGCAGTCACCTACCCTGATATGCTGCTTCCTGCTCTCCCAACAATGGTGGAGGTCCTCCTGCCAGACAGGAAAATCCGAGGCCGTAAATCCCTGGACATAATCAACGTCTTTTACACAGTCTGGCACCCTGCCCTGCTCATCAAACTCTCTTCTATTGGTATACATAGGCATCTCCACTCATGGCATCGCAGACTTCCTCTCTGGCCGCAGTCATGTGTGGCCCTAAATGAGTTCTCTCATCCCCTCTTCCTGTCCAGGCTGAACTTCCTCAAGGTAGCGTTCTGGGCCTGTTCTTTTCTGGTTTTCATCAATTGATCTCTCCGACTCTCTGGAAAATCTCTATCTCTTTGCTGATGATCCACCCTCTGCCGTATCCATCTGTCATCCCTCAAACAGCAAGCAGCAGCTTCTTTGCTCTCTGGCACATTTGGGTAAAATCAAACAAACTGTGTCCCCACATGTGGAACATGTCTTCATTCTGATAAATGTCATACTCTCACTATTCTTCTGAAAGGACCGTTTTTGGAACCCCCCCCCACCCCCACCGCCCAATCCTACTTTCTCGTTCCAACATCCGCTGGAAGAAGTTCCTTTTCTTTCAAAGTTTTCTGGTCTCACTATCTGCCACAATTCTTCCTGGGAAAACCACATTCCAACCTGGCCTCCAAAAGCCAGTCCACCGACTGGGATCCTCCATCCTACAAAGTCCTTCCCAGCCACCTGAGGCTCCTGACCACATACAAAAGCTTTCGTCGCAACTGATGGTGTACTTTCTCTCCCCTCTGGGCTGATGCTTCCTGCATCTCATCACTTTTCAAACTGCTTTCACGCTGTGGAACCAAGGCATTTTGGATCAATTGGTATCTCCCATGGTGATGCTGAGTCTTTGGGCCTCTCACTCTCTCAACTCGCAGGCAGGTCAGTGGTCTTTCTGTCTTTCTACCATCTCCTCTTTGGTTCGCCTCCCGCTGTGTCTGCGAATTTTGTCCCCACCATATTTCCGCAGGGCACTGAGTTCCGCCGCAAACCCCCCTTCTGGTAAAACTACCAAATCACGAAATCACTGGTTTCACCTTCACTCTTTCATTCTTATTTTTTCTCGCCTTTGGAATAAACGTCCACACTGTCCCTTCAATCCATTTTCCCCTCCAGGCCTTCAAAACATCCGTTCACCACCAACCTCTTATCTCTCCATTCAAATCCTCGATTTTTCTACCCCCATAATACACCAAGCCCACCTCCTTCAAATTCCCTGGCTTTCCCTTCCTGAAAGTTCCTGTAATGTCCATCTGAATTCCATGTTTCCCGTCCCATTACTCTCCCTTCCACAGATCAATGTCTCTGTTCTCCACGTTTTGTCTCTACTCCCAGCCCCTCTTTGTCTCATGCCTCCTTTGTTTTGTGCATTGTGTGGAAGCTCTCCTACGAGCCTCGACATATGTATACAAAAAAAATAAAAAAATAAAAATATAAGAAGCAAAATTAGGCGTAGAAAAAAGAAGTGTTAAAGAAGACCTTACAAAGCTATGTAGATGTTACTTTCTGATTTCAGTATTCTCTCCCCTCTCTTCCTTTCCTCTCTCTCCCTTCTCCTTCTCTCCTCCCCTTCCTTCTCTCTCTCTCTCCTCTCTCTCTCTCTCTCTCTTCTCTCTCCTCTCTCTCTTCTATCTCTCTATCTCTTAATCTTCTATCTCTCTATCTCCTATCTCTTCTATCTCTCTATCTCTCATCTCTCATCTCTCTATCTCCTTCTATCTATCTCTATATCTCTTCTATATTCTATAATCTTTATATCTCTATATCTTCCTATATCTCTCTCTCTCCTCTCACCTCCCCCTTCTCTCTCCCTCTCCCCCTTTCTCCCCTCTTCCTCTCTCCCCTCTCTCCTCTCATCTTACTCTCTTTCCCACATCTCTCCCCCCTCTCTCTCTCCCCTCTCTCCCTCTCCCCTCCCTCCCTCCCACTCTCGTCTTTCCACCCTGCCCACTCCTCCTCTCCCTCCTTCCCACCCCCTCCTCTCTTCCTTTCCTGTTTGTTTGTTTCCTCTATGTTGTGCCAAATTGGTGCCGCGCTAGCTACTCACTATCAATTCAATGTTCTTCATGAGTTTGTTCTTGAGAGGAAAAAATGGTTCAGAGGCAAACACATAATTTTTCGATAAACTGTATCAGGAAACTCACCCAATCAGGGGAAATGTATTTTCTGCTGAAAACTACAGAAAAAAAAGGGACAACAATCTGTGCATGTTTTATTAAAAATGGTGTCCGGGTTAACAATGTTAAAAGTGATGTTTAAAACTACGCAGATGTTTAAAACCGTGAAGCTCCATATATTTTAAAACTGGGTGTCCCATCTGCTGTCATCAAGTCGTGGATGTTTTAACATCCCACAGCTGTTTTTGCAGAGGAGGGGTGAGTTAATCATCAGCACCCTGAACAAAATACAATTCCTACCTGAACGTGCAGGGGCGCTGCACAGTGGCACATCATGCCTCAGTTTGCAATACAACTAGTGTACTGAATTGAGAAATTGAATCCCATTCCTAATAGGCATTCATGAACAACTACTAAGACCATCCTTTCATGGTTGGGGAAATGCTGTCAATACTTGTATGAAACATATCATACATCTTCAACAGGGGTGTGAGTGCTGGTACATGGAGTCCTGAGTTATGGATATGTGGACCTGTGGTGAAAGTGCAATGTAAACAGTTTATATCAAAGATAGTAT
>CM068954.1:145616062-145626689 GCA_035128595.1 Eptatretus atami
TTTCCTTCCTGAAAGTCCCTGTAATGTCCATCTTGTATTCCCCATGTTTCCCGTCCCATTACTCTCCCTTCCACAGATCTAATGTCTCTGTTCTCCACTGTTTTGTCCTTCTCACTCCCGCCCCTCTTGTCTCATGCTCCCCTTTGTTGTGCATTGTGTGGTAGCTCTCCTACGAGCCTCGACAATGTATACAAAAAAAATAAAAAATAAAAATATAAGAAGCAAAATTAGGGTAAGAAAAAGAAGGTTAAGAAGACTTACAAAGCTATGTAGATGTTACTTTCTGATTTCAGTATTCTCTCCCCTCTCTCCTTTCTCTCTCTCCCCTTCTCTCTCTCCTCCCCTTCCCTCTCTCTCTCTCTCTCTCTCTCTCTCTCTCTCTCTCTCTCTCTCTACTTCTCTCTATCTCTCTATTCTCTTATCTCTCTATCTCTCTATCTCTCTATCTCTCTATCTCTCTATCTCTCTATCTCTCTATCTCTCTATATATCTCTATATCTCTATATCTCTATATCTCTATATTCTATATTCTCTCTCTCTCTTCACCTCCCTTCTTCTTCCCTCTCCCCCCTTTCTCCCTCTCCTCTCTCCCCCTCTCTCCCTCTCTCTTACTCTCATTTCCCACATCTCTCCCCCTCTCTCTCTCCCCTCTCTCCCTCTCCCTCCCTCCCTCCCACTCTCTCTTTCACCCTGCCCACTCTCCCTCTCCCTCCCTCTCCCACCCCTCTCTCTTCCTTTCCTGTTTGTTTGTTTCCTCATGTTTGTGCCAAATTTGTGCCCCGCTAGCTACCTCACTATCAATTCAATGTTCTTCCATGAGTTTGTTCTTGGAGAGGAAAAATGGTTTCAGAGCCAAACACATATTTTTCGGATAAACTGTATCAGAAACTCACCCCAATCAGGGGGAAAATGTATTTCTGGCTGAAAACTACAGAAAAAAAACAAACATCTGTGCCATGTTTTACTGGTGTCCGGGTTACAATGTTAATAAGTGATGTTAAAACTACGCAGATGTTAAAACGTGAGCTCCATTTATTTTAAACTGGGTGTCCCATCTGCTGTCATCAGTCTGTGGATGTTTAACATCCCACAGTGTCTTTTGCAGAGGAGGTGAGTTATCATCAGCAACCTGAACAAAATACAAATTCCTACCTGAACGTGCAGGGGCGCTGCATCAGTGGCACATCCATGCCTCAGTGACAATACAACTAGTGACTGAATTGAGAATGGAATCCCATTCTAATAGGCATTCATGAACAACTACTACAGGACCAATCCTTCATGGTTGGGGAAATGCTTGTCAATGCACCTTGTATGAAACATATCATAATCTTCAACAGTGGGTGTGAGTGCTGGTACATGGAGTCCTGAGTTATGGATATGGTGGACTGTGGTGAAAGTGCAATGTACAGTTTATATCAAGATATGTAAACTGAGGAAGGATGCAAATGAGTCCCGTGTGTTCCTTGCAGGAATGGCTCTGTTGGCGTGAATTGCACTGTTCAGTACCGGTACGCGCCAAATAATACGGTGAGATTGTTCTATCAAGATGAACTGCTGGAAGCTGTCGTAGATGTTATCAACTACAACAACACCAACAAGACTGAAATATTATTCAGCCCCATCTCGACGAACAACATCACCGAAATTGCTACATGTAAGTTTTTCTTATTTTCGACTCACTTCGGGGAGTATGTGAAGCACAGCTATTTTGGCAATAGTTACTGGCCGTCCCAAGTTAGGCTGGAAGCACAAAAAGTAAAATGATGTGTTGATTGCAATCACATACACAGCAGGTTTTATGGGACAAGCAAATTATTTCACTTCACCAGTTATGATCTCCACATAATGTCATTCCCAAAAAGGTCATTCATGTGTTGGGGTTGGAGTCAGTAAAACTTTCAGGAATTAATAATTGTTTTTCAAAAGACTGCAAAAGGTGCAAGAAAGCAAGGGTTTGACTTTCCACCTGAAATGAAGGTTGCCATTACGTTTTGACAGTTTCTGCAGTCATTTGTGTTTCGTTTTGTTTTGTCTTTCTGTGTGACCATTGCATGCTGACTACTGGTGATTAAAAGTTTTTATTTTCTGTAATGCTTTCCTGAAAGAAACCTTACACTTAAAATATTGAATCTTACACAATATGCAGACAAAAGACGTTTCTGCATGTCCACAGATTTCTGAATTCTCTCAATATCCGAGTGATTTCCAAGAATCAGGACCTCGATTAGCAAAAGAGTCCTGATTGTTACCAGAATGATCATTCATCAACATTAACATTTCTGTAAAATTACAATTCCACAATGATGCAAGTCCTCGTCAAGCCCCGAACCGGAACCGCACCTTACAAATGAAATTTGTAAATTTTACCCGAAAATCACAAAAACGTAAATATGTAGGTCGTGCAGAGGGTAAATGTATATAAATAAATAAATAAACAAGTCAAGGTGGTGTATAGGTAGTGGAGATGGTAAAGTGCATATAAAGACATAATGGTTCTCAAAAGTATTGTCGTGTCCAGGCAGATTAACACCAGTCTGGACGGATAGCCCAACGGTTTTAACTTGGAGGGGAATAGCCAAGATTCTTGGCGATTATGGCGCGCGGGGGATGGAAAGCAGCGAAGGCGCCCACCAGAACGAAAGCACCTGGGTTTATTCTCAAACCCACAATGAATAGACAAACACAAGGAAATTCAACAATAATGGTTTAATGAACATAAATCAAAGGGTGATAATGAAAATAAATCAAGGAGTGAGGTAATGAAAAGTGAGGTAAAACTAAATCCGAATTTGAGATGTTTCCACTCAGTCAAAAAAATAGACAAGGGGAAAGGTAAAAATAAAAGAAAATCCTCCCTTTATGCCGGCACTCAGCTTTGTGCCCAGAGATGACCTTTAGGAGCCTGGCAGTCGTCGAACCTCAAAGTCACCGCGCAGGAAATGCACAAAATGGCGCGAAGTCGCTCTCCGCGCAGGAATGCACCAGATGGCGCGAAGACGCTCTCCGTGGCCAAGTACATGAGGCAATCTGTGCGGGCGGTCCTCAATGCCAAAAGCCCATTAGCCACCATTACAGTTCCTTCTCACGATCGAAATTGCCAGCACCGCTCCCTCTCAGTTCCAGGTCTACTCACACGAAAATGGCGCCACCTTCCTCTCGATCATACAAGGGACACTGCCTAGTTCGACCTGAGAGACGTGGTCCTCTTATTCTCTTCCTCTCCTCCCAAAGAGCACAAATTCCACGAACCAGCCGAACAGACAATGGCTAGCCTCTTGCTCAAGCACACGAGCAAATTCGCACCAGCACGAACAACAAGAATTGTGCAGCTTTTTGTCCCTGCCGAGGAAGAAGCAAGAGATCGATCCTTCTGTTCCAACTGCCGCCTCCACTCAATCATGATCCCTACGATGTCACCCCAACCAATCATAAGCCTTGGGGGTGTGGTCCTCTGGTTACGATTCCTGGGAGGTGGGGTTTAGCCTGCCAGTTGTTGTTGTTGTTGTAAAAATGTGGTTCTTTTATGGCCGGTGGTGTAAATGCAAAAAGTTATGAAAGGGTCACAGGGAGCAATCACATACTGGGAGAAACTAGCCTTCGACCCTACCTTGTTAACACAACATCACCCCCATGTGGTGACACGTAACAATTAAGCTCACTGTTTTCCCTACTTAACTTACATCAAGGTGTCTCCTACCAGTCCACCGACAATGCTATACTATACAATCGTATCTTCGCGGTGGAATTCCTCTTTCTACCCCCACAAACATAACAGTATATACAATCCTGTACTATTCTCCTGTAAATTTCAATTCCCCAAATTTGGAAATAAAATAGTGTCCCAGGACTTGTGGCTCCGGCGGTTTCAAAATAATTTCACGTGCTTCATGCTCGGATGTCATTGCATGCATGCGCAAAATATGAAACAAATGCATCCAGTCATTTTCGAGTGGAAGCTCGGAACGGATGAAAGGATGGATGGACTGAAAGTACCCAAAATGTAAGCCCCGAAACGGGTTGACACCCATTTGAGTGCTATGAAATACTTTACATATGTCACTACCCGAGCGATGCTAATCAAGGAAGTTAAGGAAGATCAAGAATGTGGGTAAGTACAGATCATATTATTCCAAATACAACTAGAACGGCACTCGGTAGAGCGAATACCTCCGCCAGGCTGAACAGTTTATTTTTTGTATCCCACTGATAGGCCAGATCTGCATCTGGACCTGAACCAAAATCGAATCGACTTGTTCTTGTCACGACCCAATTCATCCACCAAGTTTCGTCCAAATACATCCATAACATTTTTTGAAATATTGTGTTATATATCGTTTTTGGGCTTATCTTTGAACAGTGAAGAATCACTTAAAATATTATAAAAATTCTAGTATCCAGATCCAGATTCAGATCTTCACCAAAGTTAAATCAACTTGTCCTTACCACACACCCAATCTGTCCACCATATTCCGTCTGAATCCGTCAACAACTTTTTGAGATATCCTGTTCACAGACAGACTGACAGACAGGAGTGAAAGCATAAACTCCATCCACCTTTGGTGGTGGAGGTACTTAAAAAACCCTCTTCTGTCCAAACATTTGCATAGGCTCCACCTATTAGGCATGAGCTTAGCAAAGCTACAGCCCCCTATACTCTGTAGGATTGAGTTGCAGCCAATGCAGGGACAATAATTAAATTATCAATTTTATAAACCAGTCCACCCCGGAGAGGGAACATCCACAGACATGTGTTTCAGGCTTATTGGTCCTCGTAAGCATGTCAATTCATTCCAGGCAGGAGCTTCCAGTCCACATCATATTTATGCACTCACACATTATCTTCATGCACCATGTAATGCATCAACGTTATGAACCCATCCATACACGTCATCGTCATTTGATACATAATCTTTATACATCCAGAGATAACATTTTTCAACTCATTGACACCGTATGTTCATCTGTACCGTAACATTTACACACTTGTCCTGAACATTGGTTAAGTATTTCTTATACCTCTACATGTGAGTTCATGCAGGAAGTACATGAAATATGAAATTCATAAAACTCACTTGCTCTTTTCTTTATTGTGACCAATTTCAAGAATTTCTATATAAATGTATCAGAAGACTTTTTTGTATTTTGGTAGAAAAACAACAATCCAAAACAACAAAATTCATTTGATTGATGAGTTTATGATTGGTTAAAATTGTTCACTTTGCTCACTTTTCCATCACAACACGAAATGGAATTCTGCATCAGCCACCTACCAGCTAATGCTCTTGATAGCGACCTCTAAATACTAAGTTGTAACTCAGTACGAGTGTTCCCCATAGTGTCTTGTTACCCACAGGGACCTTCCATACAACCTGTATTACAATATTGTGTGAGGATATGAAAGATCCATGCTAACCAATGTCATCTCATTCTATGTTTTCTCCACAGTAACAAAGAACGAGATATTTGGAACTTATGAATGCAACACAACTGAACTTGGCTACAAAGCTGTTTGGGTTGATACAATCATCAAATGTGTCTATGTTGTTAACACAAGCAATCCAATCCCTTGCAGTGGCTTGGGAAGTTGTGTGCCTCAACCTGTTGGAGCACACTGCAAGTGAGTCTCCCATATAACCGCAATGCAACACATACAGTGAACCAGGTTGTTTAACGTGCTTCCCTCGTCACCTCGGGCTTCCTGTAATACCTCGTCGAGCTCTTTATTCTTTTCTCAGTGAACCCCTCACACTGCATTCCTTTCTGCCACTCATGCACCAATATACAATGTCATTATCTCCTTGTTCCCTTTGGAATCATTCATCAATCTTGTGAACCCGTTCACCTTACTCCTCCATGAGCCACAAATTCTGTACAAAAGAATATATATCATTTTATCATGTCTCTCTCTGCAATTTTGGCATTTCCAATGAAATTGCTGTCCCACCGTAATTTACAAAGTCAGTGAGTAATATTGAGTTCCCTCCTTGATTGGCCATTTGATTTATGTGTGTTCGTAAGGAGCCATTTGTTTGACGTTTATCTCATGCTGTACTTCTAGAGGCTGACGTCCCAAAGGTGGTGTGCTGGAACCAATCCTGTTCTTGCTATGCACTCATTGAAGACTTTGTCACTGGAAAATGGATTTATCACTTTGCAGCCAACTTTACTCTGTACAGGATAGTTCTGTAGACTCCGCCATGCACGTGTGGCATGATCCCTCTATGCTGATCTGGAGAAATGAACAACAGGTCATAAACCTTGAACATGACTTCTAATGAAAAAATCCTCACATTCTCAAACTGTATGTACATACTGTATGGACTGGCAGGAAAATCCCTAAACTTATTTCTGTGGTCACAGGTCAACCTCTTGGATAATACAGTCTCTGGAGCCCTGGGCTTCACCATCATGTACAGCATTTCTTGGTACATTTATCTCCAAGATGACGTCCAAAGCCGGCCATCCACCTTGAAATTCTCAGCAGGGCCAAGTCGTTCTTCCGCTGTCCTCAGTTTATAATTGTTTTCAAAGCCTTCCTCTGGAGTGCCATAGAACATGGCTCCCTCTTGAAGACTCGTTCTGCTGGTTCCCATATTTCCTCTTCAGGACTAGGAATCTATATATAGCCCTCCTTGTCACTGGAATCTCACATCAGGAAACTGAGCCTTAGGATCTGCTTCTTGCTCATATTAGCAGGTTTATGGCCTTGCCATTTTTTTCCAGCTCGATTTTGGGTTTCTTTGCTCCTGCCTCTCACCCTCCCACCAGCCTCTGAATATGTTCTGCCAGGAATGCTTTCTTTGTACTCCTCCCCATGTCCCTCCCCCAGTATAAACTCGATGCCCACCTCCAGTTTTTTACAACCTTGTTTTCTCACCAGTGCACCTGTCTTCATTATTCTTGAGATCGTCCAGACAGGTTTTTAATCACCTTCCCACCACCACCTCATGAACTCTCTCATTTCCACCAATGACCTTTACCACACCTGTTCAGACCATGTTCTCACCATTTACCTCCAAACAATTCCTGTCCTGAAGCTGTGGTCTATCCATTTGTTGTCTTCCCATTGGCTTTCCGTTCTTCCTTTGTCACTGGAAAATGGATTGTATCACTTTGCAGACAACTTCACTCTGTACAGGATAGTTCTGTACGACTCCGCCATGCACATTGTGCGATGATCCCTCTTTGCTGATCTGGAGAAATGAAGCAACAGGTCATAAACCTTGAACAAGACTATGCTTCCTTTTGTATGTTGACTCATTCCCCCCCCCCCCCAATCTTCCTGGCCTTGCATGAGCTTTGATTAGTGTATTAGAAAAACATGATGTGTAAATGCATTTGAGGGTTATAATTCTATTTTAAAGGATGATCCATTCTTGTTACATTCGTTGGATTAATAATTTCCAATGCTTTTTCCAGCTGCAATCCAGGATACACAGCAGAACATCTTACATGCCAGGACATAAATGAGTGTGATACAAAACACACAACTGTCATGAGATGGCGACCTGTTCAAACACCAACGGAGTTTCACTTGTGCTTGCAAACAAGGCTTCAGAGGTAACAAGGAAACAAAACGAGATGCCCAAAGACTATGTGTACAAAACAAACACAAAAATCCTTATTTGCAGTTCAAAATAAGATTTAAAATAAAAATCACATGAGAAAGAATGCAATAATCTTTCGAGAAAGTCTGCAAGTTGTTTAAATTTGGAATAATGTACAAGTACATGTGAACCAGTTTTCGATGGGGGGTGGGGGTGTGGGTTTGGGGGGCAGTTAAAGTGAGCTATGTACGTACTTCAAAGACGAGAACTGGTGCAGGTGGGAAAGAAAGTTGTAATGTATGAAGAAAACTTTGCGTTGTCCTGATCTCACTGGCTTTAGTCACTTTCTTGGTGAATCTTTAATTTCTCATGTGATGGAAATAAATTGTTTGTCTGACCCTCCTCCCCCTAACTTTTTTTAACTTTCACCATTGCCCAACTTTCACTGACCCTTATTCCCACTGTTTTTCATTCTTACTCTCTGGATTCCTGTTCTTCTCTTGTTGGTCTGAACATTAATCTTTATCAGGAATGTCTAATTTGCTTCGAGTGATTTCAAACTGTACTTTTTCATTTGTGCACGTTCTATTTTTGTTCATGAGACACAATGCATTTTGCAGGTACGCTATGGCATTATTGCACGTTGCAAGAGGATAAATCATGTTCGATCAAGACAGACAATGCAATAGCCTTTGTTTGTTTCTAAATGTTTGTAATTCCTCATCCACCACGTGGTGGAGATTTGCAGGTTTATGAAAACTTTAGAAGATTACTTAGTTTGTTTATATTAAATATTCAGTATTTAATTCCTTCATGACAAATAACAATTTGTTTTTAATACAATTGTTAATGTATCATTTTAACATTCATTAACTTCCAGTTGAAAATATAATTTTTCAGTTTTGCTTTTATGTCAAAGAAAAAAAAAGTGTCTAAGCAGTCACGCTGTTTATCTCACTTCCCATCCTCAGGCAATGGCACGTTCTGCAAATGTCACCCAGACAAATGCAATGTGAACCCCTGCATGAATGCTGGAACATGTGATGGAACAAGCAAACGACTGGTACATGTGAATTAGTATGCAGGTGTCCACCTCAGTTCAAAGGTGAAAGGTGTGAAGAAGGAGCCAACTACGTGAATGTAATCCTTAAACAAGGTAACCCTCTTGGATTGTTTAGATAATAAAACAATAGTTACCTTTTGATAACAATGGAAATTTCAATTTCAAGCTTATTCTGAAGGAAAAATACGACCACTGGACCTGTAGCTTATCTGGACCCTGTCCTAATGTTTAAGCCCAAATTTGGTAGCATTCTGACTGGTGGGTCTGGAGAGGAAGATTTTTGAAGGAATTTGCGTGATTTTCCCCAAAATTGACTCGCTCGGCCATTTTGACACACTTCCGCTCATGCGATTGGCATGGTCTCTGCAATTTAACATCAGGGCCCTGTCCTAATGTTGCAACCCAAATGTAGTAGCATTCTGACTGGTGGCTCTGGAGATGAAGATTTTTGAAGAACTTTATTAAGTCGGCCATTTTGACCTACTTAAAGTCATGTGACTGAACTGAGTTTTGCACTCCCTGTTACCAGTCAGGAGTGGAACGTTGCTGCCAAATTTTAGCTGGATCGGCGCAGTGAGTTTGCTGGCAAAGTAAAAATAGGAGACGGAAGGATGGAAGGAAGGATGGGTGGACGGTGCATGATGACAATACCTTTTCTGGAATTTCAATTCCAGATAAGCTAAAAATGGCTAATTGACCAATGAGGAAAGCCATTAATTATTTATGCAATTAATTGGATCTGGGGCACAGTAATTAATTGTTAATTTATTTCATTATTTAATTGTTAGTTAGTTGATTTATTTACTTGTACACTATCACGGTGAGAGAGTAGCTTGTAAAAATAACACATGTACTGTATGTCAGATAAAGACAGAAGGAAGTAATGGAGAAAAGGTATCGTATGGAATTCGAACCAATACTGTGTGCCCAGATGAGAATGCCAAATAGGCCAACCCGAAGATAACTTTTGTTTCAATTATTAAACTACAAAAACTTTTATGTACGACCATTTCTTTCCTTTTGCAGACTACGCCCCAAAATAAAATTCCTTATGGGTTTCATCACTTGCCCACAGGAAGATGTATGGTGTGCTATACAAATAGGAGGAAAAAATGAGATAGTTTTAATCATCAATTTTGTACAGATGATAGAAAGATGATGAATGAAGATAAGATTACTTGCAAATATTCTCATTCATGTACATGATGAAAGGAAGATATTGAATGAAAATTCACAATTAGATTGAAACCAAATGAACAATCATTAAAATTTTAGTTCTTCGGTCTGATGAGCTCACCACAGTCTTCATTGGGCCAATTCACACATTTCTCTTTTTTCTCCCATTCTCCGCAATTGGATCTCGTTCACTGGAACATTCACGCTTTGTCACAGAATGTCATTTTGTTAGCCTACTAGAAGCAGTATGTTTCCACAAGTTGTATACCCTTAAACATTGATCCAAGTCGTCATTGTAGGAGTGGTTACAGGATTAATTACGTAAAGTGGGAGTTTATTACTCCATAAAAAATTCCGAGTAGAAACCCATTATTTTGTAATGGCTAATCGATAAACATGTTGACAGGATGAATAATGTTCAGGCAATCAAAGATGTGAAGCTTACAATTGACTTTGACTCCGTTTGCTGCTGGATATTAATGGAATAATATTCTGTGCCACACATTCAGGGGTCGTACTCAGTTTGATGAAATACCTGAGCACATGTTTCTAGAACAAACTTAACCTTACTTTGAAGAGTTTCCACTCACGTTGGGTCTTGTTCTGATATCTGAATAAATTTATAAATCTGGTGCAGATGAAATTTTGAAAATCATCCCAGAAATTGCCAAATCACATAACATTTATGTTTCCCTCTGAGTCTTCCTGAGCACCATTTTGATTTGTTGGTGTTAAACTTGATTTAAACAAAGTAGCACCACTCTGGTGCCACCACTCATTGCATTATGAGAATCTTCTTCTTCTTGGATATGGCAGCTTAGCTGCCGGGGTAGCTATT
>CM068954.1:145645840-145660391 GCA_035128595.1 Eptatretus atami
GGAGAAACACGGGCTCGTACGAACATACATCTTGTAAAAGTGCTCAGATCTGTATATTCAAGTTGAAAAGCTCATCATATAAAAACCACTGGATATACTGTGCGTGTTTTCCTTGTGATGTGAATACCACAAGACTCATGGTAATTCAGAAATACCCTGATTAGGGTAGTTCAAAGCAATTAAATATTTTAGTTAATGGTGTCGAGATACTATGAATAACAAGTCAGAAAACAACAACCTTTTTGGAGGGAATTCCAAAAATAAACCAAACAAGGTAGGATGGAATGACAAGAAAATAATGACCACAATTTGACACCACAATGCTGCAACCCACCTACATGTGGTGATAGCAGCCAACAACACCAACTAACACACACACACACACACACACACTTGTAGCATAACTTTTGTGAGCTTCTGCATTCTTCGCTCTCAAAATTATTGTTATAACGAGCACGGGAGGCGACCTGAGAAGATATCTTTTGCTGTGAGTCAGCCCCAACTCGCATGAGAGGCTGCCTTCTTTATGTCTTTTGTTACCCTGCACAACGCAAGCTAAAAGTGGAGTTAAGGAATTGGTTCATGATCCGCTGTTCATTTGTCTGTCTTATCAGTTTATGATTGTCAGTTTGTGATCGAGAAAAGAACTTATTTAAATTGAATGAAGATTTTGAACACGAACGGAACATGAATATGAAGACGAGTTTGCCGTTTACCGTACTTGGCTTTGAATTGTCCTGATCGCACGTGCACAGAGAGGAGTGAGATAATTTTTTTACTCCGTCTACCGTCTGGCAATCAAACAAAATTGGAAATCATTCCAAACAGGGAACTTACTGTTTTTTTTGGTGTTATAAGAGGACATATTCACAGGACGAAGAAAAATGTAATGCGTTAGATGAGTGATGTAATAAACACTGGGAAAATGGGCGTAAAACCCTACTGGAACACGCGGACATGGTCGTGCTCCCAGCAATGATGCAAACAACAATAACGAAAGAAAATAAACGTTATTAATTTGTTCTTAATAATGTCTGTCTGTTCATTTGTCTTATTCATGAAATGAAGAGCACAAAAACAATGCACAACATGTTAATTAAGGGTACAGTTGGACATATTTTAAAATTTAATCCCAACCATAATTCTCCATTTACCTCCTAAGTTTGCTGATTTCGGTTCACAGGGATTCTCAAAGAATGTAACCCCATGAACCGCAAATGCTCTCTGTATGTACCTGAACGTTGTGTGCGGTATCGTGTTCTATGAAGTCTTTGTTTTTTATATGATTCTGTCTATTCCGGGCCTTTTCGTTGGTAAATTACGCATGTTGTCGTACTACAATCCATGAGGCCTTGTAATCCACGATAGAGGATTTTTTAAGCAGAGTTTCTCAGTCTGTAAAGTTTGTGCAAATGGCATATAACAGCTTTGTGGTGTCTTGTGGTTTTATTGTTTGTTTCGTCCAGATATAGAACAAAATTGTTTATGTACAGTGTAAATAACCAAAGAGACAACGTCGCTTCCTCCGTTAGAAAATGGTAACCGCTTCACCATTATTGTGCTCGGCCAGATGACATTGCTGAGAAAATGAAGAAGTACAATTCAGCGATTTTGCGATCTCCCGATATGGTACTTTAGCAATGTTATTCTGGGTGTCTTCATCAGTCTTGTTAATTCTGAAATTGCTCGAAAGTAAAAGGTGCAGCTCTTAAAGGCTTTTGACTTCATCTAGCTCTTCAGTGTATAATTTTGTACACATTTGATGGGGCAGCCATTTCTTCTCATGCCATTCATACATATGGAGTACTGCTGTACTTCATGTTGTCATAATAATGATAAAGCATACAGTTTATTTCATTGGCATTTTACTTGAAATGGAAGTTTCCTTCTGACCGTTGTAAACATTGTTTCACAGCAAAAAAACACCGATCTATGTTACTGGGTCATTATTGTGTGATGTTAACATGGCAGTAGACTTCATGAAGTAATCTGACAAGGTCTGTCCTTCTGCCAGATATTGATGAATGTCGGGATGAAATAATATGTGGAGATCACTCGATTTGCGCAAAACACCAACGGCTCTTTCAGTTGCTCATAGTGAGAGAGGATATCGAGGAAGTCCTTGCGCAGGTAATTGTTTTTCGTTCTGACTGGTGCAATGGTTTTCACCATTTAATGCTAATCTGCTGGATATTTATCTGTGGTTAATTGTCTGCCTTTTCCAGTTAAACATAAGTGTGCACTTGATCAAGAAAACTTGATCATCATTGTTTATATATTTTTCTAGATGTTGGCATTCACAAATGTTTTTTGGAGCAATTTTAACATGGAACTGCAGGTGTTGATTTAATATTCCAAACAAGTTAAGTTATTTAAGCACAGTTTAAGACAGCGTGATTAATTAATTACAGGGTCACTTTGTTTGTTGTCGGCTTGCCTGCTGGTGCCCCAACGACCCTGCAATAACTGCTTTCATGTTGTAGTGCGCAAATTTCTGAGAAACAATGTGGCCTGGCTATAGATGGATGGGTTCGTTGTCACTTAAGTGCTGTAGAATTAAGTGAGGTTATATTCAGTTAGAAAGGTCTGCAGGACTTTGATTCACTATAAAAGTTCATGTTGTTTGATTGCTTTATTGTCTTTTAAACTACTGAGCACTGAAGGTAATTTTAACTGAAGGTAATACTTTACACTGAAGGTGTACTCTTACATTTGTGGAGAGGGTGAGTATTATATTTAGGCCTAGTCGCCGTGTATATTTGTGTTTTGTCTTCAAAATTTTTATCCTGTATTTAGTGTATGTAAAGATAAGGAGTCAATGTGCAGTGTTACTCGTGAGGGACAGCTTTGTTTGATTTAGATATAGCAAGGTGAAACACTTCCTGTCCACTTGGTGTCCTCAGTGAAACAGTTGGGGCTGGGGCAGAGAGGGTGACACGTCACTTTCCCCACAACAAGGAAGATAGCACCTTCTCCCATCTGCCGACAGCATGTCGGGGTGGAATTTGTTTGTTACTGAGGCTGAGTGGATGTGTGGGTGTGCATCGATGGTGAGGGCGGGGGATGAAGGGAGGAGGAGTGGAGATTGGAGGCCCAGAGGCAGGAATAATGAGGCCTTCGCGCTATGATTGGTCGAACTCATGGGCCATGATACTCTTGGGGGCAGAGAACCTTTGTGGGCTGTGACTGGTTCCATCAGGATGCGGAACTTCCAGAGGGCATTGGGTGGCTATAAAATCCTGCCTCAAACATTAAGCTCTCAGTCTGTGCCTGAAGCTGCACACTTGCACCGCTCATGCTCTCGACTTGGACCCGCTCATGCTCGTCTGACTCCCTCTCCAGCTCAGCCAATGTCTCACCCTGACTGTGGCTGGACTCTCCAACCAGTGGTTCCCAAATTTTTGGCATGATGCCCCCCTTTGGTTTTCACAAAACCGTCATGCCCCCCCGCCCACTTTTTTATTGAAATAAATTATTTACTCTCGTATCGTATTTATATTATTGTTCATGATCAATGACTCGTAATTATTTTATCCATGTTCTGTGCTAGAGAAGATTGAAATATATGCATAAAAACTTTAATATTATTTATTTTATTGAAAATTCCAATTGTAAAAAAATTATGTCAGTATTTTTTGTATTGCAAGGTGGAGAAACATTGGTGTTCAGAGAAATATCTGGCTCAATTGATCATTTTTCAATATCTAAGCAAAATTTGGCATTAAAATTGATTTTTTGGTCACATAGCCTCACGCCTGATGTACCCACCCATGCCCCACAAAGGGGAGCGAGTGGAAGCAAGGCCCCCAATTCGAAAACCACTGCTCTAACCATTGGTGGCTTCCGCTTCTGCTTGATGGAGACAAGACAGCACCATGCGTGTTCTGCTCCAGCTCGGGTTTTTTCCCAGGGAGCTGCAGCGCCCTTTTACGCAAGCTGTCGGGTTCTTAGTTTAAGTGTTTGCAATGCATTGTCACCAAAGGGAGATCGATTGGTTTTGTTTTTGTGGTGTTTTTGGGATTTGTTGTTTACTGTGTCTTGTGTATATATTATTTATATTTAAAGAATGGCTTGCTCGTGTTCCGTCATTTTGTCGTGCAATAATCAGGTGTATTTGGGGATCTCTGGGGGTTTAATTTATTTGAATCTTGTTTCATACTGATGCTGAAATTGTTCACCATGTCGGGAATATAAAAATCATTCAGGTGGCACAAAAGTTTATGGATACTGGTAGCATCTGGAAAGCAAGGCAGCAGACGAGCAAGCACAAGTGGTGAGAAGATGAACACGCTCGTGATTATTTCAAGTGTAATCCATCTAAGTCCATCGGACTGTGATAGGGTGAGGGGCAAGGGAGTGGAAGAGGGCGGGGGCTGCAGCTACCCCGCTCTAACGGCACTAAGTGCTTCAAAAAATAACATTTTGCTTTACATTGCCCAATAAGACTAAACAGAGAGTTTTGTTTCTTATCCGTGCACAACATGGTTCAGGAGAAGGATCTTGTGGATGCGCAAAATAATGTAATTTTGAGAAATATTGTGCAATTTGCGATCAACAACTAAATATAATTTCCATTCTCTTTCAACAGAACTGGCGATGATGTGCAACCACAAACAACGAATGTCATGGCTTGAACGCTCGACTGTGGAAACACGGAATAGGTTTCCTAACAATTGCACCTGCAAGTGCGGTACACTGGAGGATGGACGCAGTTGTTGTGACATTCAATGAGTGTTTTGTCCCATCGTTGTGATGCTGAGACCATGTTACATAAGAAACCTGAATGGAGTTCACTTGTGACTGTTCTGTCCTGGTATACAGAAATGATTCTGGACAGATGCAAGTGGTATGTTGCCATTTCAAACTTAACCATTGATGACAACAACGTCTTACAAAATTATAGTGGTGGTGATAATCACTGAGTGTGCCACGATCGATACATGCGATATGGAAGTTCTGTGGATGGTAATCAGTTGTTTGCAGTGTGATCACGACAGAAAAAACGTCATGGCATTGGTGCGTTCTTCAACTCAAATTTACTCTTCGAACATGGATAACTTCTGAGAGACAATGCGGGGAGATAATTATATTAAGTCTATGTTTGTTGCCTAGGCTGTTATATGTACCTCCATATGTATACAAAAGTGAACAACTGAGATGTACTACAGAAGGGTGAGTTATGTGAAATCAAGTGCAATAAATAAAAGTTGAGAGAGTGGACAGGAGTGGGAGAGATTGATGTGGAAAAATGACGAGCTGGGTGGATATGGAAAAACAAAAATGACCGGTAAGAAGGGCGGTAGTTGTGCAGTGGGGGATGAAAGTGAATTGGCTTACAATGTATCACACCCAATTCCCGCTCCCAAAATCTATCAACTTTTATCCACTACAAATTTCACATGCAATATATTCCTGCCATATTGGATAGTTGTATGTTCGTGTGTTATGTATTTACTGATGGATGCCACCACATTAAAGCAATTGTGATTATAATGGTTCAAATTCAAGTTATAAGTCAGCACTCCATTTAAGGTAAATAGGATGTACTAATAATAGACAAAAAAGGTTTTTGGCTTGTAACCACATGACAGATTATTTTTTTCTTGAGCCTCATGGAGGAGTAGAACACAAATGGGAGGAGGAGACGACGAACACCTAGGGACCAGCAGAAATAGGAAGGGGAAACAAAACGCAGGGTGAAGGGAGAATAGATGGAGATATTGAGTAAAATACAGGGGAAGAAATGAGAGCAAGTGGTGGACACAGATGGTGAATAAGATGGACACAATGAAACTTCAATTCAGAAGTGAGGAATAATTGGGGAAGCAGCGAGGGAACCAAAGGAAAAAAGGAAAATGATATATCGTATAACGTCATATACATGTATATATATTTATTAATATACTTATTATATATATACTATATACTACATATAAGGTTATATATATAATTATAGATATACGGTATATATAACAATATCTCACATTAGTATAAATTTTATCTAATTAATAATATACTATTATACATATAATATTACATATATCATAATATACAGTATATATATCATATTATATTATATATAAATATATATATATTTTATATGTGTTACCATAACTAGTATATATATCTATATATATATATATATATATAATATACATTATGATATGAGAAAACGAAGGACCACACCAGTCTACACGTGTGAATGGCGAGGAATAAGCATATAGCTTCACCTAATCAATTAAACCCTGGTGGAGTAGGATTTTATAAATTATAATCCCTCTCGGTGGGTAGAGCCAGCTGGAGGGTGGTGAGGCATTGGGTTCTCCTGTGTGTACTATTTGTGAATGTCTTTATAGGCTGTGGAGAAACATGGAGGTTTGAAACAGCAAGCGACTTACCCTGTGTTGAGCCTTCTACCTGGACTCAGTTTTGCCCATCGGAGGATGACAGGCGAGTCCATCAAATCCAGGGGACAACTTGTGCAGAGCTTGGTGTCGCTGTTAGCAGTTCTCTGATTGGCACAATCTGGACCCAGGTCGCCACTCTGACAAGTTACCAGCATGTGGCCACTGTTTATTGCCCCTCGGAAGATGACAGGAGAGTGTAACCCACCTGGTTATCAATTCAACAGGACGCGGGGGTTTGATTCAGGATCCTAGATCCCAGCCCACCACTCTAACATTAAGCAACACACCATGTGGTATGTAGTTTGTATGTATGTATGTATGTATGATATGATATTATATTATTATATTATATATAATATATATATATATTAATATAGATATATAGATATAGATATATCGATCTTCGTTGCCGCCACAAATATGGAAAGCAGTGATGTTGGCTGATTTGCAAGCAGACTGGAAGATGACCTAGAGCAAATGATAGAAGTTAAAAGGGCCCTCGAGAGACTGGGTAAGAATGCAGCAGAGTCAGATTTTTTCCTTGGACATTTGAGCTGATAGCCGTCTCGGCTGGTTTAGAATAAGAGTCGAGAGTCGCCAGAACGCTCTCTAACCTTTTCGGTACACAAAGACACAAGAGTCCCGGAGCAGTTTGTTGCAAACGGGTATATTGGGTAGCTAAAGCAATAAAAGGTCTGATATAACTGCAAAGCCTTAATGATTTCTATACCTTGTACAATATAGTTACAAATTAAGATTTGCACACGCAGTCATGTTTTGTTATTCCAATGATGATGGTACACTTTTTCGATAGTGAAATATAAATCCCTCAAATTAATGTCTTTCAACCTTTTTATCTATTGGTTTTTGCTATGATGTCAAAGAAAGAAAATCTATAATCTTTCTTCAGTACTGTGTAGTCTGCGGTAAGCAAATTGGGGTGGAGGGTCGGGGTTGATGGTGACAACGCCTTTCCGAGAAAAAGTAAATAATGGCTTAAGGATGACTTGCCATGTCCTCTCTGCAGCACAAAATTTCAAGTTAAAGCATATTAAGTAACACAACCAGCAAGGAAAAGTCAGATTTTTTTTTGGAAATAATGTTTTTTAACTAAACTTTGCTGAACCAATCTCTGTGTCCTCCATAAAAAGACAAAATGCTCATGCCCTCACCATTGTGCCACTTACTTATCCAGACTCAAAAATGAATAAACATTTTTCAACAGGTGCACACGGCACAACCTTTTTGCATTGATATTAATGTACATCCACAACAAACTCATCAAGTTGCATTGTTTGCAAGATAATACATAGATGCCTAACAGTTTTGCATCATTTAAGCTCATTATGGTTTTTTTTCATGTTTGTTCCTCCATTCAGTCACATTGATGAATGTACCCGAGGGAACAAAATAAATGCATGAGGAATGACTATTTGCAGAACACCGAAGGAGCATTTGCGTTGCGACTGTAACCTGGATATGAACTCCCCGTGCAGCTGATGTGGGTTAAGTGACTTCCAGGACTATATCTAAACCACTTAGATTAGGACGTTGAACAATATCATAGAAGCGAAATGAAACATCTTCACACGACATGCAGAAAATGAGATCCAACCTCCCCCGTTTAATGTGTGACCCGCAGATATTGATGAATGCAGCCAATAACAGCTGCAGACAAACAACAAACTGCGGTCAAAACAACGCTCAGGGTCTTACAGCTGCACTGCAAGCCGCTGGCTTCACAAAAATTAATCAAACAATTCGTGTTCTGGTACGGCAGGTTTTCTGGTCACTCGATAAAATTATTATCATTTTATGAAAAAATATTCTTTAAGAATTCTTCTAATTTATATATTTTTTTGATACATCAGTTTATATGCCAAAACAAAAGAGACTGAGTCTTGCAAAGCAAACCCATTCTCTCAAACATTTCTGTAATTTTTCCACTCCCATGTTGCTTGCAGATCATTGATGAATGCTTCACCGATTCTCTCATAACCTGTTCTCGCGAGGATTCGGCATCTGTACCAACCGTCGATGGTGGGTTTCAGACTGCCAGTGTAGAATGGATCCAATGGTGATGGTGTGACTTGTGACAGGTAAGTACTTGCCATTTAACAGACGTGGCAGAGATGAACTAATCCATTGACATGTGAAAATAAATCTCTACGTCCAGCAGATATGAGAGGAGTATATTGTAATAATACAGTTATAACGGGGATAAAGATATGTCACATGAGCATTTACAACTACTATATGAGCGACAGGATGTGATGTAGATGATTTTTATATTGTTCTCAGATGTATTGTCATCTTGTTTCTTCATCATTATCATTGCAGATGAAAATATTCCTTCTGCTTGTTTCTGTCTTGTTTTCTTTAACCCCACCGTAGGTTAATCCACTTTCAGCGACTGGATATGTGGCATTAGTTCTTCCCTCGCAGGTGCAAGTGGAATAGGCGAAGGTAGTGTGAGAGCTTTTGTGGATAGTAGAGCCATGTTGCGGTGCTGGTCACCGGGCTTGCGGTAGACTCACTAGCAGACAAACTATGTGCCTGTCAGCGGTAGTTTCTCAATGCTCACATTAATGCACGATGGTGTGTATCTAGTTTGAGCCGACGGACAGATGTGTCATCTGGGCTGAGTTGACACTTGTGTATAGCGGTTATCTGATCTTGGATTGATGGGCGTGAATGCAGATTTATGTATTGTATCTCGCTTGGTTTGAGTTGCGCATTGTTGATGTGTAACATGCGCTCTGATGGAGTGTTTTCTGTGTCTATTGCATAGATGTATTTGGTCAGGGAGGATCTTAGTTGTGTGTAGAATTCTGTCATTAACACATTCTTGAGCTTTTTTGGAATTGCGCACACCTCGTCGTGCTTATTGTCAACTCTTGTTGTGAAAGTCTATATAGGTGCTAATTTGAGTCAGTATCGAGAGAGGAAGAGGTGGATATTGCTTTGTTTAATCGTGCGCTTAGTAATTGTATCGACTGGTAATTTATTGAAAATTTATATGCCGTCATATGTGGTCAGCGTGCGCTGTTGGGAACAACGGCAGCTTTATGTAGTCTATTATTTTGATTACATATCGAGTTATACTGGCGCATGGTTTTTCGTGTCTTTAGTACGTTGTGACGGTTTGTTGCGTTTTGTCATACGTCTGCGGTTCTCTGCTCTACATTTCCTGCGACAGTGGCTAATATTCTGTGCCGTAAACATAGTGTATTATCCGGATATTTTTCTTTTAATTTCGCTCGGCTTCAATGGGGTCTTCTTTGTGATTCAGTAGAACGACCTGGGGAATCGTCCCTGGCGAGGAGATCATCTGGGCACAGGAACATGGGCACTGTGCAGCTTGTGAGATCAAAGGAAACTAAGTTGGTTACATAGGTGCACAAGTGAGTCCGAGGTTCGGTCGCGCCAGATGATCTGTGCGATGGGGAAGTAGCACTATTATTGGCACTCTACGCAGGTGCACTGTGAGTCGGCTTCTGCGCATACCTCCGTGCCGCGGATATGGGCCGGTGATTCTCGACCGGAAGTACGCATATCGGTGCACGTACCGTTTTTTGAATCACTGCAGGGATATTGTCATCACGGGGGTGTCCGGTACTGTAGGCGTTGGTAGTTTTTTCAGGTCCGTGTGTTGTTCGTGGTGCGTGCTTATCATGTGCGATTATCGTGGCAGAGGTAGAGTCAACTTAGATACCGAAACCACTAAGAAGTTGCTCTGTACTCCCAGATACTCAAATTACGGAAATCCAACTCGTCCCTGTCCGCCGACAGACCCTTTAAGCGTTGCTCCACAGGTCTTCGGGACCGACTCGTACAACATGTTGCGATGTCCGCCCGTCGCTATATAGTGCGGGTTAGGACTCTACCCGCGCTTTTCTTCTCACCGCGTTTCGTCCACTCTTCACAGACGCCTTATCCTCGACTTTCAACTGGATTAACTCGCCTCTGTGCAATTAATATGTGGTCGGAGCGAGATCATACAGTTGTTCAGACCATTCCACCCATCCCGCGACTCCTTCTGAATATGGCAGAGTGCTCGCAGCACTTCACTCTGCCTTAGGAGAACTCGGAAAAGTAGCGAGACTACTACTAGCAGCGTATACCCTCGTGTTCTTAAACCTCCCTTTTCTAGATTGTATTTTATTGTTGTTCGGAATGGTGTCTGTTGGCATTTTGACAGGAGAATCGAACACTTGGTTGTTTTCTATTCGGTGGTCCCCATGTTTTCTGCGTGGGCGCCGCGGATACCAACCACCTTCCTCCCAGCAGCGCTCAGCCAGTCCGAGTGCATCAGAGATCATTTAGTATAACCTTTCACATAGCTCACAAATGCTTAGGCAACTAAAAGACGAGATTTTTTTTTTTAATGGCAACTTTTTCAAAAAAACTATTCAACAAACATTTCTTTCTGGAACACCTGCATTTCTCCGCGACACTCGCACTTCGTGTGAACTCTGAAAGTGTTGTACTGTATCAGGTCCCCTCTCGTTCTGTGGGCCCATCGTCGTATGATAAAGGTGGGAAGCTGAGAGTTCACTTCGGTCCAGACAGAACCGAGACACATCTTCTCGTCGACTAATGTAGGTAGGAGATTGTGAAAGGATACTGATGAAGAAGTGCGACTATTAATTATGGCTGGGAAGAGCAAGACAAGCCGAGGACAAGGTTGTTGAGTGATACCTTCCAATGGGAATACTCTTCACCATTCGGGCTACGGTTAATCGTTTTATTGTAGCAGGTAACGAATGATCTATGCTGCTTCGCTTGTCAGGCCGCTCGATACAAGGGATGATGAATTATTGTATAGATGTCAGTGTCATCAGTCTTATAGGTGCTACTTGGACTGTAGGTGTCGTGATGGTAGATAAGATCAGGTTCGTTGGGATGTACTGGTGTACATTGCGAAGTATAGGCTGTTGTGTGGTTCTTGCAGTCAGGACGGTATGACGTGTCGGGTGTTGGAACATGCTGGAGGAGTTACGCTAAATTTTGTTCTACCGCACCTTTGGAAACAATACAATACGAATCTTTTTCTTGGTGTTGAGTTTGTTCTTCAGAGTACGTTGGAGTGATGCTTATGTGGTTTTTCGAGTCTGGTATTGGGCAGCCCGAATTCGCCAGGCAATATTTCCGGCCACGTTGGAGCTTCACTCTTTGGGCAGTTGTCTTATTTGAACGGTTTTAAATATATGGGAGAGCATGTGATACTATTGTATTCCAGCCCGTCTAAGCTGCTTTTTCAGCCTCTCTTTTTACCCGCACTTTCGGCGATTGCTACAATATGGTGTGTTCTCTCACGTCACGTTTTTGGTCTGCTGCTTTGATTCCGGCTCCCTCTCCCTGCTGCCAGTTATCAGCAACTGTCTAGTTGTTACTTATCATCATCGCAGTTGTCACCTTGCACTTCTGGCGCTGCCTTCTGTCATCTCCGCACCGGGGGCACCTACAATTGTATTACTGTTCAACTTCCCTCCCTGCTCTTTGCATTTACTTGACTGGCAGATCATGCGGTCTCGTCTCTTGGCTTCTCCTCGATGCGGCCAGAGCCTTGGACGAGACGTAAGGAGTGTCTCTCCTGTGCACAAGGGTTACGGCACGGATCTGGCGGCTTCTCGTTTGTTCGTTGTCGTGCCATAGGTGTAGAAGTGTTTTCAGCGAAGCTACTTATGTTCTGAGCACTAAGAAAGCTACGGCCAGTGGGTGCTTGAGTCGTGTGGTGGTGTGGTGCTACTTGTGCTCGTGTCGTGTGTTGTGGTGGTGCTGTCGTGTGTGACATCCCGTGCGTTGTGTTGGTGGTGTGGTTGGTGTGTATATGGAGTGAGATTGTGTGCGTTACATTTTCCCACTTCTCTGTTGGTATTGCAGCCGGCGGAGGTCATTTCGATCGATTGCCGTCAGGTCTTACGAACACAGGAGTGAAGGCGTTCGCTGGCGTGTCCGTGCAGTTAGCTGCTCATCGAAGAATTCTGTCTCTGCTCGCGATGGAGGGAGTACAGGCAACCTCTCTCTCCACCGCTACCATTCGCTGGTTGGACCGCTCTCTGAGGTGAAGAGCTGGCGTAGTGTTAGAGATTTGACACGCATGTTTTGAGGTTGATCGTCGGTGCAGTCGTGTCTTCGTGTGGATGTCTATTGGAGTTTGGTTGGGTGGTGACACATACTCCGTTAGCATGGCGGCTTTAATCCGCTGTGAGGCCTGTATTTCGGTCCTCCCTCTCCCTTGCCTGGTCCTGTGAATTGGAGTCGGTGCAGCTGACTCTTGTTTGTCGTGCTAGACTTTTCTTTTTGCGTGAATCTTGGAGGGTGAGGTTTCTTGATTTTATCCAGTAGCAGCCACAGGTCCATTGCGAGCGTCATCCCTTGTACGAGGGTGCGATTTGTAGATTAGAGATGGACCGTTTGTTTGCATCCAGTGCAGAGGAACTGAGTAGTGACAGTTGGTGATTCTTAATGTTGCATGTAGGGGCAGATGTGGAACTTCCGGGCTGACTTAGCCGCGCTCTGACAGTTCCAATTGGCGTCCAACCAATTGCTAGCACTTCCAGTGATAGAGATCTCTGGTGGTTTGGACGGACACATGAATCTCTAAAGGAAAGAAAGTATTTGTAATCTCCCACGGAGCTCGTGGCTTGGTGTCTTCACCAACTCCAGTCTACATTTTTATGTTTTCCATTGTAGATAGGACGGCGCCCTGCAGCAGGTTTGAATGATAGAGAGTTGTCTGAATTCTTCGTGAGAGATACAGAGCATCACATTGAAGTATCGATCTGTCCCAGCCCAACTCGATTGCAGGTGATCTTTGTCCAAGTCCAAGATAGTGGCAAGGCAGACGGCGTCAGAGCATGATTAAGCATGGCAAGGGCAAGTATTTATGTGTGTGGCTACTGTTCGTTCAGGGTTACTTTCGTTTAGACATTCGTGTGCCAAGTTATTTTTGGCACATCATCTAGTAGGTCGGCTAATCGATTCCTAGCTTTCTTTTGCTTCCGGCTCTCGACGATTGCCTAATATGGGTACGGTAAGGTTATAGCGATGGCTGAATGCAAATACAATATCTAGTAATTTCCAATTCGATCTATCGAGGAGAGTGGTCATTCATTATAATTAATCGCTTCGAAGCATCGAAGTAGATGACAGGTGAACGTCCGTGATGGATGGCCATAATGCTAAACATTACACCTCAAGGACTGAGTGCGCTACTACATGTGAAGTACGACGAGATACTGCACAGGGGTACAGAAAGACGGGAAAGGAAGAATAAATAATTGGGAGATGGAGTATTGACTTCCACTTTGTTAGGCTCCTGCTCGTCCTTCGGGTTGCTCCACTGGGTCGCGCTTCCAGGGCGGGATTGGCATCGGTGCAGGGCCGGATGAGGCCTGCACTTTTCCGTTGGATGGGTTTTCGCCGGTGTGGGCGAGCCTCATCACCCGTCGGTCTGGTAATCTGCCACAGCTAGTCTTTCAGCCTGGTCTGCGCCACTCCGTCTAATCGGCTAACGTCCACTTGGTAGCCGTCGGTCGGGTCTGGGTCTCCTCTTGCCAGACTCCCACTCTACTAGCTTTGACACGAGGATCTCGTTCACCATAGAATACAGAGATTGTCAGAGAAACCAGCCGCATTAGCTTTATTCTGAGATGGCTCAACGCTTTCCAGCACCAGCTACTCCTTTTCTTCTGGATTTCTTTACATTGCACGTCAGCTCCTCATTTTGGCAGAGCCTGTGGAGTGAAGGCAGAGGGGGGTTTAACATGACAGACACTGGTTTGTAGGTTGTTGGTGAGCTTAGTCTTTCCACGATTGCAGTCTCAACGCAGAGTGCGAGAGTGCACACACAATCGGCAGTGTAATGCGGTTATGCAGGGTGCAAAGTACTGCCTTGCAGCATTGTTTCTGCCTTTCACGCGACTCTTCGGGAATCCTGTGCTCTCACTCGGCATTTATCTCGTCCATTATCATCTTCTGCACATTCTGCGCCGTGCTCTCTGAATGCACCTCCCGCTTCGGCACCTTCTCACCTGCTGGCTCTATCTTTGCAGCACTGCATATGTGTCATCTTGCCTTTCTATACGTGATCCTCTCCCACGTGTGAGTGCGTCTATCGTCTTCCCCGCTGATCGGTT
>CM068954.1:145668967-145679439 GCA_035128595.1 Eptatretus atami
GCCTGCGGGCCTCTCGTCGCCCGCGCCTGCGGGCCTCTCGTCGCCCGCGCCTGCGGGCCTCTCGTCGCCCACGCCTGCGGGCCTCTCGTCGCCCACGCCTGCGGGCCTCCCGTCTGAGGAAATATAGAATATATTTCTATACTTGAGGAAATATAGAATCTCAGTGGCCTGTACTCCTTTGAACTGACCACGTACCAAGTTAGAATAAAACTCTCTGATGTAATGTGGAATTGAATTGGGTTGGTTTAACTGTTAACTAAAAGTAAGAATAAATGAAATAGAACCAAATAATATTTGCAACAAATGGGGATTCTTAAGTTCATTGTATCGAGGGTGAAAGTGTAATGGTGGATAATTAGAAAATAATTGTTTCACAAAGAAAGGACTTGTGTGGACATCGGTTATCAGTGTCAGTGGTTTATGCAAGGATTTTATAACCAAATCGGACAAACGTTAAACTCTGCCTGAATTAAATAGGATTCCACAATCAACCAGGAAAATATTCACGATCACAAGGGGGGTGAAAAATCCACATCACCTCCTTGCTGCGGGCCTCTCGTCGCCTCCGTCTGCGGCCTCTCGTCGCCTCCCTTCTGCGGGCCTCCGCTCGCCTCATTCTGTGGGCCTCTCGTCGCCTCCTGCGGGCCTCTCGTCGCCTGCACGTGCTTAGCCTCTCGTCGCCCGCAATTTTGCACTCCTCTCTTCCTGTACGTGAGGCTCTCGTCTGCCCGCAATTTGCACTCCTCTGGCACCCAACATCTTTCTCACGGCATTCTCCCTCCACCCCCAACAGGGCTGCTAGACATCGCTGGCACATGTTCATAAACAGAAGTAAAAGCCCTTTGTAGTTCCAAGGGCTGGAATTCATTACAGTTTGTCCAAGGGCCTGCTGCAAGTTTGTTTATGGAAAGGAAAAGAGCCATGTCGGCTTGCGTAAAATGCATTTTAAGACAGCAAGGACATTGGTTTGAATCCCGTACAACTAACTAATATAGATACTGGCTATGGATTAAATGCTTAAATATGGATCCAATGTGACCATTTACCAATCACAACTGACAATTGTCACCTGCATCGGTGGGCCCTTCTACGCATGAACCTGTGGGCCCTCTTCGACGTCATTTGTGGGCCTCTTATCACGTGCATTTGCAGGCCCCACTGACCACCGTTTGCCTTCGTCTGTGGGCCCTTGTTTGCCTGCATCTGCGGGCTCCTCTTCGCCTGTTTGCTCCTCTTCTCCTGCATCTGACGGCCACCCGTGGCCGCTCTTGTTGCCTGCATCTGCGTGCTCTCGTGGCCTGCATCTTCGGGCCTCCCTCACCTCAGCTCGCCCCTGTTCTGTGGGCACCCTGTGGGCCCTCTTCACCTGCAACTTCGGGCCCTCTTCACCGACACCTGCGGGTCCTCTTCAGCTGTACCTGCAGACCCCCTCATCACCTGCATCTGCGGACTCCTAAGCCTGCAATTACAGGACTCCATAACCCTCATTGCCTGCACATGTGGGCCCTCGTCCCCTGAATCTGCCGGCCCCACATGGACCCTCTTCACCTTCATCTGTGGGCTCATGTCACCTGCATCTATTGGCCTATCATCACCTTCATCTGAAGGTCCCTCTGATCTATCTTCACCTTCAGCTTTGGGCCATTCTTCACCTTAACCTGGATTCTGTTGTCGCCTGCACCTGCGGGATCTTGTCGCCTGCATCTGCGGGCCTCTCAGCACCTGCATTTGCAGCCCCCACTGCACACTCTTCACCTTTGTCTGTGGGCCCTTCTTCGCCTGCACCTGTGAGCTCCTTGGTACCTGCATCTGTGGGCCCTCGACGCCTGCACCTGCGGCCTCTCGTTGTCTGCATCTGCGGGCTTCTCCTCTCCTGCTTCTCGGTCACCCTTTGGCCCCTCTTCGTCTTCATTCTGCAGGCCCTGCTTTGTCTGCACCTGCTGACTTGTCGCTGCCTGGACCTGCGGGGCATCTTCACCTGCTCCTGCAGGGACTCTGCGCCTGCACCTGCGGGGCCTCATCGCCTGCATATGCCAGCCCCTCGTTGTCCCTGTTCACCCTTTTCGGTTTGCTCTCATCACCTGCATCTGCGAGCCTCTTGTCGCCTGCATCTGCTGGCACTCCTGGCCTCTCTGCACTCTTATCTGCAGGCTTTTCTTCATCTACCCCTGCAGGTTCTCGTCACCTACACTTGCGAGCCATGGTCGTCTGCACCTGCAGGCTTTTGTCGCCTGCATCTCGAGGCCTCTTTTCGCCTTCATCTGTGGGCCTTTATTCGCCTGCACCTGTGGGCTCCCTGCCGTATACACCTGCACGCAGCTCTCCGTCTGCAGCAGAGAGCTCCTCGCCATTTGCAGCAGCAGGCCCTTATCGCCTGCATCTGCGGGCCAACCAGAGCCTGTCGTCACCTGCATCTGTGGGCCCAAAGTCGCCTGCATCTGTGAACTCTTGTCGCCTGCACTGGCTGGCCCACGCTGCGTACATCTCTCTCTGGACCACTCTTCACCTGCATCTGCGGACGTCCTTTTGCCTCTAGTCGTTTGCATCTGCGGGTTCTTGTCACCTGCATCTGTGGGCCCTTCTTCGCCTGAACCTGTGGGCCCTCATCAACTTCATTTGCGGGCCTCTTGTCACTTGCATTTACAGGCCCCACTTGCCACCTTTTGCCTTCATCTGTGGGGCCTTCTTTGCCTGCATCTGTGGGCTCCTCTTTGCCTGCGAGCCGCTCATCTCCTGCATGCAGCCCCCCATGAATGCTCTTCACCTTCATCTGTGGGATCCTGTTGCCTGCATCTCTTGGCCTCTCGTCACCTACATCTGAAGGGCCTTCTGGTGCATTTCTGGTGCCCGGTTGTGTTTGGTATCATTGGAAAGCTTATGACCTCTATGTTGTGGAAATGCATGATAGCAAGCCAAAACAGAGTAGCTGAAGCGTTTAATTAGCCAAATTCAAAATGACCGACGCTGAATTCCTGTTGTTTTTCAATATTTAGAAATTTTAATCCACATGGCAGAATATGCATATGTAGCTGCATATTTCATTACTATGATTGTATATACACTACTTGAAATAGATAAAGTAAATTGAAACTCTTTCAAAATGTAAAATCCAACATTCCGCAAATACAAAAAGTGTCATAACTTTGGAAATAGTCCACATAAGGAGTGATTTTGTTGTCTACATATATTTTCATATATATGAGGATTCCATTAAAACCATACTTGATGTAATCAAACCCTTCCTTGTCATGCAGCAAAACAAGTGGAATACATCAAAATGAAAAAGCGATATTAGTGTCTTGTGTTATGTTAAGAATATTTAGTATAGGTGTTAGTATTCAGTGGCTGACCATCTATTGATGAAATTTGATACTCAATAGGCCTACCAGGACTCGGCCATCACTTGTCTGGTAATCTATACAGGGAATTCCTTACAGTTTGGAGTAAAGTGATGATTCACTCCATCGTTTTGAGTTGTGGCCTTATCCCTGAAACATTTTTAAAATATTGTACTGGTGGTAGATAGAAATAGATTATGTGTTTTTCTAACATATCTTATCATATTATAGCATATATTCAAAATCGTTCATTCCTTAGTCTGTCTGTAGGCTTGAAATACAAAAATCTGTACTGTTGCAATGCACTTTTTTGCTTCATGTAGTAATTTGAGACTGCACTCATGCAATAAGTTGCGTTGTTTTCATTATAACAAATGATTGTTGTTGCTTTATTTCAGGTATCCCAATCAAGCATAAAGAATAATAGCCATGCAATCCTCAACAGTGGTGAAGGGCCCTCACAGACCGCTTTTCAAACAGATTCGCCCCCAAGCAAAAGATCTAAACCTTTTTGTGTTATCCATTATCCAGAGGAAGATTCCCAAGCTCCGCTCACTTCACCAAAAGATGTTTCATCATGGCAGACATTGCTAAATGCTGCATGTGTACGTCAGCATGCCCATTGCTGGAGAAAGCTCAAAATCTATCAGAAGGACAGGTGCCTGACATAGTTTACCATAGACAGTGTCGTCACGCTTTACATTGAAACGCGACCTTCAGCTCTTAGAAAAACATCGAGAAAGGGTGATGATGGTGAAACCACAGTATTTGGTAGCAGTAAACATCTTCCCAGGTCAAAGCCTTCAACAGCAAGGTTTACGAAACAAAATGCATATTCTGTGAAAGAGAAAAGTATAAAAAAACATCAAGAACAAGAGAATCAATTGTACAGTGCACAGAGCTGCGATGCGATAAGAGAATACGGGGTGCGCAATGCAAAAGAGCGACCCGAAGATCTTAGCAGTTGCGTCAAGAGACTTAGTTGCCCTGAGGCACATTACCACCACTCATGTTACCGCATGTACACTAATAAAGGCGGTGAAACTGCAACAACTGATGTGTCTCCTGATGCCGAAGAAGACTGCCTGTACAACGAGGCTGAAAGACATGCGAACGAATCGCTCTACACATTTATCCGTGATGATTTATTCACGAATCCTCGTGTATTAAAGATGATTGATCTCACAGCAATCGTCGTTGAGGTGATGTCAAACACAGGGATCACCATGACCAAAATCCACCAAGAAGCATATTCGAACGAATATATGAAAAGGAATTTGCAGATACTTTACATTTCTGTAAAGATGATAAAGGGAAAACACTCGTATTCCTCACACTCTCAAAATCTACGAACTTGTGAAAGAGAACCAGAAGCTCAAGGACAAGATAGAAACCCTTACAGCAGTAACATCTGGTGATTCTTCTGTCGTTATCAAAGCTGGCCAAATAATTCGATCTTCCATAAAGAGATCCGCCAGGATCAAGTGTGGCCTTTCACGCCCGCTTTGGTGAACTGGAGTGGCTTCCGATTACCAGAATTCTGCAAATCTTCATAACGTGTGTCCTTTCAGGTGAACCAGCTATCACAGTGCCTCGCAGAAAATTCAACTGTTAGTGGATTCATATGGCCAAGATCTGGTCTCAGTGTCACCTGTGGTCGTGTGAAACCACCGAAGCACATCTTGCTATCAAATGCAGTGAAAACACTGACAGGAAACTCGGAAATCATCCAGATAATGAACAAACTAGGGCATGGAGTTTCATATACTGTTCTCGAGGAAAACGACACTGCCTTGAGCCTTCAGAAAATAGCCTCATCCTCAGATGATTCTGTCCCATTCCTGATTGTGTTAACCTACATATATTCCGCTCTCGTTTGGGACAATATAGATTTCCTCGAGGAAACTGACAGGAGCAGGACAAGCCACAGGGTCAATGGCATCATTGTCCAACAAAAGGTGTATGTCCTAAGCTGGAATCGGCACGACCTGTAATAGAAAAGAAAAGCAACGTTCCATCAAATATGAAGAACAACAGCTTCCAATTTATAACACTGGGAAAGAGAAGGACCTGGAAGCAAACAGTTGCTGAAGAATACCACGCTCTTCCTCAAAAATCCATCCACAGAAAGGACTTGATCTGGATTCTTCTAGGCAAATGCACCCGGAAAACAAATATTCCAGGATGGACAGGAATCAACATCATTATGAGACAGGACCAGACAGTTCATCAGCACAACATAGGTATTTAACCAATCAATTTTCCAGCAACCAGCATGGCGACAGCAGCTGAGATTTTGAACAGGTCAATGAAGGTAAAAGAAAGCCTAATCTTCAAGAGGTTGTACTGGTATTCGACCAGCTTTATTCCAAAGTGGCAGAAGTTCTGTGGAAACACAGATGTCAATATCCCGGAGTAATTCTTCGCCTCGGCTCTTTTCATATGGTCTGCAACTTTCTGGGAATACTTGGAAAACGTTTTGAGGATGCAGGCCTGCGTGACCTTTGCATTGAGGCAGGAATAGTGGCAGAGGGGTCTGTAACGAGTGTCATGGCAGGCAGACAGTACAACAGGTCTCTCCGAACGCAAATACATATATGAGGCCCTTTTCAGATTGCTATGGGCGGGATTTCTGCTATGGCTGAAGAACAACAACCTACACAGATGAACCAGATCGATCAGTTATTGGAATTACTGAGTGATCTTCTGGACACTTCTCGTCAAAGTTCCAAATATGAAGAGACGCTGAACCATGAATTGTTCTTGCAGATGCTGGAACACTTTGAGAAATATTGTGAACATCTACGGCACACCAATGGACTCTTTCAGCGTTATGGATGTCATACTTTGACATGGTTGGGGAGTATGCTGGCCCTAATTCGCTCTTCCGAGAAGGTGATTGGAATTTGCACATGGCTGCAGTTCGTGGCATGATTGTCTGGTGCTTCGCCTATGACGACAGAATTATGCCGCGTACCTTCCAGTATACTACGCTGAAATGTCCCAGCTCAGAAATGACCATCCAGAAGTGCTTCAACACTTCCTTGAAGGAGAGTTTTCTGTCAACTAGGAGAAAAGAACCCTTTGCTAAGATACCCTTGGACCAGACAATTGAAGAGACAGCCAATCGTGACACAAAAGTTGCGGGAGGAGTGCGCAAGTATAGTCTCAAACCTGGTGCAGTGAGTCGGTTTCTTCTGACAGCAGAATACCGGTCATCCTTCTTGCGTCATCTCCGAGACGTGTTAGTCACAGGCAAATCTGATCATGGACATGTAGAGTTACAGAACAGCAGAATTAAAAAGGATGAACTGGCTGTCAATGCTGTGTAGAAACCCTGCAAAACTGGGTTAATCCCTTTGAAGAAAATCAACAAGAACTAGTCAGTCTGTCTACACTGCTGCTGCAACAAGGCAGATTGCCACACAGTTGCTAGAAGCAGAAAAGCGTGGTGAGGCAGCTTATCAGAGCTTTAAGTCTGAAAGACTCGAATCAAGTCCACCAGTCGTGAAATTTCATGATCCATTGCCTAAGCTGAGGCTCAAGACCTTTTCAGATATGACCAAGAAGCAGAAGAAAGTTCTTCAAATGGAAAAAAATGATTCTGAAAGCAGACCGAAAGTTGTTTGGGCAAATGGTACTCATTGCACAAACAAGAAAGAACCTGGATATGAAAGATGTCCTGGCACATCCCCTAGGTCCGCTGCCATGGTCTCTAGCCTGTGAAGATGGGAGTATCAGGAAGACAAACAGCTGTGTTGGCCAGAGCATTACAAAAAGATGCACAAGCGAGAACATTCCCACACCATCAGCCACGATTATTGATGGCATGGCTTTGGTTCAAAAGATGAAGGGGGACCAGAAAACATTTGGAGACATTGCAAACACCTTGCTTCTTTCTGCAATTAGAGAAGGTGCACACAGTACTAGGATTGACATCGTGTTTGATGTGTATCAACCACACAGCATAACACCACGAAGAGCGAGACGAAGCAAGAATCCAGGCATACAGTTCAAGAATATAACTTCCCAACAAATTGTCCGTCAGTGGAGAAGTTACCTGCAGAGTAGTGACAACAAGACTGAACTCATTGAATTTCTGTTTCAGGAATGGCACAACCACATTCAAGGTCATTATTGCAGTCAAAGCTATTGTTTGTAACCTCAAAGGAGAAGTGCATCAAAATTACTGACTCAGCAGTTGAAGATGTACCGGAGCTTTGCTGCCAGCAAGAAGAAGCAGACACGAGGGTACTGCTTCATGGAAAACACGCAAGTGACACCGGAAGTGCAGCTGTAATTCTTGTGGCGGACGACACAGATGTCTTCCTTTTGAGCATGGCGTTCTGTACACAAATTACTGCTCCTCTTTATCAGAAATGTGGGACTAAAACTCGCACACATTACATAGACATCACAGCTGTTGTCAACATGAATGGATCTGATGTCTCAGAGGCAGTTATTGGATTGCAGGCTTTCACTGGTTGCGACTCGTCAGTGCCTTCGCAGGTTGTGGGAAAATGAAAGCATTAAACTGGTCAAAGCAAATCAGAATTCCAGAGCCTCTTTAAGGAGCTTGGCCAACAGTGGAGTCTTTCGTCTTCTCTTCAAGCTCGATTGGAACGTTTTGTTTGTGCCATGTATGATGCTACATCTGGAGATGCTTCAGTCAACGAGTTCGGTACAAACTATTTTGTGCAAGAAAGGTGAGAAAGAGTCCTACCAGTTACGCCATGTGCAGATTGTCTTGGAAAACATGCACGGCGAGCAAATTATCAAACCGCAATTTGGAGACAGAGTTTGATGAACGATCCCAAGACGCCAATCCTGCAGGCTTGGCTGGAAATTCGTTGGCGATGGTGATGACAGACACTTAGCCGTAGACTGGATGGATGGTGCACCGGCCCCGACGCTGTCTTGAGATGCTGTCCTGCAAATGTCGGAAGTCCTGTCGAGTTCCTCAATGTCCCTGTGCTGCAAATGGATTGAAGTGTTCTGAACATTTGTAGTTTGAGCCCATGTGAAAAACCAATGAACGACGGTACAGACAGCGAAATGGAGTTGAGCAGCGAAGACGATTATGAAACTGAAGACTATTAGTTCAAATATTCCAAGATTGTGTACTTTCATTATTGTGTTTGAATAACAATAATAATGTGTTTCTTATAACATGCCTTATATTTTATTTCTGTGTTGCTGTTACAGCTGCGACATTTGAAATCTGGACCAAATGATCAACTTGATGTCGAAAGCACATAATTACATATTTTCTATGATAGAATTTGTTTCCTATATATGTAAGGTGTCATTTATTGACAAGGTTCAAATTATATTAAGATGTATTCAAGGTACTGTTATTATATGCCGAGTTGAAGTTTCTAATGTCGTTCTACATGTTGGAAGACACATTTTTTCTAAGTGAAGAAAAACATTTGTTTCGCATCAAGGGGTCCGCAGTATTTCATGTCGGGTGTCTGGAGTGTTTTTATTTTCTTCTTATGTTTATACGACTATAAACTGTACTCCATGAGCTTTCTTTTGATATATAGATTATACACATTAAAGTAATTAACAGTAATAAACGCTCCCAACTCAAATCCATGGTGTATAAAAATTATCGAAAATCTTCGATTTTGTGCAAGAGGGGGTCGCGTATAAACAGTGCCATTACACGATATAAGCTACGATATTTCCTTGCTATCAAGTGATTTTGATACCCCAGGGGACCCATCTTTACAAAAAACTTCACTAGAACAGGGCACTTTGTTTGGTACTAATGACCGAAATTTTGGGCTCGGCCTCATGGACTATTAAGCCAACATCAGGCATCTAAGTATACATGCTGAGGAAACCAGTAAGAAAATACACACATGATCTTTACTTTAGTCATAAACAACCTTTGTTAAATGTTAACTGTTTAGTAAACCATTGACCTGTGATCATGTAGTCAGCAGGGCAAAACAATGACTCTCTCTTACCCCCACCCCTCACACACAACCCTCTCATTGAAGCGGAAAAACAAACCAAAACCTTTCTATGTGGCATATTTGAAGTCAACAAAGGTTTCATCTGATATCTTGGTAAAAACTGTATATAAACACTCAACATGCTATGTAACCTTGAGTCTTCGGCTTGCAACTATGTAGCTGGCTGGGGTCTTCCTTCCATGCACAGAAGTGTCTTGTGTTTTACTGAATAAATGGCTTGTATATGAACTTACGTTTCTCTGTCTTGAGGTGGCAGAAAACTGCTTCCATGGGGGAGAGGAGGAAAAAATAAAGACAGGTGAGGGGTGGAGGTGGGGTTAGCAAAGAGAATGACATGTGATGCTTTATGACAAAATATGAAGAAAAAAAAACGTGTCAGAACAGCTGTACACACAACAACACAACAGAGTTTGCAAAGTAATCTGCTGGCACACCTCCAAAACTTTGATATTCCAGTTCCAGAAAATTTGTGGGAAAATGAACCAAAAGCAATCACTGAAAACATTGAAGTACCGCTCACATAGACCTTATGATCCTATTGGGTGTGAACATCGAAAACAAAGCAATGTGACCAGATATCAGACTTAGGTGCAAAAAAAGAAAAGAAGGCATTGCTAATTGAGGTGTTAATACTAGTGATTTTGGACTAACGATGCAGAAATCAAGAAAATGACCAAATACCAAGACCTCAAGATGAAGTGAGAAGATCCTGGAAGCTGAAGAATGCCAAAATTGTCCCAGTGCGGATAAAGAACCTCATGCGAATGATGAAGAAGAACCTCACAGAGATATTAAAAACCATCCCTGGGAATATCACGACAAACAAACTACAGTTGGAAGCCGTCCTGGACTCAGTAAAGATCCTGAAGAGAGCCCTCGGCACAAAACTTTTAAAACAGAAAACTTCATAGCTTGGTCCATGAATCGGGACCCTTTACTGAAATGAAGGTGGATACTTTGAGCCCACCCTGGGAGCACTCCATTCCACATTATGAAAGATACCAATCCACATGTAGATACCAATCAAAGACACACACACACATACACACACTTTGAGACCTGGCAGATCTCTGTTTCACCTCCTGAAACCCACCCACATGTGGAGACAGCAGGCAACAACAGCTTGCAGATACACACACACACACAC
>CM068954.1:145682025-145705172 GCA_035128595.1 Eptatretus atami
GAATAGTCAGAGGACCAGCTTGAGACACGGCAACGACGACCACCAAGAGCAATGGCGACCTCTTTCTCCTCCGACAATTCCAACCGAACTCCAGCGAACACTCAGGGGATCCCGGCGATTCTTATCCCTCCCCCGGGCGGGGTGGAGTGATCGGTCCTCTGAGGTAATCTTTGCCCTGATTGGACAGGGTTTCATGGGGTGATGTGCTGGCCATCCGTGATTGGACAGGGGGGAACCCCCTCCTTTCCTGGGTGGAGTCGGTGTTCTAAGGTGAGGAAACCTCCGCCCACGTCCGTGGTCGAACGCACGTGGGCAATGGCGTCGATGGTGCGAAGAAGTGAAGGATTGATTTGTTGGCATTGGGTATTGCAAAAATCTAACTAGAAAGAACTTTGCAGCACACACATGTAATTCCCTTTAGACATAGGGAGGGTTCTAACTATAACCACATACTTATCGAAATAACTGAACTGCGGGGACTCTGGCTGTTGTGTGCAAATGGCTGCCAGATTCGTAACAATATCACCTCCCTGTCCATCGGAGCAGGTGGCTGTAGGTGGTTGCACAGCTGGGCCTGCTTTAGGCCCCAGTAGAAGTAGGCCCTTAGGCCAATGCAGTAGAAATCCACCACTTGGGTGATCAAGCTGGGTTCAACACACCTATGTGGGGTTTGAGAACAGGGCTGATGAGCACATCAAGAAGAACATTTGCCCATAATCACAGAATACACTCATAACGTTGACCTATAGATTTTCAATTTCAATTCCCTACAAGTCGTCGAACTCCTCCTCTGGATCAGAATCGGTAATAGGGAGGCATCTGTTAAGAAACCATTACTTTTGTAGCCTTCCTTTTTAAGCAGGAGGTAATCAATGCTGGCAGTACTGTGGTGGCACATTTAACGAGTACAATAATAATGACAATCCAAAGTAATCCCGCGAAAATCCACTCCAACAGTCTTGCTCCCCATCCTCCAAAAATTCCTTCGAGCCAAGAATATAATCCATCCAGAGTAAAGTAATTGTGGAACTTAGCTCCTTCATCCTTAATCTTTTCTGCTAAACTTGCAATGTGCACTGAATTATCGGGGGACATACATGCAGCATTCAGAACCAATCACCGCACAAGTGCCCCCCTGCGCTGCTAGTACCAAATCCAAAGCAATTCGGTTTTTACATTGCGACAGTATGTAGAGCAACTACCTCAGAGTTAATATCAGCCATACCATCTGCAGTTTCATTTGCAAGTAATTCCAAAGAGGCAGCTAATTCTGCAATTCCTATGGATGTTTAACCAACTCCGTAATGAGGAATAAGGACCATAAAGAACAACTCGGTTGATGTAAAACTCCGCTTACTCCGTCTCGGATGCTCAAAAGGCGAATTGACGAGCAGGCACTTATGTGGTATTATGTAAGCCAGGAAATATGACCCTGTCCAATTAACTGGGAGCCATGAATCGGCTCGATTTCCACACACAAAATAGGTGTTATTTAATGCTGCTTGTGGTCCTATTGTGTGATTTTCATTAACATAGCTCTTACATTCAGAATTACCGAACATTCTTTCCTCCAACGATTTCTGCACGAGGCATAAATTCGATTTTTCTCTTGTTTGTTCTATCACAAACTATGGAGGTATTTTACTTTAATTGAAATTAGGCCAGTACCAGTTGCTGAAATTTCATTGCCGTCGGCACTTCCCAGCCCCATTGGTAATTATCTGGTCTAGCCATTCCGTTTCCCATTCCTTCTCATAATTGGTTTTATTCTTCCATTTACCTCGATGTATCAATCTTAACCAATATCCACACCACTCGCTCAAATTAAATGGTATTGCTAACAATGGTATCCCACTAACCGCTGAATGGGGTATGTGAGTGCAGACCCAACAATTTGTTTTTTTTTGTATACCTTGTTCGAGTCTCATGTGAGAGCTAACACACAACGCACATCAGGGGGGGGGGGGGTAAGAGACAAGAGGGAGGGAATGGGAAGGAACAAACAGTGGGGAACAGAGACATTAGGAGATCTGTGGAAGGGAGAGGGATAGGACGGGGAACATGGGGAATAGAAGATGGACATTACAGGGACTTTCAGGAAGGAAAGCAGGATTTGAAGAAGGTGGGCTTGGTGGATTATCGGGGTAGAAAAGATCGAGGATTTGGATGGGGGATGATAAGAGGTGGTGGTGAACAGCTGTTTTGAAGGCCTGGAGGGAAGAATGGGAATGAATAGAGTGAGGGAGTTTATTCCAAAGGCGGGAAAAAAGAGGAATGAAAGAGTGAAGGTGAGCAGTGATTCGTGATTTTGGTAGTTTTACCAGAAGGGGGTTGTTGCGGACCTTGAGCGCCCTGCGGAAATGTGGTGGGGACAAATCGCAGAGAGAGCAGGGGGGGCGAGGCTGGAGAGGAGACGGTAGAAGACAGAAAGACCACCGACCAACTTGCGGTGATTGAGTGAGAGGCCCAAAGACTCAGCCTCATTGCGGGAGATGCCAATGATCCGAAATGCCTTGGTTTCTACAGCGTGAAGCTGAGAAAGGTGGGAGGCAGGAGCACCAGCCCAGAGTGGAGAGCTGTACTCCAGCAGGCTGCGGACAAACGATTTGTAAGTGGTCAGGAGCTCAGGTGGGCCGAGGAAGGACTTTGCACGACGGAGGATTCCCAGTCGGCGACTGGCTTTGGAGGCGAGGTTTGAAATGTGGCTTTCCCAGGAAAGGTCATGGCCGATAGTGAGACCCAGAAGCTTGAAAGAAAGGACCTCTTCCAGAGGATTGTTGAGAAAGTGGATGGGGGGGTTTTCTAAACGGTCCTTTCGAAGAGACATAGTGAGAGTGTGAGATTTGTCCGCATTGAAAGACATGTTCCACGTGTTGGACCAGTTTGTGATTTTACCCAGATCAGCAGTGAGCGAAGAAGCTGCTGCTTGCCGGTCTGAGGGATGACCGATGGTACGGCAGAGGGTGGAGTCATCAGCAAAGAGATATAGGGATTTTCCAGAGAGTTGGAGAGATCATTGATGAAAACCAGAAAAAGAACAGGGCCCAGAACGCTACCTTGAGGAACTCCAGCCTGGACAGGAAGAGGGGATGAAAGAACTCCATTTAGGGCCACACATTGACTGTGACAGGAGAGGAAGTCTGCAAGCCATGAGTGGAGATGGCCTTGGATACCATAGGAAGAGAGTTTGGTGAGTGGGGCAGGGTGCCAGACTGTGTCAAAAGCACGTGATATGTCCAGGGATACGGCTCGGATTTCCTGTCTGGCATTGAGGGCTTCCATCCATTGTTGGGAGAGCAGAAGCAGCATATCCAGGGTAGAGTGACCTGGTCTGAAACCAAATTGATGATCAGAAATCAAGCCATTGGAGAAGAGGAAGGATTTGATGTCTGAAGCGATGATGGATTCCATAACCTTGCTGATGATTGGGAGAAGGCTGATTGGTCTGTAGTTGCAGGGATCTGTTTTTGCACCTTTTTTGTGCGGGCAGTGATGTTTGCTGATTTCCAAAAAATTTGTTTTATTTAAAGGCTTAGCATGGTTTTGAGAAAGAGCCTGGTTTAGAGTTCTGTTTGGACCATTATCCAGTTCTACTTCATTAGTTAAGCCTCATTTATTTCTATGTGTGATGCGACTAGCTTGGTAAAGTGCGCGGTAAGCGCTTGGCGAATGAATATATAAGCGATTGCTATCATGAGTAGTACTTATTAGCCCTATCGGCCATGGGGGTATCCCCCACATTATCATACAAGTCAAAGCAAATGGTGCACACAAGCACGCAACAAGAAAGGCTATCATAGCAGTCCCGAGATGGTGATCATTCAGAAGTTCTTCTCAGGATCTTTTGTGCTGTGGACCCATTTGCAGTGTTAGGCATGGATCCATGTTGCTCGGCCCTGGCATTTCACAGCATTGTGGGTCGTCAGCAGAAGTAGAGAGAGCCTGCACCACCTCCCCTGGAGAGCGTTCTTTCTCTTATGAGTCTTTACATAGACCAAATCCCCAGGTTTGAAGCTGTGGCAATCAGTAGTGGCTGGCTCAGGAAAGGCTTCCTTCACCTGTGCATAGAAGCCTCTCACAGCACGATTCAAAGCAATACAAAAGGTGAGCAATGTCTCGTCCATCGGATGCACATTCATCTCTCTTACAGATAATGGAGCTGAGCGAGGTAACCTCATCGGCCTCCTCATTATAACCTCATGCGGGGACAAGCCCGTTTTTCGATTGGAGGTCGACCGCATAGTGAAAAGAGCTATTGGCAGTGCATCTGGCCATTTTAGCCCAGTCTGTTCACAAATTTTTGCCAATTTGTTCTTTAAAACCCCATTCTGTCTCTCTACTGCCCCTGCTGACTGTGAGTGATAAGGACGATGTAGGTGTTGTTTGATTTGCAAGGCCCTACATAACTCCTTCACCACTTCGGCTGTAAGATGGGTTCCCTGATCGCTAGATATTTTGCAGGGGATCCCAAATTGACAGACAAAATCTTTCATCAAGAGTTTGACTACAGTAGTAGCATCTGCTTTTCTACAGGGGTATGCCTCTACCCATTTGGAAAATATATCTACCATGACTACCATATATTCGAACCCACAACACTTTGGCAGTTGTACAAAATCAATTTGGATATGAACGAACAAGCGAAAAGGGAAGAAGATGCCCCCCTGGGGCCATCTGAGGCCCCTATCCCAGGATTGTGTTCTTGGCAAACATGGCATATCCTACAATATTGTTCTGCAATTGGACTAAAGCCCAGGGCATACCACTGCTTCCCAATAGAGGCACACATTCCCCCTTTGCACCGTGTGCTAGCGAGTATGGCTAGTATGGCCAGCACCATGTGCTAGGCAAGCGAGCCACGGTAACAGAGCTTTTGGAGCCACCACACGGTTATCGGGTGACCTCCATAGCTTAGACTCATCATCAAATTCACATCCAGACATTATCCACAAATTTTTCTCTGCTGTACTAACAGCAGTTGTAAAGTGGAAACATCGTCAAGAGATGGCGTAGTTGCGGCTGGTGTTAAAACACATTGTGATAACTGATACCAGTAGGGCATCTTGGGAAATGGCCGCGGCTCTCGCAGCTCGGTCTGCTCGAGAGTTTCCCCGAGAAACATCATCAGACCCACCAGTGTGGGCGTCACATTTAATAACTGCAATTTGGAAAGGCAAAATAATAGCCTGCAGCAGATTATTAGCAATCCACAGACCATTCTTCACCTGTGGATGTTATAAATCCTCGCTCGTGCCACAAAGCACCAAACTTGTGTACAACGCCAAATGCATAACCCGAATCAGTGGAAATTGCCACAATTTGGCCTTCTGATAAGCAGCATGCACGAGTTAAAGCAAACACCTCCGCTTGCTGTGTGGAACAGTTCGTAGCCAATTTTCCGCTCTCAATTACTTCGTGTTCAGAACAAACTGCACAGCCCGTTAGTAGAGACCCATTAGGTGCCTGGGAAGATGAACCATCAACATACAAAATAAATTCGGAATTTTGGATTGGCGTGTCTCTCAAATCAGGACGGGGCAGATGTGTGTGCGATCACCTCCTCACAATCGTGAGGTTCTCCATCTTGCTCCGTGGGTAGCAACGTCGCAGGATTTAAAAGCGAACACCTCTTAATCATGATCTTCAGTGGAGCTGAGTGAGAGTTTGTATGTTGTCGCTAGAGAGTCCAACAAATGCTGTGTTTTTTTGTCTTTAGTAACACTGCAGTAATGGCATGCGGCACCATGAGGGTTAAAGAGTGTCCAGCGACAAGCGATTCTGGTGTCTGTACTGCGTGTGAAGCAGCTGCCACTGCTTTCAAACAGGATGGGAATCCTTGAGCCACTGGATCCAATTTAGTGCTATAATATGTGATGGGCCGCAATTTGGCCCCATGTTTCTGGGCCAGCACGGATTGTACAAAGCGTCGTACTTCGTGCGAATACAAATAAAAGGGTTTCTCGTAATTAGGCAGACCCAATGCAGGGACGGAAGACAAGGCTTGCTTAAGTGTCACGAAAGCTGTGTCTTCCTCTTGCGTCCTATTCAATGGATTGGGTGCACTTGCGGACCCAATCTCAAGCAGGGGGTGAGCTAGGAGCGCATAATCAGGTATCCACTGCCGGCAATAGCCCATTGTTCTGAAGAAAGATCTCATTTGTTTAGTAGTGGTCGGCTTTGCCAGTTTCAATATTGCGGATATACGCTCTGGGGAGATGCGTCGAGTGTCCTCCTTCAAGATATGTTCCAGATATTTCACCTCCTGCTGGCAAAATTGCAATTTGGCCTTTGAAGCTTTGTGTCCTCTCTCCGCTAATGTCGTTAGCAATGTCAGAATGTCTTGTTCGCACGCTTCTTTTGTCGTCGAGAAAACCAACAAATCATCCACGTACTGAACTAATGTTGATTTATTTTGAAAAATTATGTCATCTAAGTCGTCCTTCAATGCTCATGAGAACAAGGTGGGGCTTTCAGTGCATCCTAGCGGGAGTACAATCCAAGTATATTGTCTACCTCGGTACGTGAACGCAAAAAGGAACTGGGACTCGGGGTCGATCGGTACGCTGAAAAACGCCGAACAAATATCGATTGCAGTATAAAAGGTGGAATTGCTCGGAATGCTAGACAGGATTGTAACAGGATTGGGAACTATGGGATACACAGGTACGACGCAGTCGTTCATGGCTCTCAAGTCCTGCACAAAGCGCGACGTCAATTTCCCGGGTTTGCGCACTGGCAAGATTGGTGTGTTACGTTGGCTGACAGTGGGAATAATCATTCCTTGTTTTAATAGCACCTCGACTACGGGAGCTATCCCCGCTTCCGCTTCTGGTCGCAATGGGTATTGCAGTCTGCAGGACAGCCTTTTTGATGTGTCCATATTGATCTTTACTGGCTGCATGCTTTTAATTTGTCCCACGCCATTGGGGTGTGTCATCCACAAACAAGCTGAGACCCGATCTAGGAGTTCAGACGATATTTCTAACCCCTGGGTCTCTGGAAGGTCAACCACCTCGAATGTAGTGGTCCCCATTTCCCCGTTCCTTTTCCAACAATACCCGTCAGTCTCCATCCACCAGAGTTCCTCTCCTGGCTAGATTCCACCATAGTTGCTCCCGATGCAATCTTCAAATAAGTTATCATGGGTCCTATGTCCTTTGCTTAATAACCCTGTGCCACCGCCAAGATGACTTGTGGTGTAACACTGGAAGGTTGATTCCAAAGTTTTAATTGCTCCTGTGTCAGACGTACCTCCAGGCCAATTCCTTGTCACCCAATCCACATTGCTCCCAATGTTGTATCAAAACTTTGGTATAATTTGAGAGATACCTCTCTCGCATAGTCGCTGTCCCTTCCTTTTGTGTCGTAGTATGCTATGCCATGTAACTGAGTCTTTCCCGTGTCCAAGTCCATGTCGTGTTGACTTACCCGGTCTCACACCTCCGGCACCTTTCTTTCCAAGTCGGTCACACACGCCTGTAAACGGTTAGATGCTTCACCGTCTGTCAAGGCCCACCAATGCACAAGACTGTATTTTCCTGTAACAAAGTCAAAACAGTTACATGTGATTCGTGGGGCATATTTCAATATACTCCCTTTGGCGTACACTTCACTGTGCAGTTCAGTTTACATAGCAAATCTCTTCCTAACAGGTTAGTTGGTGTGTCCGCAGCCATCAAAAATGCATGCTGTGCAGACAAAGGTCCAACTTCTACACATATAATTGCTCAGACAGTGGAATTGCCATGGCAACACCCGACACTCCTACAACAATCACTTGCTCCCGCGATAAAGGTGCGTTTGGAAGGTCACTTCGTCTAATAGCTGATTTCATTGTCCCGGTGTCGACAAGGAAAGGAATTTGTCGTCCCTCAATTGTCAAAGTAAGTTTTGGTTCATCACGTGGTTTGGAAGTTAACAATGGTAATGCTGATGATGCTTCGCCCAGGCACCCCTTTTGGCGATGCGGAAACAAATCGGGTGGAGGCAGGTAGATGGTGCTTCCCACTGCTCCTGCAGATGCGAGTTGAAGTTCTGGCCCTGACTCTGTGGTCATGGCAGCTGTGTTCCCCAAGCTGATCTATTTGGGCCATAAGCTGGTCCATTTGGGTTATTTTGGCACTCTCTAGCCCAGTGGCCAATCTGGCCGCATGCTCGGCATATCTCTCTGCGCATATCTTGGCGCACAGCTCGTGTCCATGGCTCGCACCCGCATTATATTGCACATTATAATTCACATGTCTCCCTCTCATGCCCAATCCTGGCAATGCATTTACCTGCGCATGCATCAGCTTCGCTGTTGTCTCGGCACTACGTTGTTCAATCAATGAGCTGCAATGGTTTATATATGGCAGCATGTCTTTCACGTCCTTAGTTTCCCATTCCACGCATATCCATTTGACATCAGCTTGTAATTTTGTAGTCCATCCACTGACAAAAGCGTGGGAAAATGAGACTCCATCATCTGGCAAACCAGAATGTCATCCGTACACATTATGTAGATGCTCTAAATAGTCTAATGGGTCCTTGCCCGCTCTCTGTTTACATGTCTGAATCTTTCCCCTATCCGTTTTAAGGGGAGCTACTTCCATCACTGCCTCAAATGAGTTTATTGATATGATTACTGAGCCCGTCCCGACTAAGGGGTCACTCTTCTGGCCACTGGGCAGTTTGTTTTAGCTGTTGCAAAAATCCCTTGAGCACAATCAGTCGCAATAAAAACAATCATGTCTGCATAAGTCGGTTTATGGCATTTTACAATCACTCGTAATTCCCGTTGAAACCAAAGCGGATCTTCACGCATTTTCGGCATTTCGTTCGCTATTGCTCTTAATTCTGAACCCCACGGCCTATATATGGCTTGCACGCCGTCCAGGCCAGGGTAATCTCACAATGGATACGCACCTATTGGTGCACTTTCCTCATTATCACACTCTGTGGCATCCCTTTTCTTTTGTGACCTGGTCCGCATCCCGGCCGTACCCACATTGGGACCCCTTCCCCGTTGGTGGGTGTTCGATGCCTCCACATCATGTCTTTCATAGTCACTATCCAGAGCCTCCGTTTTCAGTACTACTCCTCTTGCCCCCTCCAATCTCACGCCTTGATCCAGACCATCCGCACCCTCTGTGCCCGGTACTTGATCCTCCATTGGAGGCGCACTTGGGACTAAGGCTGGGGGAGGGGTAGGCCATCTCTATAGCTACTCCCCGTCCTCATCAAAGTCTACTGGGGTGGCCCACTGTTTTCTTTTCCCTTTTCCCTCAAGTCTTAAGGGCATTTGCGTTGTTACTTTTATGAGATGGTCTTTCAAATTCAGCAACCTCGTTTTTTCAGTTCTGTCTCTGCACTCCTGCATCCAATCCATAAACGCACTCCAATTCACCTCTTTTGCAGTTCTTTTAACATTACCCTTTTCCTCCAGCTGTCTCTTTCAGTTCTCCAAACAATCTCTGCCGAAAGTACCGTTGCTGTGCATCGTCCACTCACACTATTTACGAACATCACTAACGGAGTCAGGTCCGAATTTATCAAACATATACCTCGCACATGTCCCTCTGCATGGACTTGGTTGGCCCACTTCTCTTTGCTCATCTTCCCCATTATTACCGACATTATTCCCCATGCCGTAACATCTTAGCAGATCACAAATACAATGTAACAGACATGCCAACAATTTTACGACACAAAAACTGCTGGCCAGCACGATAATGAAACAATAAAATACAATAATCAACTCAAACCACATCCCTAATACACAAACATCAACTCGAGTAACGTTCCTCTTTCTTAACGAGCAGGGACTCTAACCCTTTCTTGTGGAGCAGGGACTTCAACCCTCTCCTGGGGGGGCTGACCCCCACTTTTAGCGAGCAGGGACTTCAACCCTCTCTTAGCGGCACGGCAGAGACTTCAACCCTCTCTTAGCACGGCAGGGACTTCAACCCTCTCTTAGCACGGCAGGGACTTCAACCCTCTCTTAGCATGGCAGGGACTTCAACTCTCCGCTAGAGATCCCTGACCTCTACTTACAACACTCAAATGCCCAGGGTGAACCCTGTAATCTTAAACAGCCTCCAGCCGTTAATTTTCTTCGGCCGATCAATAAAGATTCTCCTTTATGTACTTTCCTTATTGTTCAAGTATGTTACTCGTTTTTAAAGGCAATGCCTCTGACCAGGCATGAGGGCAAACACCTCTCCTAGGAGGATTTTAATCTTACCTTTAGTTTGTGGCCACCAGGTGTTCACCGTCACTCATTGGCTGCGACCCCCGGGATCAGCACATCCGAGTCACGGCACCAAATTGTTGTGGAACTCAAGAAACTCAATTGTCCACTCGAGGCAAAGTACATCAAACAGAGAATTTTCATTACGGAATTACGGAGCGAAAGATCATACAATGGTCTCTGTAATTATCAGAGCTTATAGAATCGTCTATATATAGTACACAAGGGAAGGTGGGGGAAGTTTATAGGGGCTTAGGAGAGGTGTTGCTTCTTTTCATCAAAGACTCTATTCCTCACTCTCCATGCACTGCTCTCACTCCCCACACCCCCAGGAATACCTCTGGCTACGGCTTCCCCTCCACTCCCACCTCATGTTTATATGTGTACTGTACCGTCCACCTAACAGTGTGACTCCATCTACTCACTATCCGAAAACATGGACCATCTTCTATCTTCTCATCCAAACTCTCTCTTCCTCTTATGTGGCGACTCATTCATTGTCATCATGCCAGTTGGCTAGGTGTGGGTACCTCTCTCACCTGTCATGGCACTCAGCAAAAGCTTTCTGTGACTCATTGGGACTGACTCAATCGTCAACTTCCCTACCCGGATCTCAACCAATGGTACTCCATCTCTTTGGGATCTGATTTTGACAAATTTCCCTGACAATATCTGCTGCTCTCTTCCTCCGCTCCAATCGGTTCTTTTCACCACGTCCTTGTCAAAGTGAACATCTCTCTGGCTATTACAAGAGAACCACCTCACCGCCGTCGAGTCTGGCATTTCACTCAAGCCGACTGGCAGGGTCTCCAAGCAGCCATCAAACTTATCGACTGGTCTCCTATCACTACTTTCTAAACATCAACTCATCCTGGGAATTCTTTCAAAGAAACTTGCTCTCCCTCATGCACAGATTTATCCCCTATCGTCTTCAGTTGTCCTACCCTTCCTCCGCCCTTGGTTTACTGAAGCTTGTGGCGAGGCAGTTGTCCTGAAACAACTTGCCTTTGCCTCATGGAAAGCAAACCCAACTGAGGGCAATCTCAGTTCCTTCCACAAAGCTCGGAACAAGTGTGTATCTCCCCTCAGGAGAGCCAGAAAACAACATCTTTCTCATCTCAAGTCTGAACTCTCAAACCTCTCTCCCTCCTCAAAATCCTGGTGGCGTTTAATCAAATCTGTTTCTGGTGTATGTTCCCCTCCATCCCCTCCCTTACCTCAAATGGTCGCACTGCTGATACCGCACGTGAAAAAGTTGAATGCCTAAACTCGGTTTTTGCATCTAAATCTTGTGTCCTAAACCATCACTTTCTCTACCCACCTTACCCAGTCGCACCCAACTGTCCTGGACTCGGTGTCCTTTCTCCTGACAAGGTGGAGAGCTTGCTTTCAAACCTCGACTCAGATTCTGCAACCGGTCCAGACGGCATCAGCCCACGTGTCTCAAAGCCTGCTCTTCTGCTATTGCTCACCCTCTCTCTGTTCTATTCACCCTCTCATTTGCTCAAGGTCATCTGCCATCTGCTTGGAAATCTGCAAATCACTGCCATGCATAAAAAAGGTGCAAAAACAGATCCCTGCAACTACAGACCAATCAGCCTTCTCCCAATCATCAGCAAGGTTATGGAATCCATCATCGCTTCAGACATGAAATCTTCCTCTTCTCCATCATCTTGATTTCCGATCATCAATTTGGTCTCAGACCAGGTCACTCTACCCTGGATATGCTGCTTCTGCTCTCCATCAATGGATGGAGGTCCTCAAAGCCAGACAGGAAATCGAGCCTTATCCTGGACATATCACGTGCTTTTGACACAGTCTGGCACCCTGCCCTACTCACAAACTCTCTTCCCATGGTATCCAAAGCCATCTCCACTCATGGCTCGCAGACTTCCTCTCCTGTCGCAGTCAACGTGTGGCCCTAAATGGAGTTCTTTCATCCGCTCTTCCTGTCCGGCTGGAGTTCCTCAAGGTAGCGTTCTGGGCCCTGTTCTTTTTCTGGTTTTCATCAATGATCTCTCCGACTCTCTGGAAAATCCTCTATATCTCTTTGCTGATGACTCCACCCTCTGCCGTACCATCTGTCATCCCTCAGACCGGCAAGCAGCAGCTTCTCGCTCACTGCAGATCTGGATAAAATCACAAACTGGTCCAACACGTGGAACATGTCTTTCAATCCGACACAATCTCACACTCTCACTATGTCTCTTCAAAAGGACCGTTTAGAACCCCCCCCCCCCCCCATCCACTTTATCAACAATCCTCTGGAAGAAGTCTTTTCTTTCAAGCTTCTGGGTCTCACTATCTGCCATGACCTTTCCTGGGAAAGTCACATTTCCAACCTCGCCTCCAAAGCCAGTTGCCGACTGGGAATCCTCCTCGTGCAAAGTCCTTCCTCGGCCCTCCTGAGCTCCTGACCACTTACAAGGCTTTTGGGCTGGTGCTCCTGCTCCCACCTTTCTCGGCTTCACGCTGTCGAAACCAAGGCATTTAGGATCATCGGCATCTCCGCAATGAAGCTGAGTCTTTGGGCCTCTCACTCATCACCGCAGGTTGGTCGGTGGTCTTTCTGTCTTCTACCGTCTCCTCTCCAGCCTTGCCCCCCTGCTCTCTCTTGCGATTTGTCCCACCACATTTCCACAGGGCGCTCAAGGTCCGCCAACAACCCCTTCTGGTAAAACTACCAAATCACGAATCACTGCTCACCTTCACTCTTCATTCCTCTTTTTTCCCGCCTTTGGAATAAACTCCCTCACTCTATTCTTTCCTATTCTTCCTCCAGGCTTTCAAAACAGCTGTTCACCACACCTCTTATCATCCTCATCCAAATCCTGATCTTTTCTACCCCCGATAATCCACCCAAGCCACTTCCTTCAATTCCCCTGCTTTCCTTCCTGAAAGTCCTGTAATGTCCATCTTCTGTTCCCCATGTTCCCCATCCCATCCCTCTCCCTTCCACAGATCTCCTAATGTGTCTGTTCCCCACTGTTTTGTCCCTCCCTCTCCGCCCCTCTTGTCTCATGCACCCTTGCTGTGCGTTGTGTGTTAGCTCTCATACAAGCCTCGACAGGTAATCAAAAAAAAAATATATTATATATAATATATATATGGAGACAGAAGCGAAAACTCAGAGGTTCTTATCGTCATGGTCAGAAACAACAAATGCGCAGGAAAAAGAGCAAGGATCGAATGGAGGTCCAACTGCGAGCAGAGCAATTCTGGACAGATCAATGTATCAGGCTATCAGCATTACAATGGCAAGCTCATTAATTAGAAATCTAGAACAGAGAGAGAAAAGAGAGAGAATGGAGGGGGTTGATTGCATCCAGAAAAGCAAAGATTCAGGAAAGCTGTGGAGCCAATTGGCTTTAGGCCTTTTGGCTCCACTACAAAATAAGCAAGAGAGAATCCATTTGATTATAGTTCCAATAAAATGAGTTCCATCAAGATGAATATAAATTTAGTCATGAGAAACAGGTGTAGTAATTATCTGAGACTACAATTCATATTAATGCCATATTCAAGCAGATTGATTATAAAACCACTAAAAAAGGAAGTTCACTTCTACACCAAGCAAACACTCACGCACGCACGCACGCACGTATGCACATACGCACGCACACGCATGTACACGCACACGCGCGCAACGGTGGATACTTCGAGACCTGGGAGGGAACCATTCACCTTCTGAAACCCACATGCAAAAGAAACTTCGCAGCTTGGTCCATGAATCGTGAACACTTACTGAAATGAAGGTGGATACTTTGAGGCCGCCTGGAAGGACTCCATTCACATTCTGAAACCCCATATGTAGAACACACACACACAACACACACCACGACGGTGGATACTTCGAGACTTGGGAGGAACCATTCCACCTCTGAAACCCACATGCAAAAGAAACTTCACAGCTTGGTCCATGAATCCTAACTGAAATGAAGGTGGATACTTTGAGGCCACCCTGGAAGGACTCCTTTCCACCTTCTGAAACCCCATATGTACACACACACACACACACACACACACACACACACACTATGAGACCTGGCAGGTCTCTGTTTCACCTCCTGAAACCCACCCACATGTGGATATAACAGGCAACAGCAGCACTTGCAGGTACACACACACACACGATGGTGGATACTTCGAGACCTGGGAGGACTCCATCACCTTCTGAAACCCGCATATCGAGATACACACACATGAGGGTGGATACTTCCGAGACCTGGGAGGGATCCGTTCCACTTTCTGAACCCTGCATATACAAAAACACTTCAGCTTGGTCATGGATCGTGACCCCTTACCGAAATGAAGGTGGATACTTTGAGGCCACCCTGGAAGGACTCCTTTCCACCTTCTGAAACCCCATATGTACACACACACATACACACACCCACACACACACACACACACACACATACAACACACACACACACACCACAACACACACACACACTATGAAGACCTGGCAGGTCTCTGTTTCACCTCCTGAAACCACCCACATGTGGATATAACAGGCAACAGCAGCAACTTGCAGGTACACCACACACACAACGATGGTGGATACTTCGGACCTGGGAGGACTCATTCCACCTTCTGAACCCCGCATATACAAAAACACTTCAGCTTGGTCCATGGATCGTGACCCCTTACCAAAATGAAGGTGGATACTTTGAGCCTACCCTGGGAGGACTCCATTCCACATTCTGAAATCCCATATGTACACACACACACACACACACACACACACACACACACACACACACACACACCAAACACACATACACAAACACACATACACAAACCACATACACACACGAAACGAACAAACAAGCAGCTCGGAGAGCGCTCGCAAAGTAGCCAAGTAGAGCACTAGTATTCAAGCAAGCACTCAAAATGAAACGATTGTTAAGAAATGGCTAGTTTGGCATGGATTAGGAAACACATGAAACATACACCTCTGGAGATGCTGATATGTTCTGCCACAAACGCTGACGTCTCCAGGTGTTTATGAGCATTGCAATATACACAGCAATTCGTAGATATGATGAACAGGCATTCGATAATATGAGTGAGGAAAGTGAAAACAACAACTTTATCTTGGAATTGTTACCAGGAAATACCTTAAGAACCCTATTTCAAGTCAAGGCATGGCTGAGCAGGCCAAAAAAACATGGCGGCTTCAGACCCCAGTGAGGTTACCCAGGAAATGCCTTAAGACCCCAGACAGCAAGGTGGCCGAGGATTGCCTGATGAACGGTATAATTAAATAAGGCCGTTAAGTATTTCCAACAGGAGTGTTTAATTAACCCAAACACCCAACTTTCACTGTTGCACTTCCCTGGTGTTTTCTTCGTATGCCTGCAAAGTTTCAGGCTGCTAGGTTTATAGTTTTGGAGTTATGGAGGAGACACACTGACACACACATACACACATACACGCATACACGCACACACACCTTTTGCGAAAAACACACCCGAAACGAACAAACAAGCAGCTCGGAGAGCGCTCGCAAAGTAGCCATGTAGAGCACTAAGTACTCAAGCAAGCAATCCAATGAAACGATTGTTAAGAAATGGCTACTTTGGCATGGGATTAGAAAACACATGAAACATACCACCTCCAGAGATGCCCGATATGTTCTGCACAAACGCTGACGTCCCCAGGTGTTTATGAGTATTGCAATATACCCAGCAATTCGTAGCTATGATGAACAAGCATTCGATAATATGAGTGAGAAAAGTGAAAACAACTTTATCTTGGAATTGTTACCCAGGAAATGCCTTAAGAACCCTATTTCAAGTCGAGGCATGGTTGAGCAGGCCAAAAAACATGGCGGCTTCAGATCTCAGTGAGGTTACCCAGGAAATGCCTTAAGACCCCAGACAGCAAGGTGGCCGAGGATTGCCTGATGAGGATATATTAAATAAGGCCGTTAATTATTTCCGACAGGAGTGTTTTCATTAACCCAAACACCCAACTTTCACTGTTGCACTTCCTTGGTGTTTTCTTAGTATGCCTGCAAAGTTTCAGGCTGCTAGGTTTTATAGTTTTGGAGTTATGGAGAAGACACACACATACACACATACACACATAACAACACATCACACACCATTTGTTAAACAACACACCGAAACGAACACAACAAGCAGCTCGGAGAGCACTCGCCAAGTAGCCAAGTAGAGCGCTAAGTACTCAAGCAAGCAATCCAATGAAACGATTGTTTAGAAATGGCTAGTTTGGCATGGGATTAGCAAACACATTAACATACACCTCCAGAGATGCCCAAAATGTCAAGCCACAAAGGCTGACCTCTCCAGGTGTTTATGAGCATTGCAATATACCCAGCAATTCGCAGCTATGATTAACAGGCATTAATAATATGAGTGAGGAAGTGAAACAAACAACTTTATCTTGGAATTGTTACCCAGGAATGCCTGAAGAACCCATTTCAAGTCAAGGCATGGTTAAGCAGGCCAAAAAACATGGCGGCTTCAGACCCAGTGAGGTTACCCAGGAAATGCCTTAAGACCCCAGACAGCAAGGTGGCCGAAGATCGCCTGATGAAGATATAATTAAATAAGGCCGTTAAGTATTTCCAACAGGAGTGTTTTAATTAACCCAAACACCCACTTTCACTGTTGCATTTCTTGGTGTTTTCTTAGTATGCCTGCAAAGTTTCAGGCTGCTAGGTTTTATAGTTTTGGAGAGACACACTGATACACACATACACACATACACACATACACACACACCTTTTGCGAAAAACACACACCAAAATGAACAAACAAGCAGCTCGGAGAGCGCTCGCCAAGTAGAGCGCTAAGTACTCAAGCAAGCACTCCAATGAAACGATTGTTAAGATTTGGCTAGTTTGGCATGGGATTAGGAAACACATCAAACATACACCTCCGGAGATGCCCGATATGTTCTGCCACAAACGCTGACTCCAGATGTTTAATGTCTCCAGTGTTTATGAGCATTGTAATATACCCAGCAATTCATTGCTATGATGAACAGGCATTCGATAATATGAGTGAGGAAAGTGAAAACAACTTTATCTTGAATTGTTACCCAGGAAATGCCTTTAGAACCCTATTTCAAGTCAAGGCATGGTTAAGCAGGCCAAAAAACATGGCGGCTTCAGACCCCAGTGAGGTTACCCAGGAAATGCCTTAAGACCCCAGACAGCAAGGTGGCCGAGGATCGCCTGATGAGGATATATTAAATAAGGCCGTTAATATTTCCAAAGGAGTGTTTTAATTAACCCAAACCCCAACTTTCACTGTTGCACTTCCTTGGTGTTTTCTTAGTATGCCTGCAAAGTTTCAGGCTGCTCATTTTCATAGTTTTGGAATTATGGAGGAACACACTGATACACTGATACACACATACACACTTTTGCGAAAAACACACACGAAATGAACAAACAAGCAGCTCGGAGAGCGCTCGCATAGTAGCCAAGTAGAGCGCAAGTACTCAAGCAAGCACTCCAATGAAACGATTGTTAAGAAATGGCTAGTTTGGCATGGGATTAGCAAACACATTAAACAATCCACCTCCGGAGATGCCGATATGTTCTGCCACAAATGCTGACGTCTCCAGATGTTTATGAGCATTGCAATATACCCAGCAATTCATAACTATGATGAACAGGCATTCGATAATATGAGTGAGGAAAGTGAAAACAACTTTATCTTGGAATTGTTACCCGGAAATGCCTTAGAACCCTATTTCAAGTCAAGGCATGGTTGAGCAGGCCAAAAAAACATGGCGGCTTCAGACCCCAGTGAGGTTACCCAGGAAATGCCTTAAGACCCCAGCGCTTCAGACCCAGTGAGTTACCCAGGAAATGCCTTAAGACCCAGACAGCAAGGTGGCCGAGGATCGCCTGATGAGGATATATTAAATAAGGCCGTTAATTATTTCCGACAGGAGTGTTTTCTTTAACCGAACACCCAACTTTCATTGTTGCACTTCTTGGTGTTTTCTTAGTACGCCTGCAAAGTTTCAGGCTGCTAGGTTTTATAGTTTTGGAGTTATGGAGGAGACACACTGATGCACACATACACACACACACCACACACACACACACACACACACACAACACACACACACACACACACATACACACACACACACACACATACACACATACACACCATTTGCGAAAACACACCAAAACGAACAAACAAGCAGCTCGGAGAGCGCTTGCCAAGTAGCCAAGTAGAGCGCTAAGTACTCAAGCAAGCAATCCAATGAAACGATTGTTAAGAAATGGCTAGTTTGGCATGGGATTAGCAAACACATTAAACATACACCTCCGGAGATGCCCGATATTTTCTGCCACAAACGCTGACGTCTCCAGGTGTTTATGAGCATTGCAATATACCCAGCAATTCGTAGATATGATGAACAGGCATTCGATAATATGAGTGAGGAAAGTGAAACAACTTTATCTCGGAATTTTACCCAGGAAATGCCTTAAGAACCCTATTTCAAGTCAAGGCATGGTTGAGCAGGCCAAAAAACATGGCGGCTTCAGACCCCAGTGAGGTTACCCAGGAAATGCCTTAAGACCCAGAACAGCAAGGTGGCCGAGGATCGCCTGATGAAGGATATAATTAAATAAGGCCGTTAATTATTTCCAACAGGAGTGTATTAATTTACCCAAACACCCAACTTTCACTGTTGCACTTCCTTGGTGTTTTCTTTGTATGCCTGCAAAGTTTCAGGCTGCTAGGTTTTATATCGTTTGGAGTTATGGAGGAGACACACTGATACACACATACACGCATACACGCATACAGCATACACGCATAACTTGACTTGTGATGGGTGCAAAAAAATTGCTCTGTAATTTAGAAACGCGTTCATACGGCGAACAGTTCGGAAATCAGATGTTATCAAATATATTTTTCTTTGAAACTCACAAAAAGAGATCATATAACTTTAATAAAGAATACCAGATTCATATAAAATACCCATTTGCTTTATTATAGTATAGATAGATGTATGTCGGTGGAAGTCACATGATGTTTTTCAGTCGTTGCTTTTGTGAGGACTGTTATTAATGGCCGCATTTGATCCATAGTCAATACATATATAGTAGTTAGATGTAGGGATTCGAACCAATTTTCTTATATACTCTGCAATGCATTTTAAACTCTCTATAGTTTTTCAGTTGCACTGCTTCCACCAGTCAGCCCACACCACATGCCCTCTAAAGGCTCTCTATTTTAGTCAACACACATTCCACTCCTGTGAAACTAACAGGGCTGTGCTTTTACATTGATAACAACCTTAGATTGTGGGGGAGAATTGCCTAAGAGAAATTGCTGAGCCTTAAGATAAGTGGTTTGATTGTTTCACTCTCCCTTGGAGGAAGGAGAGAAAATTCCTTGGCACATATTTGGGGGCAAGCTCATAGCTCTTGTCAAACCAACTAGAAATAGACTGTAACCAGAGATAGATTGTAACTAGAGATAGACTGTATATATAGGGGAGTTTTTGAATGTGAAACTTCAGTGTGGTTTGGTGGCTCTCCTCTGTTCGGTTTGGTGGCTCTCCTCTGTTTGGTGGCTCTCCTCTGCTCTGTCTAACCACCTCCGCATGCGTTGTGCTTCTTCAATAAACCGTGTATTCGAGAACTCCTCTCTGACTCTTCATACCTGGCCGAAGAAAGGGTCTTCACATTTGGCACACCAGATGGGACTCGAGTGCTATCCTGACGCTGCGAACCAGAGGGTTTCCGCTTGGTGTACAGTGCTTACAAGGGTCTCAGCTAAAAGGTACGTGATGCACACACGTCGGTCACCTGCAAAAGGATAGCCCTAGTTAGGTAATCACTGTACACCCAGCGGAGAGAGCTCCATTGAATGCAGCTTCAGGGTCTGCTCGGGTCGCAAACTGATAACGGTAACAACATATGAGGAGAATCGAATGCGGTTTGTCTGAAGGAGCACAAGGGGCTTTTAGGCTGTGTTGTGTGACCGGAAGGGTAAGAGGATAAGGAATAGCCACGTGAAACAAGGAGAAACAGGTTAAAGTCTTGTATTCTGCGGTGTTGTGTGAGGCCACGTGAAGGAGAAACAGGTTAACGTCTTGTATTCTGTGTTGTTGTGTGAATAGGAAAAGAAATATTCATGTGAAATAAGGAGAAATAGGTTAAAGTCCTGTTTTCTGAGTTGGTGTGTGAAAGACAGATAGGTTAAAGTCCTGTAAGAAGGCTTAAAGGCTGTCGATTAGAACGGGACCCTGGTCCCACATACTAAAAGGAGAAACGTTTTAAGGCTATAAGGCGGTTGAAAAGCTAAGAACATAAAATGGGGAACAGCTCTGTTAAATCTCAAGAGTTACCAAGAGGAACACCATTGAAAACCATGGGGGAAAAACACAGAATGGATAAAGTAGAGGGAGTGCAAGATTGGGTGAAATGGACGGCGGGAAGAAAGGATCCTTTTCCGCGAGCCGGATCCCTCAATCCTAAGGTGTTGCACACAGTTAGCACGGTGCTGACAGAGGGCAAAGCGGGAGGCCCGAGACAGAGTGAAAAACACTGGAGGGCGCTAGCAGCATGGCTAACGGAGTCACAAGCTGAGACAGAACATAAGTGTTTAGGTCTCGAAGGAATTTTGAACCAACAGAAAATACAAGAGGAAGTGAGACAGGAGAAATCGAGACAAGTGCTAGCGCAGCTAGCGGAGACTAACGACGACGTAGACGGGAAAATAACCACACAACCTGGGACGATGAAAGGTATTTACCCCGTCCTCCATGAGAAAGGAGCGATGGGAGGGGCTGACATCCAACAGTTCCCCATGCAACAAGTAGCGCAGAACGAGTGGGTCTGGCGATCGTGGACCCCCCAAGACATTAGGGGAGTAAAAGCAAGTATGGAAGAATGCTTGAAATCTAACCCTAGGAAAGCGATTAAGATATTGCATGACCAGGTAACCATGCATGGGGCAACTAGGATGGACATCGGATTTATATGCACCGCCATGCTGCCCAGCTCGATCTGGAGCACACATTCGGTGGACTGGGGAGTAAAAAAGGAAGGAGAGCAGGACCATACTTTAAATAGACATGGTCTTGGTGATGAAGAAAGTGATCCTCACGACTGCACAGAGGCAATACAAGAAGTATCCACCGTGCGCCCAGATGTAAAGGACCAACCCCTAGAACATCCGGACCTCACCTTGTTTGTCGATGGTTCGGCCTATCGAGGCCAAGACGGCTCGGGGCATGAGGATACCGCCGTGTGCACCGATAGTGAAGTTATTGAAGCGATACGCCTGCCTTCACATTTTTCTGCACAGCAGGCGGAGTTGTGTGCCCTTATAAGGCATGTGAATTATCTGCCGATATTACGGTAAATATATACACTGACTCTAATTATGCCTTTGGTGTAGTACATGACAAAAGGTGCGATATGGAAAATGCGAGGGTTTCTCACCTCTGCAGGAACACCCATAAAAAATGGTGAGTTAGTTTCTGAACTGTTAAAAAGTATTTCGGTGCCAGGGGAAGTTGTGGTTATTAAATGCCGTGCACACCAGAAACTGACTACGGATATAGACAAAGGAAATGACAAGGCGGATAAAGCTGCAAAAGAGGCGGCTGGCCTGCCTATCCCTTGGTAATGCCAGCGCGACTACCAACGGAACAAATTAAGCTGCATCAGTATAGCTTGTCAGATATTATTGCAATTCAAACTGCAGCATTGCTAAATGATTGTAACAAATGGCAAGTGGCAGGAGGAACAGCGGATGAAGACAGACTATGGTCAAACAAAGGGAAGGTCATAGCGCCTACTGAGATCCTACCATGGCTTGCACGCATGGCCGCATTTGAATGGACATGTGTGCAAGAGGGGGACTGTGAGACAGGTACAAGAATCCTGGTATGCACCAGGAATTGGAAAATAGCAGAAGGGTTTGTAAAAGCTGCCAGGTATGTCAAACAGCATAACCAACAGAAAGAGGGACAAACAGAGAGCTGGAAGCCCATCCAGCCCCTTGGGGGCCGTTTGTGCACCTACAAATAGATTTCATAAAAATGCCTCCGTCATGCGGGTTTCAGCATAGTTTTGGTAGTGGTAGACATGTTCACTAAGTGGGTAGAGGCATACCATGTGCAAAGGCTGATGCCGCTACCGTGGTAAAGCACCTGCTAAAAAACTTTTTCTGCCGATTTGGCTCCCTTATAAGGTGTCCCACGATCAGGGGGACACTTTACGGGGGAAGTGACACAGGCAGCATGTAAAGCATGGGAATTAAACAAGCATTTCATTGTGTTTACCACCCACAGTCAGCAGGTGCTGTAGACGGCAGAACGGAATCTTAAAGAACAAATTGGCAAAATAATAACGGAACGGGGTTAAATGGCCAGATGCATTATCCCTGGCACTAATGAGCATGCGATCAACAAGTAAACGGAAACCAGGTTATCCCCTCACGAAATACTAATGGGAGGCGATGCGGCTGCCTGTGACTGCCACCAAACTGGATAAGCTGAATTTACATTGATGGACGAGAACTTGCTGAACATTTTGCAAACAGCTTTGCAGGATCGCAAGGGCGATCACACAAGGGTAAAAGAGCCCCTACCCGAACCAGTGAAGAGCCGTACACGCATTCTAGCAGGAGACTACGTACTGATAAAACACTTCACAAGGAAAACAGCTTGGACTCGTGGAAAGGACCATTTAGGTCTGCTGACCACCAGACTGCGGTAAAGTGTTGAAGGTAAGACAGCTGGATCAACGGCCACACACTGTAAGCTTGCAATACCAGCAGAGAAAGGGGCAACATGAACAACACCTATCTTACCACGACCGCGATTCTTTGCGCACTTGTTGGCATGTGGGTAATTCGCAATGTCGACTGTAAGCGTGATAGTGAAGGAAACACTAATA
>CM068954.1:145747958-145764003 GCA_035128595.1 Eptatretus atami
GCTTTGCTCAGCCTCGGCTGAATTAACAGCTTCATACCACAATTAAAGTATTTTGCAGTTTTATGAAATGAGGATTAGGATTTGTACCTTCTTTGGTGTATTATTGAACTGCTTCCATGCTTAGTGTGCAATGCCAAAAAGGTTGTATTTGTAAAATTAATAGAATTGTAAATGTGTTCGGAAATCATGCCACACCCATAATTACTACCACACATTTACAAACATGAATCACTTCTTTTGCATAACAGTTAAGGTAGCTGGCTACAGATTTTAGGATCTTGAGGTTAGAGCCCCAATCGAGCCATTGAAATAACACCAGGTGAGTTGACAGCCTGTCATCCTTCCGAGGTCAGCAAAATGAGTACCAGCTTACTCGTAACAGGGGCACTACGTTACTGGCACAGCTGCACTTCCAGATAATGATGCAACCAGCAGCCACTGGCTGCATAGACAACAACTGCTACCTTTGCCGGATTAAGATCAAGCAAGATGTCGAGGACAGTTCTTTTCCAATAGCCAGGATGAGGGAGTGGGGGAGGTGTAGCTCACCTAATTCTCACTGCACTCTTACCTCATACTCATATCATTAGAAGTCAAAAATAATGAATGTGGCTTCTGCCTTCCTCACCCTACCCTACCTTATGAAGATGCCAATGAATTCCTGGAGCATTCATTAGGATGTGAAAGATTCATGCTTGGAGATAGAGAGTGCTACCACCATAAAGAGAGATTACAAGATATAATGTTAAAGAAAGACGAGTTAGTATTACTAGTGAGTACACCCTATAATTCACTGGAGGTTAATGGTGATAAAGTATAATTTGAATAAGCATGCTGTCAAAATCTAGACTGCCAATGCATTACATTGGGATGATACTGATATTTCTTCTCAGGGCTGGTTCACGATAGACAAAATAGCTTGATAGAGCAGAGGTAGGAATTTTCTTGTGTGGGTGTTGTGTCATCCATACTTCATAACTACTACATGTGGAGTAGTGAGGTGAAGAAGCCATGTAAGCTCGCCTACACAGTACTATTCCGTACCATACTTCTCTTCAAGCCTTTAAGGTAGTCATGTCCACAATATCTCAAATGTCATCAACACCATGTCATCAACACCAAACCTTTAAAAGGGGAACCCAAACGTTCAGACCACCTTGAGGCTAATCTATTGCTTGATACCCCACAAAATAGATAGCATGTCTTTTTCCGATTTTCCAAATTATAAAGTAAGTTTGCAATGAAAAGTAGAAATCTTCTTCTTCAGATTATCCATGATGTCACACATGGAAGTAGACCACCAGATCCGTACTGTATACACGTTACATCGCGGTATGGTTTACCTCAAATGGCAAATAATTTTAGGTTTTACACAAGTATGCCGAGTGGATGCGTCGTTGGTGCTTGTATGGTAAAACAAACTGACATGGTTTCATGCAACACCAATGGCCAAAAGCCCCTAAGTTTGCCAGAAATTGGACGAGGTTTGTCCAAAATACTGGAGTGTGGATCGGGCCTCCAAAGTGTTCGCTTTTGTGCTCAAAATATTTTATAGAGAACTGTTATGAAACAACAGAGATGGCTAGATCTTGTAGTTTCTCACCACAATTGAGAGAGATTGACATCCCGATGATTAAGTGGAAGAAACTGCGGTCACTCAAAATTCTAACACCATCTCTACCCAGCTACCAGCACATGTACGTGGGCGATTTTAGTGGTGAATCAAACACCTGTTGCCATTACCTGGAAGTTACCACAAGAGCACCTGAAAGTAATTATCTATTAATAACACAAATTTCTGAAAGTCAAATTTTCCACCATCTATTTGTAGTGGAGAGAAAGTATCTATGTATTATCGTATACTCTTCCAAGAGGATTTGACCGAGGATGCTAAAACTTTCAGGGTCCCCTTCCCTCCACTATCCCTTCATAATCCCTACCACCATCCCACACCCACCTCCACCATCCCCCACATTTCCCCATCAACTATCACCCCCATAATACCCACCACCATCCAACTCCCCCCCTCCGCAATATCCACCACCATTCCACACCCCCTCTCCACTCGCCTCCCCCCTCCATAGTCCCTCATCCACTGGGGAGGGACAATGACACCTCACGGACATGATGGTGGGACACGGCACGGACACAAATGGCGTCCGGGAAAAGTATGAAATGGGACGATCCCGTACCATACAAGACACCTGACCAGCCTGCGATGGTGGGACAAAGCATTCATCGCCCATTTTGTCCACGGTGTCTGAGAATGCCTGGGCGGTCTTTGTGCTGTTGGACGATGATGAGTATTTCTGTTTGAGTAATATATAAACCGATTTATCAATTAATACAAATTCCCTCCCTTATAAACTGTTAATTGAATGGAAAATCAAACCCTATAGAGCTGAAGTGATCACGTGATAGCGGTTTCTTCATTAACACTTCTGCCTTCTTCCTCTGAATCGCTCGCACAAGTCTCAAAATGATATGGCTCCACAAATCCCCCGAAAGCGTTTCCATCACTAATTTTGTCTCCAATAGTTCATTCACAATCCCACTGATCACTTTCAACATTCTGAGTACCATCAGAGTTGCTAATGACGGTGGAATCAGTATCTGAATCTGAACTCGACATGCACTGTTTCTCTCTGTAAAGCTGTCGTTCGAATCAATACGGCTTCAGGGTGTGAGATCACTGGTGAAATCGAAAATCGACACAATAGGGATTTTTTTCAACACTTTGTGATTGAAAAAAAATTTTTTCAATTTTTTTACTCTTCAAATTAGACTGTGATTAATGATTCTCAATGGTTTTCAGGAAAAAAAATTTTAAAAGAGCAATTGCGTTTGGGTTCCCCTAAATGACCATTTTCCCATTTTTCATAGGTTTGGTTGAATGTTGGTATTCCTCCATACAGATCGATTCATTCCTTCAGATTTTGTGTAAACACAAACATTCCATATCTTTCTTGACAGTTCAATCCATGTCTTTTTAGAACGTGCTCTCAGATTTCTTTACAGCTTCATATTCTAACCTTTGCTGTACGTGACCATACCATCCAAGTCTTATCTCACTAAGTTCTTCTTCACGAGCATTGATTTTTAATCTCTTCCTCATTTCTGAGCTCAGAATTCGTTCTTTCAGAGCCAATCAATTTCTCCTTGACATCATTGTCATACCTGTCGTTATATTTTTACTCGCAAATACAACCCGTTACTTCACTGACTGGTCAATAAAGTGTGGGGGGGAGAGACAGAGGGAGGGAGAGAGAGGAGATAGGAGGCAGGTGTAGGGTGAGAGGGGGAAGGAGAGGCAGATAGGATGAAGAAGGGGGAGTTCGGGGGGGGAGGGTGGGGAGAGCGATACCTCACCAAACATTGCTATTCACTGCAGGAGGGAGAGGTAAGAGAGAGAGAGAGAGAGAGAGAGAGAGGAGAGAGAGACACACACACGCACACACACATGCACATACACATATACACACGCACACACATACACATATAACACACACATGCACAAACACAAATACACACATGCACACACATTTACACACACACACATATATACACACATATACAACACACACACGCACATACACACACACACACATACACACACATGCACACACACCCATACACATATAAACACACACACACATACACATACACACACATGCACACATACACACACATACCACCACATACACACATACCACAACACACATACTACCATACACACACATTTACACACACACCACACACACACATTATATACACACATATACACACACATATAACACACACACACATACACACACATGCACACACACCATACACATATAAACACACACACACATACACATACACACATGCACACATAACAACATACACACACACACATATAATACACAACACACACACACACATATACACACACATACACACACACACACATACACACACATGCACAATATTACACACACACACACATATATATACACACATATACACACACACACGCACATATACACACACACACATACACACACATGCACACACACACCATACACATATAAACACACACACACATACACATATACACACACAATACACACATACACACACATGCCACACACACACAGGTAGACAGCGAGAGAGCGACAGAGGTGTGGGAGGAGAGTGCTACATTTTATGAGGAGGGGGACGAGGAGGGGACAGAGAGAAAAGGGTGGGAGAGGGAGGAAAAAAAAATACAGGTGAGGGTGGAGGTAGGTTATCAAAGCAAACGATAGTGACGGTTAATGACCAAACACGAAAAAAAATGAACCAAAAGCAATCACTGAAAACATTGAAGTACCGCTCACGTACGACCTTATGATCCCAACATGCGTGAACATCGAAAACAAAGTATTGCGACCAGGTATCATACTTAGGTGCAAAAAAAGAGAAGAACGCATTGCTAATTGAGGTTAAATAACAGTGACTTTGGACTAATGATGCAGAAATCAAGAAAATGACAAATACCAAGACCTTAAACATGAAGTGAAAGATCCTGGAAGCTGAAGAATGCCAAAGTTGTACCAGTGATAACAAAGAACCTCATCCGAATTGATGAGAAGAACTCACAGAGATATTAAAAACCATCCTGGGATATCACGACCAGCAAACTACAGTTGGAGCCGCATCGGCTCAATAACGATCCTGAAGAGATTCTTCGACAAAAACTTTTACAACAGAAAACTTCACAGCTTGGTCCATGAATCGTGATCCCTTTCCGGAATGAAGGTGATACTTTGAGTCCACCTTGGGAGGATCCATTCCACATTCTGAAACTCCATATGTACAAACACACACACACACACACACACACACACACACACACACACACACACACACACACGAGCCTGGGAGGGCTCCGTTCCACTTTCTGGAGCCCATATACGGAGATAACAACCACAAAACACACACACACACATACACACACAACACACACACACACACACACACAGACCTGGGAGGGCTCCATTCCACTTTCTGGAACCCATATATGGAGATACCGAACACACACACACACGCACGCACGCGCGCGCGTGTGATGGTGGATACTTCGAGACCTGGGAGGGATCCGTTGCACCTTCTGAAACCTGCATATGGAGATAACAACCAACAACACAAACACACACACCTTCTGAAACCTGCACATGGAGATAACAACCAACAGCAAAAACACATGCACACAAACACACATATATGCACACACACACACACACTGAGACCTGGGAGGCTCCATTCCACTTTCTGGAAAACTTATATGGAGATACCAACCAAAAACAAACACACACACACACACACTCACACACGATGGTGGATACTTTGAGACCTGGCAGGAATCCGTTCCACCTTCTGAAAACCACATGTACAAAAGAAACTTCACAGCTTGGTCCATGAATCATACACCCTTACCAAAATGAAGTGGACACTTTAAACCCACCCTGGAAGACTCTATTCCACATTCTGAAACCCCATACGTACGTACGTACGTACGTACGTATGTACAACACACACACAACACCTTCTGTTATGGTAATACATTTTACATACATACACAATGCATAAAATACATAATAACAACAAACACAAAGATTGCCTTTTTAATTATTGTTAATTTTTTTTTAATCTACATTGTTGAGGCTCATATGAGAGCTAACAAACAGAGTTGTTTGAGAGCTACCTTTAAGTAGCTCTCAAAGAACTCTGCTACCTGAGAGCTACCTTTATACCTCGTATGAGAGCTACCTTAAAACAGAGTTCTTTGAAAAAGGAATTCAAGTGGGAAATTAGCAAAATTCAATTAAAAAATATATCAAGGGCTTTGGCCTTTATATCAAAAATATATCAAGGCCCAGAACACAAAATGTCGATCTATGCTCTGTGGCTTCACAACTAGATCACGGCAAACACTTGGTCGGATGGACCTTATTATTTTTATACATGTGTCAATGTCAAAGTAAGCGGTGGATTATATTAGGAGATCACACAAAAGGTTAAACAAAGCGATATTATGTAAAAAATAAAATTGCACATTTTCAGCGGATGAGACAGCGGATGAGGATGAGAATGAGGAAGGCACCAACCGCATGGCACCACAGGGGCCAACAGAGGCGAGAACGTACGCTTGTCTAATTTATGTTCCCTTGAGAGCACGGTTACTTTTACCGAAACGAGCAACCAAGCAACTTGGAGAGCGCTCACCAAGTAGCTTAAGCACTCAAACAAGCACTCCAATGAAATGGTTGTTAAGAAACGGATAGTTTGGCACGCGATTAGCAACATATTTAACATACACCTCCCGGAGATGCCCGATATGTTCTGCCATGAACCGATGAACGCTGATGTCTCCAGATGTTTATAAGCAAATTTGCAATATACCCAGCAATTCGCAGCTATGATGAACAGGAATTCAATAATATGAGTGAGGAAAGTGAAAAAAAAAATTTTGTCGTTAAGAAATCGTTGCGGCCTGTTCCAAGTCAAGATAAGGTTGAGCAAGCCAGAAAACATGGCAGCTTCAGACCCCAGCGAGGTTACCCAGGAAACACCTTAAGACCCAGAGAGTGAGGTGATCGAGAAGCCTGATGAAGGACGTAATTAAATAAGGCCATTAATTAACTTTAAAAGGGGTGTTTTAATTAACCCAAACACCCAATTTTCATTCTTGCACTTCCTTGGCGTTTTCTTAGTTTCAGGCTGCTAAGTTTTATAGTTTTTGAGTTATGGAGGAGACACACTGGCACACACACACACACGCACACATGCACGCACACACATTGCCTTATAAGACAGATGAGAAGATTATTTTTTACATCTTTGATCCACATTGCCCACGATTAGCTTCTATACACCAATACCGGTCTGATATCAGGCTTTATAAGCTCTAACCTTTCCAGATAACGAAAAGTTTCTGTGCTTCTTGACACTATCTAGTTTTCTCCAATTATTCCATGCTGGCTTAATTCTTGATATAACAGCTAATTCTGCTCCTCTTGATGCCTTTCTCATGTCTCCAAGGTAACATAATTTTTTTGACATTTGTGAATTAAATTCTGAACTCAGGAGCATTTCACTTTGTTCTTCATATTTTCATTGAAATGATTTACCCTCACATGTTCTACATAATGAAAATTTCAGCTTTTGTTTCCAAAATTTCCAATGATACCACTTCACCTCTTGTGACACCATCTATAACTGCCTCATGAATTGAATTGCACCCAACTCCATTTCTGCATCTTGAATTCCATCCACCAAGGTCATTTTTTACCTTCTTTCTTTTCTCCTTCTTCACCACTCTCTAGAACAGCGTTTCTCAACCTTTTTACCCTTGTGGAACCCTTGAAATAGTTTTCATGTCTCAGGGAACTTGTTGTTGTTCGCTCCGGTTTAAATTATTTTATTTATTAATTATTATTTTTTTTTTTTTTTTTACGGGCACGTTTACTAGTATTTCCAATGCTTACTACACGTACCAGTACTTGTAATCCGCCTTGAAAATTTACTCTTGCACACGTGAAGATGTTTCTGTGTATTTGATTTTTAAAAATTATTCATCTCGGGGCGGGCAAAGAAAGGGTCGGCAACCCGGTTGCCAAATACTCCAGTCGATAGGTACCACCTCTGAGGGATGAAACACAGGAATGAGACGAGAAAACGGCGAACTGGCAATGAGCTTTGACACAGGAATGAGACACGAAACACTGGAAATGAGACACCAACGCCTTCACTGCCTCCTCTTCGAGTTTAGTTTCCCAGCATGTCGCACTCATTTTTGCCTGCCTTCCTCTCTTTGAGACATTGTTGGCTACAACCGTTGGTCAGCAAACGGAGGGCGGGGCCATTTGCAGAGTCTACCCCTCCCCGCGTTTGCGCTTTCACACGGCTACTGGAAAATTGTCCTCAGATATGTTTGATAGTGATATCGATGATAAATGCAACAAAACAAATTACCGCCCTGCACAAAAGTGGTCACTCGGGCGGACCCCCCGCCCCCCCCCTCCACGGCCAGTGCCTGTGTGATGCAACCTCTCTGTTGTGGATTTCAGTGCAAAATGTCAAGAATTCCTCTCGAATATTGAAGTCCAAACACATTCAAACAAACACTGCTGCTGCAGTATCGCTCAGTCAAACAATTCATCACATGATTGGGAAAAAAAACACTCATTCCTTAAAACCCCTCAAACTGCCTGTCACATGCCTAATAATCAGATATAACTCTCTTGCCAGAGTTTGCTCCTAACTCAACATCTGGAAAAGCAGGGACATGAGTTTCACGTTGTTTTGGAAGTCTGGAATAAGGACTCGGCCATCAACATATGCACCCTTTACCAATCGCACGTCGATAACGTTCTTGTTCTTGTCAAAAATGACAAATTGAAGGATGCCTCTGTGCCGTAGTCACCTCTGGAGGTTGGTGAAATAATGACTTCTTCCGCATGCACTTTATTCACTTACTTTTGTGAACCAACGACCTGTTTTCCTCGAGAAAATCTCTTTCAAATGCTTGTTGCACTGTAGCAAAGTACCTCTCAACATTGCGCACTTTTCACAACGCAAACTCACACCACAGATTAAACAGGACATAACCGTTGTTATCAACAGGTCAATATCAAAACTATTCTGCACTCTGGAAAACCATGTTTAAAACGTTATGTTTGGACAAACTGACCCCAGGGAGAACCATACATGACACGTAGTGACCGGAGGATAGTTTGATAGCTTGGTAGATACCTTGGCCCTTGCGAGGGGTTGGGTGTTTGGTGGGCATGTGTTGGTTAGGTTGTATTTCCCCGGTGTAATGTCACCCCCCCCCCCACCCACTTCCCCTCTGATAATTTCGATCTTCCTTCTTCACACCATCGTACCGTTTCCTCCCTCTGCTACTTTTCCATTTTAGAAAATAGTCCATTCCCCCCACTCTGCCTTTCTCAATCCACCAATAACTACCCTTCACCAAACATCCTTTCAACAATCCTCCTTTTCCCTTCTGTCCATTACTCCCATCCTCTGCATGTTTCAAACAATCCCACACCACCCCATCGGTCTTACCTTTAACCCCGTGGCCATTTGGTCATCCCTCGGTCCGGCGAATCCCTCTCTGTTTTTACTCCATTCTTACATGCATGTACATGACACAGCGTGTGACGCTTGGTGCTTGTGGCCTGCGGGACAGCGCTTCTCACATGTAAAACAGTACGTACAGTGCAGGACTGTAGGGTGAATGTTTGCGCGCGAGAGAGGGGCGGGGGCTGTGCCAGCCATCTTCAGAGTGACGTGTATTTTCCACAAGCGACGTCATGGACCACCCCATCGACCGCAGACCCACTGAGGAGAAGGCTCGTGGAGAACGAAAAGAGCTCGTGAGCAAAGGCTTAGAGACGTAAAAGGCCGGGGGAGAGAAAAGAAAAGAGCTCATGAGCAGAAGGCTCAAGAGGAGAAAAAAGGAGAGCTCATGAGAGAAAGAAAAAGAGTTCATGAGGAGAACGTTGAGAGAAAGCAGAAGGCTGAGGGATGGAGAAGGCTGAAAGAGGGGAGGCTTGTGAGAGAAGGAAAAACTCATGAGCAGAAGGCTCAGAGATGGAGAAGGCTGAGAGAAGCAAAGGTGAGAGATGGGGAAGGCTTGTGAGAGAATGAAAAGAGCTCATGAGCAGAGCTTGAGAGACGCAGAAGGCTCGAGGGAGAAAAGAAAAGAGTTCAGGAGAGGAAGGGAGAGAGATGCAAAGGCTGAGGGAACAGAGAAGGCTCGTGAGAGAAGGGAAAAAAGCATGTGAAGGGAAGAAAAAGGTTTCACGAGCAGTTGGTGTCAAGTTTCTCTGGAAAAAGAACACTCTTTCCATGAGCGTCATCCTGCCGGCTCGATCCTGTCAGCCACGCGAAGGACAGGAGGGTGAAGCAGCATTTCATCGATGGGAGCTGAGGAGGAGGAAGCTGAGGCAGAGGAGGGCGAGTCGCATATCTAGCTGCATATCTGGGACGTCCGAGAGGACTCGCCTAGTTGGTTTGGGCATCTCAGGGATGCACCTGCTTGTCCATTGCACCACATCACCACTGCCAATCTTCCCATTGGCATTTTCCTCCACATTCTCCAGTATATTGGCCTGCGTGAGTGAGGGAGAAAAGAAAAGACCAGCTTTTCTTTTCTCCATACTTTCTTTTCTTTATTTCAAGTTCTCTTGTTTATTCTTCTCCCCTGAGTGAATGAGGCCAAGTCTTTCATCTAAGTAAGATTGAATAAGAATACGTGTTCGGTTACAATCTGCTCTTATGGACTTTTGCTTTATTGCTTATGCCTGGGTTGGCTAAGTGGTTCTTTGGGTGGTGGGCTTTGGATCTTAAGGTCCTGAGTTGAAATCCCGCTCAGCTGTTGATTAATACAGTGGGGTTAACTGGCCTGTCATCCTCCGAGGTTGGCAAAAATGAGTGCCAGCATGCTGGTATACTGTGTCGGAGTGGCACCCATCCAGGATTGCGCCCAAGAGCCAAGGAGACTGCTTAGGCAGCACCAACGCTCTGCATAGAGTATGGTCCCAATCTCCTCCTCCTCCTTTATTGCTTGAAGTACTTCTTTTTAAGTGATTGCTTGCTTGTGTGTGTATAATAAATAATTGTTTGCTGTATTTACAATCCCTCTTGGTTGTCTTTTCTTTCATTGGCCCGACAGTGCACAAGTATAGTTAGACGAGAAGTTGTACCCCAGCTTATTGCTTTGTTAGTCAGCGCACACTCACTGTACCGCTCGGCAGTAATCCGAGTGTGCACTGAGGGCCTGAGACCCCAAATGACTCAGCCGTCCACAGGTAAGGTATGAGCGAGGGTAGTGTAAACCCTGCAGGATTGGCAGTGCCAATCGGCTTCATGGTTGCTTGACAACCCACCATTGCACAAAATAATCTGTGCCCAGCGGCCTCAGACCGGGCGTTCGGAGGACCTAAGTATTTCCCATTGTGGCAAGCCTCAAACCCCGGATCGTAACAATATATTTGCTGACTCTTCCACCCTGTGGTGTAGCATTCCTCATCCTTCAGACATGCAGAAAGCAGCCTCTTTCCTCTCTGTAGACCATGACAGAATCACAAAGCTGCTCCTACACTTGGAATTGTCATACTCTCATTCTCTATCCAAAAAGACCAGCTAAAAATCCTCCCCTCCACTTCTTAACAATAAGTCTTTATTGAAGTTCAGGCCTCAAACTTTTGTGCCTCACCATCACCATCGTTTTTGTGCAAACCACACATCTAAGATCAGTTTCCAAAGCAGCCAATACTTGTGAGGTCTTCTTTGGCACATTTGAACTATTATCCATTAATTGAAGGCCTTTGCACTCAGCTTGTGGGTACCGCTCTCTCCTTTGGATTGGTGCCCCTACCTTACACCTTACCAGATGATGCCATGGAAACCAATGCCTTCAAAATCATTGGTATATCTCATGATGAAGCTGAGCTCTGTTATATATTGCAGACATTATTATTTTCACATTGCAGACACATTGCGTCTCTCTCTGGATTCTCCCTGCCTCCTTTCTGGTGAGTGGACCCTCTCCCCTTTTCCATTATCTATCCCCTACGCCTACCTGCAAGGGCACACAATCTGCAAGTAATCCACTTCTGGTGAAACTCCAAAAATCCAGGCTCAAAGCTCACCTTCACTCATTTTTTCATCTTTGCTATCGACTGTGGAATCAACTTCGTCAGTCTGTTCAATCTCATTCTTCCCTTCAGTGTCTTCAAGACAGTTTTCACCGCCATCTCAGGCCACCCCCCCATCCAAACATATCATTATTTCTGCACTCATTCACCCTCCTCAAGCTCACCTCTTTTCAGATTTCTAGGTTGTCAGCTTTCCCTGCTCCTCATCTATTCTTTCATTTTTTTTTTGTTCCATTTCAGCTTCTTCCCCAGCTTCCATTCCACTTCTGTGATTGAGAGTTTGTGCTTGTATCCAGCTTGTTTATTCCCAGTGTCCTCCTCCCCTTCCCCTTCCTCTCATTCTTCCCCATGTCCTTTCCTCTTTCAAGTCTCCCTAATTGGCTCCTCTACCTGTTATGTTGAATCTCCCCCCCCCCTCCTTCCTCTTTCCCTGTTCTTTTTGTTCTGTTATGTTACAGGTCATTTGTGTGTTACATCTCTGCCATGAACTATCAGACTGCACGCTTCCAGACAAGGTGTTGCATCTCAAGGTGCGTCTCCCACGAATGGATATTAGGCTGGATATCACATCTGCTGCCGTTTTCAAGAAATATTAAGAGAATTAGTTGGTGAATATTGAAGATTGCACTGTGTCTCTTGGAGAGTGAGTGAGTGAAGTATCACTGGAACCCTGGAATAAAATAATCCAACTTCCTCCACTGACTATCATTGGGAAGGCAAAGGTAAACCAAGCAGGGTAATCCTTGCTGTATGGCTGCTTTTGCACCACTGAACCTGGAATTGGACATAATACCACAAGGAGGGGATTATTAAAATTACAAACATCTACAGAAGGCAAAGAGAAAAATATACCATCAGAGATGGGGAATCCCCCTGCCATTGAAAAAATAATGAAATCAGATAGCGGTTTTCCATTTATTACAAAAAACATTTTTTTCAAGATGGCCGCCCAAGTCGCCATCTTGGATCTGGCCACGCCCAAATCAATAGGATTCTCCTTTCAGGTGGTACATGTTGCCCCATAATTCAATCGATAGGCGAACAGTTTATGAGTTATCGCACTCACAGCTATAAATTTGACGCCATAAATGTTGACGCCCAGCCACCAGCCGGACGACCGCCCCAGTCGGGCCATCTTGGATCCGGCACGCCGCAAAATCAAATAGAGTTCTTCCTTTCAGGTGGTACATGTGTGACCCAAATTTCAAATCGATATGGCGAACAGTTTATGAGTTATCGCACTCACAGCTATAAATGTTGACGCTGCCCAGTCGGCCATCTGGCCGGCCACGCCCAAAATCAATAGGGTTTTCTTTTCAGGTGACATGTGGACCCAAATTTCAAATCGATATGGCGAACAGTTTATGAGTTATCGCACTCACACGCTTTTTACTCACAGCTATAAACCCTGCTTAGAGCCCAGCAGCAGCCAGCCAGCCGCCGGAGGACAGCCGGACGGACGAACCGGGTGATAACAATATCCCCCTTCCGCCACGCGCGGCGGCGGGATAAAAATGAAGCACTGTGGTGGTATATTTTTTCAAGAATTCTGTGTATTTCAAAATTTGTAAATAAGTGATTTTAATTCTCAGCTAATAAGTCAAGAGATTATGGCCTGTCCAATGATGCAGGAAAAATAAAAAATGTAAACCCAGACATCCTTTAGTGCATTAAAAGTAGATAAATACAGATATTTCTTCTTCTGGAAAAAAGTACAGAAAGAAATACATTTTGCAATTTAATGAAAGTTGTAGTTCTACACACATTTGATAAAGACTGTGACCGAAACCCAAATGGAATGCTAATTATATCAAATATAACTTTTAGCATACATTTATATTTTGAAGTTATATATTATATATATATTATATGTATTTATATATTAATATATTTATTCAATAATAATGCATAAGTATTAAGCAATGCAGGCTAAATAAAACATGTCAGACATTGTCCTCTTCAGTTTATGTCGTCTTCATATTCAGGGTTGTCAATGACTGTGGGCCTTTCAATTTGCACCTGGAAATGAACAGACAAGTCATTGTGACATTTAATTGCTTGTTACAATGCATGATTGATCTATTTTAATTGGAAGAGCTGCAGTGAATCAAAACAAATAGCAGGAGCAAGACAGCAAATAGCGGTATGGAAGAAATATTTATATTGCTTTTAATATAATTGTCCATTTTATAGCCAGAGCTGAAAAAGTTGTTTGCTATTTCTAATTTCTCTGCAAAGATACAAATTCAAGAATTATTTATCAAAATTAAAAATATGGCAGGTGTATTTTAAACCAACAAATATACAAGCCACTCAACACCAAAAAACTTATAACCAAACACAAATAATAAGCAATGTCACGAGTTTTGTGACATTTCATTGAAAATGTACCTTTTGATTTGTGTCAACTCTATCTAGCTTGGGCGCCATGAGACTGGGAACACTTTTGGCAGCATGTTGGCATCTAGTTTGGTTTCTGGAATGTTGAAATCCCTAAAGAAAGGGTAACAAAAATATGTAATGACACAATTACAAATCATAAATGCCATATTTCTGTATGAGGTAAAATCAAGAACTGCATTTGGAAATAAGAAATGTTTGTTATCCTGTTTAAAATGACAAATTCAAAATAAAAATGCTCATATATTTTACCAGATTTGCCAACAGTGACACATTTTGAGAAAAACATTTTTTAAAGTGTTAATTACTGCATAGTTTGAAATATGACTCACAGGGAAAAACCACCACTCTTGGAGATTTTCCTGGTTTGTTAAATGCATCAGAAGAAATACTGTTGGGAAGAAATAGAAATGCATAAAACAGAGCGAGTACACAAATGTATTACTTGCTTTTGACTTGTATATCATGGTAACTTATACGAGTGTTTTGCCTTTTAGAAACACCCTATGAAGTATTTCCAAATGAAATACCTCTACAGTACATAATATTCAAACTACAGACAGTAATAGAAATAAAGAATAAAAAATAACAATACATCTGTTTTTTGTCATATTTTAAGTTTTTGTTGATAACCTGAATAGTTGTCAATAATAAGAGCCTTCTTAATCGTTTATTTTTCTTTTTAATAAGAGCAAAGTTCATTAAACAAGAAACATGTTTAAAATCAATTGATGAGATGCTTATTGTACTCGTATCAAATGCTAAAAGTGAAAAAGAAACAAACGATAGACAATGATTTTAAAATGGAAAAATGCAATCGAGAAGAAATGTTTACACTTCAACATGAAGGAAGCAAAGTTCTAGAGCAGTGTTTCTCAACCGGGGTCCCCGGAACCCTAGGGTTCCGCAAGAGGTCGCTAGGGGTTCGCGAGAAACAGTAAAAATAGGCTAATGTATTTTTGAGTAGTTTTTGTTTGTTTTAATATTCGTAATTTTACTATACACGTACGGCATATTGTTGGAAACTCCTTGGTTATTATAATAGAGGCTTCAACCTCTTATATTATTTACAATTATAACAACCATAGGGAATGTATTTAACGATGTCTATATGGCACCAGTGTGAAACCGCCTCACTGGTTAGTGGACGTCCTGTACGCGGTGGATTCGTGTATCATTGAGTGACTGACTCAAGTACGGGACGCATGCACGGTGTCCATCTATCTTCTCTGTGCTTCCTAGCGTGAAGTCTCTCTCTCTCAAGGTTAGTTCTTCTGTTTACCTTTATTGCTTCAGCTTTATTTGTTTAAGTTTTGTTTATCAAGTTACATGAGGTGTGTTTTTAATTGTCAAACAGACTCGGGGTTGACAAAACTTTCAAAATGACGTTTTTAATTGACCAAGCAGCACAACCCAATTGCAAAGCAAGCAGATTGGCCCAATTCAATCAGATTTTTTAGTGGTTTGAAACATGTGTTCAAACAGTGAATCGCTGAAACTTGCGAGAAACGACCTTGTGACGTCATCATGTAAACAAAACAAGAGTAATAGGAGGTACGATGCAGCTGCCTTAGCGCATAAGTCTAATATTTTTTATTATTATATTTGAATCTGTTGTTGGTTGTTTTTCAATTGTAAATATTAGTCACATGGTTTGATTTAATGCATGAATTAATTACGATAAGTGAAACAGCTGCTGTTGTCGACTTCCTTTTTCATCTTCTTCGTTTTTTGTGTGTGTTTACAGATTTTTTTTGTGAATTAAAACCTCGGTGTGAGGTCTCATAAACGAGCAGTATGTTTTTTTTTCATTGCCAATAAATTGACAAAAAGGGGGTCATTTTTTCCTTAAACCAGGTATCCGAAAAAATATATTATATTTACACGTGAACTATGATAAAAAATAAAAAGAAGCTAGATATTAATAATGGTATATAATATTTTATGCAGGG
>CM068954.1:145764028-145782645 GCA_035128595.1 Eptatretus atami
ATTTACAATTGAAAAACAACCAACAACAGATTCAAATATAAATAATAAAAAATATTAGACTTATGCGCTAAGGCAGCTGCATCGTACCTCCTATTACTCTTGTTTTGTTTACATTGATGACGTCACAAGGTCGTTTCTCGCAAGTTTCAGCGATTCACTGTTTGAACACATGTTTCAAACCACTAAAAATCTGATTGAATTGGGCCAATCTGCTTGCTTTGCAATTGGGTTGTGCTGCTTGGTCAATTAAAAACGTCATTTTGAAAGTTTTGTCAACCCCGAGTCTGTTTGACAATTAAAAAACACACCTCATGTAACTTGATAAACAAAACTTAAAACAAATAAAGCTGAAGCAATAAAGGTAAACAGAAGAACTAACCTTGAGAGAGAGAGACTTCACGCTAGGAAGCACAGAGAAGATAGATGGACACCGTGCATGCGTCCCGTACTTGAGTCAGTCACTCAATGATACACGAATCCACCGCGTACAGGACGTCCACTAACCAGTGAGGGCGGTTTCACACTGGTGCCATATAGACATCGTTAAATACATTCCCTATGGTTGTTATAATTGTAAATAATATAAGAGGTTGAAGCCTCTATTATAATAACCAAGGAGTTTCCAACAATATGCCGTACGTGTATAGTAAAATTACGAATATTAAAACAAACAAAAACTACTCAAAAATACATTAGCCTATTTTTACTGTTTCTCGCGAACCCCTAGCGACCTCTTGCGGAACCCTAGGGTTCCGGGGAACCCCGGTTGAGAAACACTGCTCTAGAACCTTTGCTTCCTTCATGTTGAAGTGTAAACATTTCTTCTCGATTGCATTTTTCCATTTTAAAATCATTGTCTATCGTTTGTTTCTTTTTCACTTTTAGCATTTGATACCGAGTACAAATAAGCATCTCATCAATTGATTTTAAACATGTTTCTTGTTTAAGTGAACTTTGCTCTTATTAAAAAGAAAAATAAACGATTAAGAAGGCTCTTATTATTGACAACTATTCAGGTTATCAACAAAAACTTAAAATATGACAAAAAACAGATGTATTGTTATTTATTTATTCTTTATTTCTATTACTGTCTTGTAGTTTGAATATTATGTACTGTAGAGGGATTTCATTTGGAAATACTTCATAGGGTGTTTCTAAAAGGCAAAACACTCGTATAAGTTACCATGATATACAAGTCAAAAGCAAGTAATACATTTGTGTACTCGCTCTGTTTTATTGCATTTCTATTTCTTCCCAACAGTATTTCTTCTGATGCATTTAACAAACCAGGAAAATTCTCCAAGAGTGGTGGTTTTCCCTGTGAGTCATATTTCAAACTATGCCAAGTAATTAACACTTTAAAAAATGTTTTTCTCAAAATGTGTCACTGTTGGCAAATCTGGTAAAATATATGAGCATTTTTATTTTGAATTTGTCATTTTAAACAGGATAACAAACATTTCTTATTCCAAATGCAGTTCTTGATTTTACCTCATACAGAAATATGGCATTTATGAGTTTGTAATTGTGTCATTACATATTTTTGTTACCCTTTCTTTAGGGATTTCCAACATTCCAGAAACCAAACTAGATGCCAACATGCTGCCAAAAGTGTTCCCAGTCTCATGGCGGCCCAAGCTAGATAGAGTTGACACAAATCAAAAGGTACATTTTCAATGAAATGTCACAAAACATCGTGACATTGCTTATTATTTGGTTGAGTTATAAGTTCTTGGTGTTGAGTGGCTTGTATATTTGTTGGTTAAAATACACCTGCCCATATTTTTAATTTGATAAATAATTCTTGAATGTTGTATCTTTCAGAAGAAATTAGAAATAGCAAACAACTTTTCAGCTCTGGCTATAAAATGGACAATTATATAAAAGGCAATATAAATATTTCTTCCATACCGCTATTTGCTGTCTTGCTCCTGCTATTTGTTTTGATTCCACTGCAGCTCTTCCAATTAAAATAGATCAATCATGCATTGTAACAAGCAATTAAATGTCACAATGACTTGTCTGTTCATTTCCAGGTGCAAATTGAAAGGCCCACAGTCATTGACAACCCTGAATATGAAGACGACATAAACTGAAGAGGACAATGTCTGACATGTTTTATTTAGCCTGCATTGCTTAATACTTATGCATTATTATTGAATAATATATTAATATATAAATACATATATATATATATATATATATAACTTCAAAATATAAATGTATGCTAAAAGTTATATTTGATATAATTAGCATTCCATTTTGGGTTTCGGTCACAGTCTTTATCAAATGTGTGTAGAACTACAACTTTCATTAAATTGCAAAATGTATTTCTTTCTGTACTTTTTTCCAGAAGAAGAAATATCCTGTATTTATCTACTTTTAATGCACTAAAGGATGTCTGGGTTTACATTTTTTATTTTTCCTGCATCATTGGACAGGGCCATATCTCTTGACTTATTAGCTGAGAATTAAAATCACTTTATTTACAAATTTTGAAACACACAGAATTCTTGAAAAAATATACCACCACAGTGCTTCATTTTTATCCCCCGCCGCTTGCGGAAGGGGATATTGTTATCACCCGGGTCGTCCGTCCGGCTGTCCGTCCGGCTGGTGCTGGCTGTGCTGGCGTCAACATTTATAGCTGTGAGTGCGATAACTCATAAACTGTTCGCCATATCGATTTGAAATTTGGGTCACACATGTACCACCTGAAAAGGAAGAACCCTATTGATTTTGGCGTGGCCGGCTCCAAGATGGCCGACTGGGGCAGCGTCAACATTTATAGCTGTGAGTGCGATAACTCATAAACTGTTCGCCATATCGATTGAAATTTGGTCACACATGTACCACCTGAAAAGGAAGAACTCTATTGATTTTGGGCGTGGCCGATCCAAGATGGCCGACTGGGGGCGTCGTCCGGCTGGCTGGCTGGCGTCAACATTTATGGCGTCAACATTTATAGCTGTGAGTGCGATAACTCATAAACTGTTCGCCATATCGATTTGAAATTTGGGCACACATGTACCACCTGAAAGGAAGAATCCTATTGATTTTGGGCGTGGCCAGATCCAAGATGGCCGACTTGGGCGGCCATCTTGAAAAAAATGTTTTTTGTAATAAATGGAAACGCTTATCTGATTTCAATTATTTTTTCAATGGCAGGATTCCCCATCTCTGATGGTATATTTTTCTCTTTGCCTTCTGTAGATGTTTGTAATTTAATAATCCCCTCCTTGTGGTATTATGTCCAATTCCAGGTTCAGTGGTGCAAAAGCAGCCATACAGCAAGGATTACCCTGCTTGGTTTACCTTTGCCTTCCCAATGATAGTCAGTGGAGGAAGTTGAGATTATTTTATTCCAGGGTTCCAGTGATACTTCACTCACTCACTCTCCAAGAGACACAGTGCAATCTTCAATATTCACCAACTAATTCTCTTAAATTTTCTTGAAAACGAGCAGCAGATGTGATATCCAGCCTAATATCCATTCGTGGGAAGACGCACCTTGAGATGCAACACCTTGTCTGGAAGCGTGCAGTCTGATAGTTCATGGCAGAGATGTAACACAAAATGGACCTGTACATAACAGAACAAAAAGAACAGTGGAAAGAGGAAGGGAGGGGGGGGGGAGATTCAACAATAACAGGGTAGAGGAGCCAATTAGAGGGAGACTTGAAAGAGGAAAGGACATGGGGAAGAATGAGAGGAAGGGGAAGGGGAGGAGGACACTGGGAATAAACAAGCTGGATACAAGCACAAACTCTCAATCACAGAAGTGGAATGGAAAGCTGGGGAAGAAGCTGAAATGGAACAAAAAAAAAATGAAAGAATAGGATGAGGGAGCAGGGGAAAGCTTGACAACCTAGAAATCTGAAAAGAGGTGAGCTTGAGGAGGGTGAATGAGTGCAGAAATAATGATATGTTTGGATGGGGGGGGTGGCCTGAGATGGCGGTGAACAACTGTCTTGAAGCACTGAAGGGAAGAATGAGATTGAACAGACTGACGAAGTTGATTCCACAGTCGATAGCAAAGATGAAAAAATGAGTGAAGGTGAGCTTTGAGCCTGGATTTTTGGAGTTTCACCAGAAGTGGATTACTTGCAGATTGTGTGCACCTTGCAGGTAGGCGTAGGGGATAGATAATGGAAAGGGGAGAGGGTCCATCACCAGAAAGGAGGCAGGAGAATCCAGAGAGAGACCAATGTGTCTGCAATGTGAAAATAATAATGTGTCTGCAATATATACAGAGGCTCAGCTTCATCATGAGATATACCAATGATTTTGAAGGCATTGGTTTCCATGGCATCAATCTGGGTAAGGTGTAAGGTAGGGGCACCAATCCAAAGGAGAGAGCGGTACTCCACAAGCTGAGTGCAAAGGCCTTGCAATTAATGGATAATAGTTCAAATGTGCCAAAGAAAGACCTCACACAGTAATTGGCTAGCTTTGGAAACTGTCTTAGATGTGTGGTTTGCACAAAAACGATGGCTGATGGTGAGGCACAAAAGTTTGAGCAACTGAACTTCATAAAGACTATTGTTAAGGAAGTGGAGGGGAGGATTTTCTAGCTGGTCTTTTTGGATAGAGAATGAGAGTATGACAATTCCAAGTGTAGGAGCAGCTTGTGATTCTGTCATGGTCTACAGAGAGGAAAGAGGCTGCTTTCTGCATGTCTGAAGGATGAGGAATGCTACACCACAGGGTGGAAGAGTCAGCAAATATATTGTTACGGATCCGGGGTTTGAGGCTTGCCACAATGGGAAATACTTAGGTCCCTCCCGAACGCCCGGTCTTGAGGCCGCTGGGCACAGATTATTTTGTGCAATGGTGGGTTGTCAAGCAACCATGAAAGCCGATTGGCACTGCCAATCCTGGCAGGGTTACACTACCTCGCGTCATACCTTACCTGTGGACGGCTGAGTCATTTGGGGTCTCAGGCCCTCAGTGCACACTCGGATTACTGCCGAGCGGTACAGTGAGTGTGCGCTGACTAACAAAGCAAATAAGCTGGGGTACAACTTCTCGTCTAACTATACTTGTGCACTGTCGGGCCAATGAAAGAAAAGACAACCAAGAGGGATTGTAAATAACAGCAAACAATTATTTATTATACACACACAAGCAAGCAATCACTTAAAAAGAAGTATCTTCAAGCAATAAAGGAGGAGGAGGAGATTGGGACCATACTCTATGCAGAGCGTTGGTGCTGCCTAAGCAGTCTCCTTGGCTCTTGGGCGCAATCCTGGATGGGTTGCCACTCCGACACAGTATACCAGCATGCTGGCACTCATTTTTGCCAACCTCGGAAGGATGACAGGCCAAGTTAACCCCACCTGGTATTAATTCAACAGCTGAGCGGGATTTCAACTCAGGACCTTAAGATCCAAAGCCCACCACCCGAACCATTAAGCCAACACCAGGCATAAGCAATAAAGCAAAAGTCCCATAAGAGCAGATGTAACCGAACACGTATTCTTATTCAATCTTACTTAGATGAAAGACTTGGCCATCATTCACTCAGGGGAGAAGAATAAAACAAGAAGAACTTGAAAATAAAAGAAAAGAAAAGTATGGAGAAAAGAAAAGCTGGGTCTTTTCTTTTCTCCCTCACCTCACGCAGGCCAAATATACTGGAGAATGTGGAGGAAAATGCATGGGGAAGATTGGCAGTGGTGATGTGGTGCAATGGGACAAGCAGGTGCATCCCTGAGATGCCCAAACCAACTAGGCGAGTCCTCTCCGACGTCCCAGATATGCCAGCTAGATATGCGACTCGCCCTCCTCTGCCTCAGCTTCCTCCTCCTCAGGCTCCCATCGATGAAATGCTGCTTCACCCTCCTCGTCCTTCGTGGCTGACAGGATCGAGCCGGCAGGATGACGCTCATGGAAAGAGTGTTCTTTTTCCACAGAAACTTGACACCAACTGCTCGTGAAACCTTTCTTTCTTCCCCTTCACATGCTTTTTTCCCTTCTCTCACGAGCCTTCTCTGTCCCTCAGCCTTCTGCATCTCTCTCCCTTCCTCTCCTGAACTCTTTTCTTTTTCTCCCTCGAGCCTTCTGCGTCTCTCAAGCTTCTGCTCATGAGCTCTTTTCATTCTCTCACAAGCCTTCCCCATCTCTCAGCCTTCTGCTTCTCTCAGCCTTCTCCATCTCTGAGCCTTCTGCTCATGAGCTCTTTTCCTTCTCTCACAAGCCTCCCCATCTTTCAGCCTTCTCCATCCCTCAGCCTTCTGCTTCTCTCAACGTTCTCCTCATGAACTCTTTTTCTTTCTCTCATGAGCTCTCCTCTTTTTCTCCCTTGAGCCTTCTGCTCATGAGCTCTTTTCTTTTTCTCCCCCGGGCCTTTTACGTCTCTAAGCCTTCTGCTCACGAGCTCTTTTCGTTCTCTCACGAGCCTTCTCCTCAGTGGTCTGCGGTCGATGGGGGTGGGTCCATGACGTCGCTTGTGGAAAATACCACGTCACTCTGAAGGAATGGCTGGCACAGCCCCCGCCCCCTCTCTCGCGCGCAAACATTCACCCCTACAGTCCTGCACTGTACGTACTGTTTTACATGTGAGAAGCGCTGTCCCGCAGGCCACAAGCACCAAGCGTCACACGCTGTGTCATGTACATGCATGTAAGAATGGAGTAAAAACAGAGAGGGATTCCGCCGGACCGAGGGATGACCAAATGGCCACGGGGTTAAAGGTAAGACCGATGGGGTGATGTGGGGATTGTTGAAACATGCAGAGGATGGGAGTAATGGACCAGAAGGGAAAAGGAGGGATTGTTGAAAGGATGTTTGGTGAAGGGTAGTTATTGGTGGATTGAGAAAGGCAGAGTGGGGGGAAATGGACTATTTTCCTTCCTCTCATGAGCTCTTCGCCGATGACGTGAAGGAGGAATGATTGAAAGTAGCAGAGGGATGAAACGGTACGATGGTGTGAAGAAGGAAAGATCGAAATTATCGGGGGGGGGGGTGACATTACACCGGGGAAATACAACCTAACCAACACATGCCCACCAAACAACCAACCCCTCGACAAGGGACCAAGGAATATCTACACAAAGGCTAATCAAATAACTAATCCTCAGGTCACCTACGTGTCCATGTATGGTCTCCCCCTGGGGTAAGTTTTCCAAAACCATAACGTTGTAAAAATGGTTTTCCAGAGTCAGAAAGATAGTTTATGAATATTAGACCTGTTGTATAAACAACAGGTATGTCTGTTTAATCTGTGGTGTGAGTTGCAGTTGGAAAAAAGTGCAATGTTGAGAGGTACTTTGCTACAGTGCACAAGCATTTTGAAAGAGATTTTCCTCGAGGAAACAGTCGGTGGTCACAAAAAGTAAGTGAAATAAAAAGTGCATTGCAGAGACAGAAGTCATTATTTACCAAACCATCCAAGAGAGTGAATACGGCAACAGAGGCATCCTTCAAAGTTGCTCATTATTTGACCAAGAACAAGGAAACGTTTATCGACGGTGCGATTGTAAAGGGTGCGATGAGTTTGATGGCCGAGTCCTTATTCCGAGACTTCCAAAACAACGCTGAACTCATGTCTGCCATTTCAGATGTAGAGTTAGGAGCAAACATCATGGCAAGAAGAGTATATCTGCATTATTAGGCAATGTGACAGAGCAGTTTGAGAGGGATTTAAGTGAATGCAAGTGTTTTTTTCCAATCAATGTGATGAATTGTTTGACATGAGCGATACTGCACAGCAAGCAGTGTTTGTTTGAATGGTGTTTGAAGACTTCAATATTAGAGAGGAATTATTGACATTGTTGCCACTGAAATCCACAACCAGAGGAGTTGATATCCACAACAAGCACTGCCGTAGCGAGGGGGCGGGGGCGAACGGGGTAACCGCCCTGAGTGACACTTTTGTGAGGGGCGGCGAATTTGTTTTGTTGCATTTATCATCGATCACTATCAACACTTCTGAGGACAATTTTCCAGTAGCGTGTGAAAGCGCAAACGCGGGGAGGGGTTGAACTCTGCAAATGGCCCCGCCCTCCGTTTGCTGACCAACGGTTGTAGCCAACAATGTCTCAAAGAGAGGAGGCAGGCAAAAATGAGTGCGCAACATGCTGGGAAACTAAACTCGAAGAGGAGGCAGTGAGGCGTTGGTGTCTCATTCCAGTGTTCGTGTCTCATTCCTGTGTTCAAAGCTCATTCCAGTTCGCCGTTCTCGTCTCATTCCTGTGTTCCCATCTCCTCAGAGGTGTACCTATCGACTGGAGTATTTGGCAACCGGGCCGACCCTTTCCTTTGGCACCCGCCCCCGAGATGAATAACTTTAAAAATCAAATACACAGAAAACATCTCACGGTGTGCAAGTAAAATTTCAAGCGGATTACAGTACTGTACGTGTAGTAAGCAAATTGGAAATACTAGTACGTGCCCGTAAAAAAAAAAAAAAAATAATAATTAAAAAATAAATATTTAAACCGCGAGCAACAAACAACAACCACACAGGCCGTTTCTTCGCTCTCGCGTGCCCGTACGTGCGTGGCCCGGAAGTTCGCATATTATTCGCAGTTACGATTATTCGCAATTTAGTTTTAATACCCAATTATTCAATTAGCGCCAACGTATTTTACCTTTTCGCAATGTGCGTGGCAAGGAAAAACAAAAAAGAGAGAAGAGAGAGAAAAAAATTTTACTTCCTGTTCGGAGCGTACCAGCACTCTGATGTTACCGAAATTTATGCACCGTCTAATATGAAAACGATCATAACTTGGGGCGTTGTGTTTATCTATAAATGCGCATAAGAAATCGAGAAATTATTAGAATACACGAAGTCATCACTATCCGGAAGCCCGTACGTTGTAACCTGAAATGGGAACGCAGCTGAGCTTCCCTTCCCCATCGGCCACGCCCACGCAACAACGTGTCTTGTCATTGGTTTGGTAAATAAATGGCCATAATTTGGGAAGCACTTGTCTGATTAATATCAAACCTTGAAAAGGCACATCCTCAGGCCCCAGAATGTATCTGGCAAGTTTCAATTAGATCGGACCAGTGGTTGTCGAGAAACAGGCGTCACACACACACACACACACACACACACACACACACACACACCACACAACACAACACACACAAGATTGCTGGAATTATAGATAGATGAAAATAGATTTTAATTGGTGCTAACTGCTTCACAATACCTCACGTCCTGCCTTCCATCCGTCCGTCAGTAGTGAAGAAGAAGAAGAAGAAACCTCTAATGCACCCTTGTTTCATTCGATAATAGTTTATTGTTTCATTTTTCTTGTGTTGTTGTTTTAGTTTTTTGTGTTATTGTTTATTTGCATCAGGACAGTAAGGTCACCCCACCTGTTGGAGGAAGTAACCGTCAATCCCCCATGGAGACACTTTTTAAGCAGTGTAACTGCTTCACTGCACAACTTCCTTCTGACACGCTGCGATTTTTGTCTTTTCTTGGATGTTTGACAAAGTATCGACGGTGGAGGCATCGGTGGTGAGGGGAAAAAAAATAAAAAAAGAAGAGGCGGGTAGAAAAAAGGAAGGGCGGGGGGTTGGCCTTATCTTCCACGTGACCTTGGACCTTGCACTCAAGATTATTTTGGTAGTGTCATAACAAATTCACTTCTATTGCTGAGTTAGTCTTTATTATGTGGTAAATAATAATATTATAATGTCACTTGCAACTAAAACCATCGTTATATCATCGTGCTGGCATTTCAACTCTCCCCCCCCCCCCCCCGACTGTCACCCGGGCAGACCGCCTCCCCACACACCCCCCTAAGTATTATCCCGCCGCCGGAGGGAGGAGCGGATATTGTAATCGTCTGGTTTGTTTGTTGGGTGGCGCAAGAGTACCCTTATTGTCGGGTTTTCGTGTGTGTGTGTGTGTGTGTGTTGTGTGTGTTGTTGTGTGTGTGTGTGTGTGTGTGTGGTGCGCAACGCGAGGCTCCACAGCACAAACCAGCGAACCGATTTCGATGAAACTTGGCGGGCAGGTGCCGTATGGGCTGGGAGTGTGCGCGTTTGAGTTTCGTTGCTAAGCAACCACCCGTTGCTATGCAGCGGCCGAAAAACGCGTACGGTATTTTCAATACTTGTCCTACAGTTTTGAATGTGGAGAAACGAGACTTCGGAATTAAACACTTCGAGATATTTAGAAAATTTTACTCGAGCCGATTTTTGATTGAGGTTTTATTTTTCAAATGGTAGTCCTTCAAAAATCGGATGTCTATTTACCGTCATTTTTTATGAGGGGCTTAGGAAAGTGGGCGGAGCTTAGGGAAAGTGGACGTGGTTGATGAAAAGTGGGATGGCGTAGGAAAGTGGAGTGGCGTAGGAAAGTGGGCATGGCTTATGGAAAGTGGGCTGGCTTATGAAAAATATTGTGTGGCTCAGGAGGTGTGGTCAAACAAGAGCATTGAGAGAAGTTTATCGGGGTTTCGTGTGTGTGTGTGTGTGTGTGGTGTTGTCTGCAATGCCAGGCTCCACAGCACAAACCAGCAAAGCGATTATTTTTAGCAGCGTCTCGCATAGCGAACACTGCTCATAGATAGAGAGCTCGGCGTTTTCTTCTTCTTCTTCTTGTTCTTGTTCTTCTTCTTCTTCTTCTTGTGAAGACAAAACCTTAATCTCGAGGACTCGGCTCTTGTATATACAAGATCCGGATCTCCTTAAATACTGAGCACATGTACACATCCTCGCATTGAGGGTGCCTTTTGAGAGCGTCTATCATGAACTTTTAAATATATTTGACATTTGCTTTAAAGTTTCGAAAAGTTCACGTTACTATTTAAAGATTATTCCATTTATCGTATTGTAATTTCGTAAATACATTATTTATTTGTAAATACACGATATATCGTAAATACGTAAATACATTATGACGCGTTTCGCTATTGGCTTAATCAAGGCACGTGACGAAATATCGGAAGTTGTTATTTTTTTAAAAAAAAACATTTTTTTTTTAGCCGACAAAATCTTTAGGACGCTGCTCGTGGACACATTTGTCCTTGTTCAAATGGTAGTCCTTCAAAAATAGGGGTCTATTTACCATCATTTTTATGAGGAGTGCCAGTTGGCAAAATACGCAATAGGAAAAATCTTGCCAGGCAGAGGAACAATTGTATGTGAACCAATACGTCTTGGCAATGAATCTTCGTCGGTGGATCGGTCAGAATGAAAAGCATCGTATCCAGCGCTTCGATCCTAGCGATCCCTCGTCACCTACCGGCTTGTTTGTTTGTCTGTCTGTTAGCAACTTTACGGCAAACGGCTTTAGCGAACACTATCAAATTTAATCCACAGGTAGGCAATGAACCTTGGACGACCCCATTAACTTTTGGGTCCAATTGGATCAAAGGTCAAGGTCAAGGTCACGAAAAGATCAAAATCGTTTTTCGCTCATAACTTCGTCAAAAATGATCTGATTTACATCAAACTAAGCTTCTAGTGAACCTTATTATATTGGTCACTTATAATCCTACCCATTCCTATCGTGAAAAACGATATTTGTGAAGATTGGTAGGGTCCGAAGTTTTGGGGGTCATGGTCATCGGTCAAAATTACAAATTTTCCATTAAAAAAGGTTAGGAATATGCGTGTTACTATGGAAGACATATATCAAGTCCTTTATTGGCTTTCATTTGACACCATGACCTTTGACCTTACGTGGCCTTGAAGGTCAAAATCATTTTACGGTCATAACTTCGTCAAAAATGGTTTAATTGACTTCAAACTAAGACTAAAATATTCCTTATTCTATTCCTTATAATCAACATTACAGGTTAAGGATGTATCAAATTTAAATTTGATCCCAAAATAACTTTATGCCTTAAATGGGCGGATTGTTGTGCCTGGCCCACTAGTTTAATTAAGCTTTTTGTTAATTCAGCATGTGAGTGACGAGGGGGCGGCAATTTGATATCTCGTCCCGAGCGGAATTTTTCCTTGATACGCCACTGACAACAAGGTCAAGAATTATTTTGCAGAAAGGAATCTGCCTTTGGAGAAGCTCGTCACAATAACAACCGATGGAGCACCAGCGATAATTGGGCGTCATGCCGGTTTTATTGCAACGTGATGAATGATACAGTGGTATTTCTTGAAGTACCACTGTATCATTCCTCAACAGGCACTTTGTGCCAAAGTAATGGTGTTTGATCACATTATGTCTCTTGTTAGAACTATTTATGTGATTCATGCAAGGGCGAAACAGCAACAAATTTAAAGTCCTTTCTGGATGAACTGTCATCTGAGTATGGTGATCTATTGCTGCACTCTGAAATCCTGTGGCTTAGCAGAGTAAAAATACAGCATCAATTTCTTTCACTCTTACCAGAAATTGAAGTTTTCATGGAGTCAAGAAACAAAGATAGCACCCAATTATCAAACATTACATGGCTGCTTGATTTGGAATTTCTAACAGATATGACAGAAAAAATGGGGCAATACACCTGGGCGCTCACCTGGTAGGATAATGAGACTGACGAGGAAGTCAAAGTGGGACAGAATCAGCAAAATGAACCAATGTTATGAGCCTGACATTTTTTTTTTGTCTTGAACAAACTTTGGTACATCTCGGGTTATGAAGGTTGTGGTCAAGTTTCATCTAGTTTGTGTGTGTGTGGTTTTGGAGGAAAAAACAAATACATATTTTGGGAGGAAACACCCCCGTAGACCCTCTTCAACCCCTATTTTTTTTTTCATTGTCATGGCCAAACTTTAATTCATCAGTGGTTATGAAGGTTGTAGTCAAGTTTCATCGAAATTGTGTGTGTAGTTTCTGAGAAGAGAGCAAATATCTATTTTGGGGGAAACCCCCGTATACACCCTTACACCGCGATGTTTTGTGTTTTTTAATGGCATGAACAAACTTTGGTACATCACGGGTGATGAAGGTTGTGGTCAAGCTTCATCGAAATTGTGTGTGTAGTTTCTGAGAAGAGAGCAAATATCTATTTTGGGTACTTCAATAACGTATGTGCAATTCGAATGTGAGGAAGTCTATAGAAGTATGCCCAGTACAATTGAAATGTGAGTATGTCTACAATACGTACCACAAAATCACAAAAAACAAGTTCTTGCAAAAGTCTTCAATCACTGATTGCTTTTTCTAATTCTATATCTTTTTCAACTGAGGAAATCTGTTTATCCAAAATATTTGAGCAAAAGTATATTGGTGTTGAAGCGCCCTCATCTCCTGCATCTGCCAGCCCCCCATGGCCCTTCTTCGCCTTCATCTGTTGACTATTGTGGCCTGCATCTGTGAGCACACATGGCCCCTCTTCAACTTTGTCTGTGGGCTCTTCTTCGCCTGCATCTGCAGGTCAATCAAAGCCTGCACCTGCGGGCTCTCGTCACCTGCACTTGCAGGCCCCCCTGGCCCCTCTTGACCTGCACATGCAGGCCTTCGTCGACTGCATCTGTGGGCCTCTCATCACCTGCACATGCAGGCTCTCGTTTCCTGCATCTGTGGGCCTTCTGACACCTGCTTTGTGGGCACCACTTGGACCCTATTCACCTTCATCTGCAGGCCTTACTTCGCTTACACTTACCAGCTTGTCACCACCTGCACCTGCAGGCCCTTGTCGCCTGAATCTGCTCACCTCCCATGGCCACTCTTCACCTTCATCTGTTGGCTCTTGTCACCTCATTTGTGGGCCCACTTGGCCCTTCTTTACCTGCACCTGCGGGCTCTTGTCACCTGCATCTGCGGGCCTCTTGTCGCCTGCACTTGAGGACCGCTCTGCATGTACACATGCAGGCTCTTGTTGCCTGCATATGCGGGCCCCTTGTTGGCTGCATCTGTGGGCCCCTGTCGGCTGCATCTGTGGGTCCCTCGTCGGCAACATCTGCGGGACCCTTGTTGGCTGCATCTGTGGGTCCCTGTCGCTGCATTGTGGGCCCCTGTCGGCTGCATCTGTGGGCTCGCCTCGCGCGAACATCTGCGGGACCCTTGTTGGCTGCATCTGCGGGCCCCTTGTTGGCTGCATCTGTGGGCCCCTGTCGGCTGCATCTGTGGGTCCCTCGTCGGCAACATCTGCGGGACCCTGTTGGCTGCATCTGTGGGCCCCTTGTTGCTGCATCTTGTGGTCCCTGTCGGCTGCATCTGTGGGTCCCTCGTCAGCAACATCTGCGGGACCCTTGTTGGCTGCATCTGTGGGCCCCTGTCGGCTGCTTCTGTGGTCCCTCGTCGGCAACATCTGCGGGACCCTTGTTGGCTGCATCTGCGGTGCCCCTCGTCATATGCATTTGTGAGTCCCTCATCGGCTGCATCTGCAGGCTCCAGTCACATGCATTTGCGGGCCCTCATCGCCTACATCTGTGGACCCTCTTCACCTGCATCTGCAGGCCCCTCTTCACGTGCACTTGCAGGCTCCTTGTCACCTGCATCTGCATGTGTAATGCCAAAATGCACAAAAAGGTGGTTGAAAAGCGGAAACAGGTCACCAAACTTTGTGGCAAACATAGAAATGTAGATGAAGAGTGTGAGCAGCACAAGGTGTAATAAAGTGTATGGGAAGAGAGGGGATTGAGGCACGTGTGGTGGAAAATGTGTGTGGGGCACACATAGCTCCAGAGGTGAGTATATCTTTGCAATAGGAGCTGGCAAAGAAAACCGATCAAGAGTGCAGCCGGCAATTGCCAACAGCAGATACATGGTTAGCCCACACGGATATGATCCAACTGGAGAGAATGGGTTTTATGAAAGGATGCTTTGCAGGTATGTGTACGTGCCTGCATGTGTGGTTATGTGCGTGCAGTGTCCTGGTACTGCACCCGGGATGATTTTCCGGTCGGAGTGGTGGAGATAGCAGCCATGTCCTGTGCTGTATGCTTTGGCATGCGGTGAGCGGACGTGCTGCACAGTCGAAGCTGCCCGGTGTGTGCTGTTCGGCATTGGTGTGGGGAAGTATGAGTGCGCGAGTGAGGGTGAGCCGCTGTCCACATCCGTGTCTGCGGCATGAACATGCACGGCAGAGGTCGAACTTCTGGTCAACAATATGTTCGTAAACTCACGAGATCCTCACATAGTTGGTCAGTTATTTCATTGTACTATACACTGTTTAGCTAAACTTTCTAAAGTCCGTGTTGATCTGTGTTGCAATTGTGTGGGTGAAATTCCATATGCGTCATTTTCCTTATTCTGTCTTTTTTTCTACAAGCCATCCTGTGCATCTAACAGCATCAGAACACATTCTTCTCACAGATACCCCCAAAACTGCTTTAAATAGGTTTCATGAATGCCTGACAATATATCACGCCAAAACCCAAACCCGAGGCGATTCCTCCCATCGACAAGGGTAGGGGCAAGGCTTGAGAGAAAGAAGGGGGTGGAGGCGGTGTTGAGGCTCTATAGAAGGCAGATCCGGAGACTCGGGAGAAAGGGGGAAAAAAAAAATACTGAGGCTCGGAAAATTTCAGATCTGGAGATTCAGTGTTCGACAGGGTTTCCAGACTCTGTTAAGCTGCTTGCTTCTTATTATTCACACACATACACAAGGGTCCTTTGCATCCTTCTTTCTGTCCTTCCAAATGCACAGAATACTAGGAAGTCAAGGCAAGGAGCCACATCAGAATTAGCAATTCCACATTCATTTGCAGCTTGGTATAGTTTATGTAATTTTATCAATATTAAACAATCTATGGAGATCCTTTCTATAAAATTTTCTGACCTTTGTTCTGCGTTACAGCACTTTTGAAGCCACGGACTGTACTGGTTTCAGTTAAAGCTTAGCTCAGTGTGAACAATAGCTCCAATTCCACCAGCAAGTGTCAACCATTATATAAAGAAATGTCATGTGCAGCCACAGATATAGAATCTTGTAACCGCTTCCTTTAATACAACGGTGACTGCAAACACAAAACAAACCACTCGATATTTGCCGAGTCGCAATCACAATCCAAAATGGAGAAAAGAACAATTCACGTCATTTAAAAAATGACGAACGTTAAATTAAGAGAACCATTACGAATGTCAAAATGCAGAGATTGCCCACCGCCCAGAATATGATCAAACAGACAATGATGTGTCATTAATCACTTGACTGATTCTGTGGACGGTGAAAACAAGAAAGGATTTAACAAATATTAAGCAGCAAATAAAAACCTCGGCTCATAAAACCTGGTGGCACATCAGACCTCGTAGCGCCATGCTCTGTTCAAATTGGATCACAAACAGCCCAAGCTCCAGACGAAACGCCGCCGAGCTGGATGATCTCCAACCTCAGCTCCACCCATCTTCGCACTTTAATCATGAGAGGCATTGCCTGGAAACACATCTGGTCTCAAGGGGACGTTTTGAATCGTGTTAATAAAATGATTCTAAAGACCATTACATTCCCCACCTAAAAGTTGATTTAGTAAATTTTTATCGAAGAATAAACAACGAAAGTTCACACAACACCATTCACCACTAAATAGAGGGAGTCGGTTTGGAGTAAGGTGCCTTTTCCAGAAGTATGAGTTCTGAAATCGGTCTCTGGTAGATCTGACGTGTACCATCAATGCAAACTATGATATCTGCCTTGTGGACTCTTCCATCATCACTTGCGTATATTTTCTTAACTCCAGCAGGTGGCCACTTGTTCTGGTGGAGTTCCTTGTGCAGAAGGGGAATTATGTCTTCTTTTGAGATGTCAAGTGCCGTCTTATTCCACTTTTGGTGAAATTGCAGGCTCTGGGGGTACTCCTTTTGCCACTGCAGCCAGAACTGATCAGCAAGGTACTGAGCATTTCTCCTGTGTCTTCGTCCATACAAGTCTTCTTCAATGAAGTCGTCAGGAGGTGCTTCGAGAGGCTGAGTTTTCAGGGAGCATGAAAGATCGTCGTGATGGGTCGAGAGTTTACGACAGCACTTGTTTCAGCCATAAAGGTGGTAAGTACATCGTGAGTAAGCTTAAATTTGTTCCCTGGTCACACCTCAGTTGTGCGAATTGCCCATAAATTCAAAATCTCCTTACAGTGCTGAGATGAAAACTGAGATGTCCATGGCATTGATTTGTGTTCTACGGCGTTCAAGTGTATAATTCAATTGAAATAAAGATTTTAAAGGGTGTATTCAAAAACAAAAAAACTTTTTTCCGGAAGTTTACCACCACTACGGTCTTTCCACCGCCTTATTTAACACGTCACGTAAGTTCTTCCTGCCTTTTATTTGTGTACTTTATGACCCCCCCAAAAAACAGTAAGTTTCCTTACCTCACTTAATTCCTAATCTCAAACAAAGAATTTGCCTCACTCCTCCCTGCGCATGCATGTTCGAGATGAGATTGAGTACAGTTTGCCAAACTCAAGGCCAAAGAGCTGCTAAGCTGCAGGTTCGTGTTCTCCAGTGTTCAAAATGTAACATTTAGTTCAAATTTAGTTCCTTGATCACAGACTGGCATCTGTAGACAGACAGGGTTCACCAATTGCTTAACACCGCTTTTCGTTTCATTTGCATGGGGTAATAAATCCGTCAAACATCATGACAATTTCATTGTGAGAATGGGAATAGGAATGGGAAAAGTATGGCAGGCTCAAGGATATCACCAGTGTTTTGTTTATTAATCGCCGGAATCCTTCGGATTTCGGCAATTATGTGGCGGTTGTTGTTGTGTCATTCTTGTGTCTGTTGGTCGCAGAAATAGGTGACCTTATTGTCATAATTCTGTTTGTTTGGATGTTTGTTTGGATGTTTGTTCGTTTGTCATCAGCACATAATTGGTAGTAAACGTGGGCGGATTTTGACCAAACTCGGGTGGTAGGTACATCTTATGACCTCGTGCTTTGGAATTGTGATGGTTGCTAGGGACGCTTTGGTTTCTAGCAACAACCGAAAAACCTTCAAAATCGGTACCGTTCACGTGAAATCAATTCCGAAAGCCATTATCACGTAGGGTTATGAAATTTGGCACAAATTATCTACAGGTGATGCTCTATCAAATATATTCCCGTTTTTTGTGATATATGGAATACTTTACCGCAGCGCCCCCTACAATTAGGGTATGTGCGAAAATGAATTGAAGGCTAGCGACAGCAGGTGAGTGCATCGATACGAATGAAATTTGCAGGTTTCAGTACTCAATTAGTACTACAACATTTCCTCAGGAAATTAGACCGATTTCGCTTAGGTATCAGGGGTCAAAGGTCAATTAGTGCAAAAATCGATAATATGCGAGAGCTGGAGGTTGCCTTCAGCAAATGCTACTCCCTCTAGGTTATGTCGGATGGTCATGAAAGATCACACTAATCGTGCTGGAATCATGTGCACAAAGGAGCGAGCCGGATTTTCGATTTAGATCTTTTGTTCACCCACACCGCACCCCCGAACTTTGGGGATTTCCGATTTCAACGCATTTTCGGTACTTTTTCATTCAAATGGATACGGTGAGTAGTATCAGTAGATGAGAACTGGATGGAATTTGATATGCATAATCTTAAAGTGATTCCCTATCTGCTATATGACATCCATTTTGCTCTATATCTTTATGTTTCCATGCTCGAAGACCGACTCAATTCGGACGTTAATCCGGCTTGTCTCTTTGTTTGTGTGTTTGTTTACCCTGTAGCAGCCACACCGTTCCAGCGATCATGACCAAGCTGGGTACAGACGTCGGCCATGGTCCAACTTAGACACTTGTCGTTTTTGGTGA
>CM068954.1:145782670-145811586 GCA_035128595.1 Eptatretus atami
CTTCACCTGGCGGGCTCTCGTCACCTGCCACTTGCAGGGGGGGGGGGGGGACCCCCCTGGCCCCCTTCCTTGACCTGCACAGAGGCCTTCGTCGGACTGCATCTAGTGCGGCCTCTTCATCACCTGCACATGACAGGCTCTCGTTTCCCTGCATCTGTGGGCCTTCTGACACCTTGCCTTTGTGGGCACCACTCTGGCACCCTATTCACCTTCATCTTGCAGGCCTTAACTTCGCTTACACTTACAGCCTTGTCACCACCTGCCCACCTTGCAGGCCCTTGTCCGCCCTGAATCTGCCTACCTCCCATGGCCACTCTTCACCTTCATTCTGTTGGCTCTTGTCACCCTCATTTTGTGGGCCACTTGGCCCTTCTTTACCTGCACCTGCGGGCTCTTGTCACCTGCATCTGCGCGGCCTCTTGTCGCCTGCCACTGAGGACGCTCTGCTATGTACACCATGCAGGCTCTTGTTGCCTGCATATGCGGGCCCCTTGTTGGCCTGCCATCTGTGGGCCCCTGCTCGGCTGCATCTGTGGGACCCTTGTTGGCTGCATCTGCGGGCCCCCTTGTATTGCTGCATTCTGTGCGGCCCCTTGTTGGCTGCCATCTGTTGGGCCCCCTCGTCGGGCAACATCCTGCGGTACCTTGTTGGCTGCACTGCCCGGGGACCCTTTGTTTGGCTTAGCATCTGTGGGCGCCCTGTCGCTGCATCTGGTGGGTCCCTTCGTCGGCAACATCTGCAGGACCCTTGTTGGCATGCCATCTGTGGGCCCCTTGTTTGGCTTTGCCATCTGTGGGCTCCCTGTCGGCCTGCATCTGTGGTGCATCCCTTTCGTCAGCACACATCTTGCGGGACCCTTGTTTGGCTGCATCTGTGGCCCCTCGTCGGCTGCTTCTGTGGGTCCCTCTCGGCAACATTGCGGGGACCCTTGTTGGCTTGCATCTGGCGGCCCCTCGTCATATGCATTTGTGAGTCCCTCATCGGCTGCATCTGCAGGCTCCATCACATGCATTTGCGGGCCCTCATCGCCCTACATCGTGGACCCTCTTTCACTGCCATTCTGCAGCCCTCTTCACGTTGCCACTTGCAGGCTCCTTGTCACCTGCACTTGCATGCTGTTAATGCCAAAATGCCACAAAAAGCGTGGTTTGAAAGCCGGAAACAGAGTCACCAAACTTTGTGGGCAAACATAGAATGTAGATGAAGACGTGTGAGCCAGCACAAGGTTTGTAATAAAGTGTATGCAGGAAGAGAGGGATTGAGGCACGTGTGGTGGAAAATGTGTGTGGGGCACACTTAGCTCCAGAGGTGAGTTTATCTTTGCCAATAGGAGCTTTGCGCCAAAGAAAAAACCGATCAAGAGTTGCAGCGGCAATTGCCAACAGCAGATACAGGTTAGCCCACACGATATGCATCCAACTGGAGAGACATTGCGGGTTTTTTTTCTTATGAAAGGATGCTTTGCCAGGTATGGTACGTGCCTGCATGTGTGGTTATGTGCCGTGCGCAGTGTCCTCGTACTGACCAGGATGATTCCGGTCGGAGTTGGTGGAGATAGCAGCCATGTCCTGTGCTGTATGCTTTGGCATGCGATGAGCGGACGTGCCCTGCACAGTCCGAAGCTCCACCCGGTGTGTGCTGTTCGGCCATTGCGTGTGTGGGGAAGTATGAAGTGCGGCGAGGGAGGGTGAGCCGCCTGTCCACATCCGTGTTCTTGCCCGGCATGAACTATGCACGGCAGAGGTTCGAACTTCTGCGTCAACAATATGAGTTCGCTAAAACTCACGAGATCCTCACATAGTTGCGTCAGTTATTTTCAACCTTTGACTATACACTGTTTAGCTAAACTTTCTAAAAGTCCCGTGTTGATCTGTGTTTGCCAATTGTTGGGGTGAAATTCCATATGCGCTCATTTTCCTTATTTCCTGTCTTTTTTTCTTACAAGCCATCCTGTGCATCTAACAGCATCAGAACACATTCTTCTCACAGATACCCCAAAACTGCCACCTTTTTTAAATAGGTTTCATGAATGCCCTGACAATATATTCACGCCAAAACCCAAACCCGAGGCGATTCCTCCCATCGACGAAGGTAGGGTGCAAGCTGAGAGAAAGAAGGGGGTGGAGGCGGTGTTTGAGGGCTCTATAGAAGGCAGATTCGCGAGACTCGGGAGACAAGGCGGAAAAAAAAAATACTGAGGCTCGGAAAAATTTCAGATCTTGGAGATCAGTGCTTCACAGGGTTATCCAGACTCTGTTAAGTGCTTGCCTTCTTATTATTACACACATACACCAAGGCCTTTGCCATCCTTCTTTCTGTCCTTCCAAATGCACTCAGAAATTACTAGGGAAGTCAAGGCAAGACCACATCAGGAATTAGGGATTCCACATTCATTTTGCCAGCTTGGTATAAGTTTTAATGCTAATTTTTATCAATATTAAACAATCTATGGAGATCCTTTTCTATAAAATTTTTCTGACCTTTGTTCTGCCGTTACAGACTTTTGACGCCACGGACTGCTACTGGTTTTCAGTTTAAAGCTTAGCACCCTCAGTGTAGAACAATAGCTCCAATTTCCACCCAGCAGTGTCAACCATTATATAAGAAATGTCATGTGCAGCCACAGATATAGGAATCTTGTAACCGCTTCTTTTAATACAACGTGACTGCCAACACCAAAACAAAACACTCGATTATTTGCCCGAGTCGCAATCACAATCCAAAATTGGAGAAAAGAACAATTCACGTCATTTAAAAAATGACGAACGTTAAATTAAGAGAACCATTACGAATGTCAAAATGCCAGCAGATTGAGGGCCACCGCCCATAATATTGAGTCAAACAGCCACAATGATGTGTCATTAAATCACTTGACTGATTCTTGTGGACGGTGAAAACAAGAAAAGGATTTAAACAAAAATATTAAGCAGCAATAAAAACCTGCGGCTCATAAAAACCTGCGTTGGCCACATTGAGTCCTCGTTTAGCCGCCATGCTACTGTTCAAAATATGGATCACAAAACAGCCCCAAGCTCCAGACGAAACGCCCGCCGAGCTGGAGATCTCCAACCTTCAGCTCCACCCATCTTCGCCACTTTAATCATGAGAGCATTGCCTGAAAACACAATCTGTCTCAAGGGGACGTTTTGATTCGTGTTAATAAAATGATTCTAAAAGACCACATTACATTCCCCACCAAACTTGATTTTAGTAAATTTTTACTCGAAGAATAAAACAACGAAAGTTCACACCAACACCATCACCATAAATAGAGGGAGCTCGTTTTGAAGTAAGGTGCTTTTCCAGAAGCCTGACGTTCTGAACGGTCTCTGGTAGATCTGACGTGTACCATCCAATGCAACTATTGATATTCGCCCTTGTGGACTCTTCCAAATCATTTCACTTGGGTATATTTTTCGTAACTCAGCAGGTGCTGTTGCTCACTTGGTTTCTGGTGGAAGTTTCCTTGATGCAGAAGGGGAATTATGTTCTTTGAGATGTCAAGTTGCCGTCTTATTTCCACTTTTGGTGAAATTGCAGGCTCTGGGGGTTACTCCTTTTTGCCACTGCCCAGCCAGAACTGATCAGCAACGGTACTGCAGCATTTCTCTGTTGTCTTCGTCCATAACAAGTCTTCTTCAAAAGTCGTCCAGGAGTGCTTCGAGAGGCTGAGTTTCTGGAGCATGAAAGATTCGTTTCGTGATGGGTCGAAGTTTACGACAGCACTTGTTTCAAGCCATAAAGTGGTAGTACATCGCTGAGTAAGCTTAAATTTGTTCCCTGGTCACACCTCAGTAGTGCGAAATGGCATAAATTCAAAAATCTCCTTACAGTGCTGAGATGAAAACTGAGATTGTCCATGGCATTGTTTGTCTTCTACGGCGCAAGTGATAATTCAATTGAAATAAAGATTTTTAAAGGGTGTATTCAAAAACAAAAAAACTTTTTCCCGGAAGCTTTACCACCATACGGTCTTCCACCGCCTTATTTTTAACACGTCACGTTAAGTTTCTTCCTGCCTTTTATTTGTTGTTACTTTTATGACCCCCAAAAAAACAAGTAAGTTTCACTTACCCTCACTTAATTTTCTAATCTCAACAAAAATTTGCCTCACTCCTCCCTGCGCATGCAGTTCGAGATGAGATTGAGCTACAGTTTTGCCAAACTCAACGCCCAAAGAGCTGCTAAGCTGCCAGGTTCGTGGTTCTCCGTGTTCAAAATGTTACATTTAGGTTCAAATAGTTCCTTCGATCACAACTGGCCATCTGTAGACAGACAGGGTTCACCAATTGCCTTTACACCGCTTTTCGTTTTCTTTGCATGGGGTAATAATCCGTCAAACTGTCATTGACCAATTTCATTGTGAGAATGGGAATTAGCGAATTGGCGAAAAGTATGGCAGGCCCTCAAGGATATCACCAGTGTTTTGTTTATTAATCGCCGGAATCCTTTCGGATTTCGGCAATTATTTGGCCAGCGTTATGTGTGTTCATTCTGTGTGTCTGTTGGGTCGCAGAAATAGGTGACCCTTATTTGTTCAGTAATTCTGTCTGTTGTTTGGATGTTTGTTGGATGTTTGTTACGTTTGTTCATCAGCCATAATTAGGTGAAACGTGGGCGGATTTTGACCAACTCGGGGTAGGTACATCTTATGGACCTCGTGCTTTGGAATTGTGATGGTTGCTAGGACGCTTTGGTTCCCTAGCAAACCAACAAAAACCTTCAAAATCGGTACCGTTCACGCGAAATCATTTCCGAAAGCCATTTATCCCACGTTAGGGTTATGAAATTTGGCACAAATTATCTACAGGTGATGCCTCTATCAAAATATTATTCCCGCTTTTTGTGATTATGGAACTACTTTACCCGCCAGCGCCCCCTACAATTAGGGTATGTGCGAAAATTGAAGGCCCCTAGCGACCAGCGTGAGTGCCATCGATACGAAGAAAACTTTGCAGGTTCTTGGTACTCAATAGTACTACAACTTTCCTCAGGAAAATATTGACGATTTCGTTAGGTCAGGGGTCCAAAGCGTCAATTAGTGCAAAAATCGATAATATGCGAGAGCTGGAGGTGCCCTTTCGCCCAAATGCTACTCCTCCTAGGTTATGCGTTTCGGATGGTCATGAAAATTCACCACTAATCGTCTGCGAATACACTTGTGTCCACAATAAGGAGCGAGCCGGATTTTCGATTTAGATCTTATTGTTCACCCACAGCACCCCTCGAACTTTGGGGATTTTCCGATTTTCAAACCGCATTTTCGGACTTTTCATTCAAATGGATACGAGTAGTTATTCAGTAGATGGAACTGGATGTGAGATTTGATATGCATAATCTTAAAGTGATTCCCTATCTGCCTATATGACATCCCATTTTGCTCTATACTTATTAGTTTCCATGCTCGGCGACCCATCGCCACCCTACCGGCTTTGTCTCTATTGTTTGTGTGTTTGTTTACCTGTAGCCAGCCAACAACCGTTCCAGCGATCAATGGACCAAGCTGGGTACCAGAAAGTCGGCCATGCGTCCAACTTAGACACTTGTTCGTTTTTGGTTGAATCTATGAGTCAAAGGTCAAGGTCAAGCGTCACCACAAAAAACCGAAATTCTTCTTTATTTTTCGCAATTAACGTCCAATTAAAATGCGTACATTCGACTTCAAACAAATCCAAAATGCTGCATCTTCAAATACTGCATCCAACCATTGGGTGTCCCATTCTCATTTGCGGGTGTCACACCAACACCCTTCTAGGGGTCGATGGGTCTTAATGTCAGGCGGGGTCGGGTTCAAAACTTTCAAATTGCGATAAAAACGCCATTTCAAGTCCGATGACTTCCAAGTTATGATCAAGACCAAACTAAGGGCTATAACTTCATTAAACAGCGTCACTATCACTTTTATAAGAACCAACTTGATTTTCCAGGTTTGTTTTTCAGAGATCATGATCATGGAGATATGACACAGTTATTCTGGCAATTCCTTGCTCAACGAGCAATTTCATTTGTTTGTTTGTTTTTCCACAAAACGTTTGTTTTTCTTTCATTTATTTTTTTCATTATTTATACCTTGTACTGTACTGCACTGTACATTTATCAACGACGTGGCCCTGTACGATTTATATAACCCTCTTCATATTGCTTTCACTGTGTAGTTTCCTGAAGCAAACATTGCCAGGGCAATAACGGAGCCGATTTTCATTATGAATATTAACTCAACAACTGAGATTCCAACTTAATGTTGCTGTTATTCGCTGAAAGATAAAAGCATCCCGTAACCATATACTTGTGAGCATCTGGTCAGCTGACTGCCATTGTAAAGATTTAACAATCAATCACTAATTAGCAGAACAAGCAAGTTGCCCGTGTCTGCCTGGGATTGCAAACAGGGTAGGGATGTAGGCAGCAAAAATGCAAGTGACGTCTTCTATCATCGAACCGGCAAGCTGGGAGCAACAATTCGCATTTATTGCCACATCTGAGACAATGTAAATACTCTTATGGCGGTGAGGTGCTCCATTTGAAACTGTTCGATACATGAAGCTTTTTGATGCCTAGGGTCTGTAATGATTTATAATATAATGGAGTCAAAGCCAGTGACCAATTACAAGTGAATGGCAGCTGTTCTTCGATAGGTTTTATTACTTACGAAATCTAAAGATTTCGTAAGTATATTGATGACTTCCGTCCTCTGTTGTGGTGTTTATGTTTGTGTGTGTTTGTTTGTTTGTAGGCATGATAACTCGAGAACGGAGAAGAAGCTACCAATGTTCAAATTACACCACGTGATTCAAGGAGGTGGTGATGGCTAGCGCCGAATAGATTTTGGATCAAAATCGGTCTAAAGGTTAAGGTCACAGTGAGGTCAAATTGTTAATTCCGTAAATTCATGTGGAGAAATGGAGTATTTTTTTAACTTCGATTTTAATTTTGTCTTCGGTTTTTGCGACATCGCTTAGGATGCTTTAAACTCGGTTGTCGGAGATTCTGGTAAAATCGGATGTTTTGGGAACGTTTTTAAGATTGTATAAAAAATATTTCACTCGCCGCGTCACGGCTCGTCACGTGGTTGCAGCGCGCTCGAGCAGACGCGTCGTTGATCATGTTAAAGGTTTTTGCGCTGATGGCGCGCTGATGGTGTTTTCGATAAAGATGGTGTTTAAAAGTCATTTTTTATCCCAATAAAGGTTATCGTCGCATGCCTGACTCGCTAAGCCGTCGGATATATGTAAAGATTGTTGGTGGATGGCCGAATATTACGGTTTGTTGACTTTGATAAATAATATAAATAATTGCGTGGAGAAATGGAGATTTTTGCTTCGGTCGACGTTACGATTTTGATTGGTTTGGTACAGAATCATCGCTAGAAACTTCTGTTTGCGTTCTCTACCTTTCTTAGAGGACAGCTTTTATTCAGACAAGGTCAGAGGTCAAGTTGACGATTTCGTAAGTACCTGTCTATGACTGCTTGTTACTTACGAAATCATATTGATGACTTCCGTCCCTGTTTGTTGTGTTGTTTGTGTGTGTGTGGTGTGTGATGTTGTGCTGTGTGCTGGTCGTTGTGTGTGTGAGTGTGTGGTGGTGTGTTTGTGTGTTTGTTTGTAGGCACGATACTCGGAGAACGGAAGAAGCTACCAATGTTCAAATTACACCACGTGATTCGGGAGGTGATGGCTAGCGCTGATTCAGATTTTGGTCAAAATCGGTCAAGAGTCAAGGTCACAGTGAGGTCAAACTAATTCGTAAATTCATTTGGAGAAATGGAGTATTTTTGCTTCGGTCGACGTTAGAGTTCGTTTTAACTTCGATTTTAATTTTGTCTTCGGTTTTTGCGATCGCTTAGGACGCTCAATACTTGGTTGTCGAAATTCTGGTAAAAATCGGATGTTTTGGAGACGTTTTAAGATTGTATAAAAAAATATTTTCACTCGCCGCGTCACGGCTCGTCACGTGGTGCAGCGTCGCTCGAGCAGACGCCTCGTTGATCATGTAAAGGTTTTGGGCGCTGACGGTGTTTTCGATAAAGATGGTGTTTAAAAGTCATTTTTTATCCCAATAAAGGTTATCGTCGCATGCCTGACTCGCTAAGCCGTCGGATTATGTAAAGATTGTTGGTGGGATGGCCGAATATTACGGTTTGTGACTTTGATAAAATAATATTAATAATTGCGTGGAGAAATGGAGATTTTTGCTTCGGTCGACGTTACGAGTTCGTTTTACACTCGGATCGCAATTCTTTTTTCACTTTTGGTAATGGCTAAGTATGCTTAATACTCGGTTGTCGAAATTCTGGTAAAAATCGGATGTTTATGAGATTATGTCGGGTGTCGTATCTGAGGTATTATGTACTGAAGATTATACTAATGAGGGGATTGCAAACACACGGCATTAAGCGCTCGTTAGGTCCTCTGTATCATCTCAGTAGAGATGACCTAATAATAGTCTCGAAGTCTGCGCCGTCCGGTACGTCTGTCCGCCCGTCCGTACGTCCGGTCCACCACCACGTACGTCCGTCCCCCCGTCCGTCCGTACGTCCGTCCGTCCACAATCAAACCGAGTGGAGACAAATATCCAATAGTGGAATGGATAGAGGTCGATGAGACATGCACAACGATATAACTTTCAAGGTCGTCCAAGGTCGAGGTCAACGTCACGAGGCTGTCAAAGTTGCGAAAATCGTCGATTTCAAATTTATCTCCTCCTCATTTATCAAGAGAGATCAAATGTTATTAGTGATTCAGATACTAGGACTATTATCTAGAACAACACGAGCCATTTTTTGAAATTTGCTCTCGTTCCGATTTTATAGCCCTTCAACTTCGTTCTGATTCCCCGTATGTGCCGTTCATAAAGTACATACAAAAATAAAGTATTAATTTAAGAACCGGAACTCTCCGAGACAAATATTACATTTGAAGCTTTTGTCAGATTTAACTAAAACAATGGACACAAGTTTATATGCACACTTACTTTCATTTATGACATTAACATTGTCTTGAATGTCAATTTGTACTTTTATTTTTATAAATGACGCTGCTGTGATATTAAAAGAAAAAGTAAATTACACCGCTAGGGACTGCATAGTCATGACTTACAAACATCGGTTCATAAGGAACTGCTGGCTTTGCAAGCGATTAGCGATGTATGAGGGGGTGGGTGGTTTAAAGCCCGCGCACGGGCTGCGTACAGGGTGGGTGGGTGGTACGGCTGCATACATACTTTATGAAAGTGGTGTCACACGACATGAAAGCGTTTCAAGGAGATGAAGGTGAGCCTGTCGTCATCGCGAGGGGGAAAAATATCCCCGTTCACAGAACATTTTCGACGTGATGTTGAATCCGTGGACGTCAATAATTGTTCCATATAGGCCATGCCAGATATGGTCCACGTGCACCCCCCCCCCCCCCCACACCCTTCGACCCCATATTTTTCTGAAGCCTTAGGGTCCCCTGAGCATGAATTCAACTGGTAACAGTGAATAAACTGGGACTCACTATCCATTTTCCAACCATATCTGACGGTACCCTCAAAATGTCAACTTTTCCTCAGTTTCGCACATTAAAAATCCCCTGTCTGATAAGATCTCTGCAGTTGCCCAATAAGCATTAATATTAACAAATTATATATTCAAATGAAAGATATTCACATGCAGATTTTCAAAATAGAGTCATCTGTCAAATTTATAGCGTTATGTTTGTCCCAAGAAGTGATGAAGAGGAGTACTCGCTTTCCTTTTGACAACTCAGATTCAACTCAGATATCTGAAATAATGACGATATTCATGCTCATTTTACCTGACACAAACAAATAAATATTTCTATGATATCACAAATTTTACTACCTTTCTACTGATACCAAAATTGTCCCACACCAACTCAAGATGTACCAGGTATTACGTCTTAAACATAAGTACATCACTGTTGCAACACCCAACATGTAGTCACCAGTAAGACGCAAGACTGAGAAAATATTCCTTACTTCACATAAAGAATATAAATTATAAGTTTATTTAAGAAAAACAATTGAAACTTATTATGTTATGTCCACAAAATGTCATTGTGCATGGATTACGCATAATATTCATTATCGCTTCGTCATCACTCTCCAATGCCTGCTCTATATCATCAAATGCATCCATATCTGAATCCTCATCAGAGTCAGTGTCGTCAGGCGTGACTTCAGCAATGTTAGCCAGTTACCGTGGGAGGACATCTCCTTCATACCATAAAGGATGAAGGTTACCATCCTTTTCCTCCCAACCATGTCCCTGACTGCCCTTCGGAATCTGTGGTTGTGGAATATGCGCGGTCTTCCAAATCTGTACTTGGTGGTTTACTCTCCGAATGTGCTGGGTAAGAGCTCGCTTACAAGGTGGTAAGTTAGCCATATCCACATTCCCTGAAGGCACAAGATGACTTTGCCTGGCACAGAGCTCGTTTATACGAATGAGTAGCAGATCATCAACTTTTGACACCTTTGACGCTCTACCGTACATGGCACACGTGAAGATGTCCAATCACATTGAGCTCATCAGGAATATCCAAACATCGCCCAGTTTCTCCAGAGTAGAGATATATTTCGGAAAGCGCAGAAAGTTTTCACAGGTTTAAGTTTGCCAATTCCTCGGAAGGCACTAGTGGTGTCACAGCCACTATAAGCATGGAGTGCCATGAGAGCTGTGCACTTTTCCGGGCCAAAGTCTGTAGCTAGTTCACTGATTTACCATCCTCTGCTTGTTGCCTTTGCCTGTGTCAAACAGGACAGTTGTACCATGAACAGAGGCAGCATAGTGTAATAGGATGAAAATACATCTGAGTCTGGACTTTTCACTCGGACAAATGATAGTTTCTGAGTCTAGCATACTGAACATACAGTATCATACGAGAGTCAGTTTCTCCTGGGTTGATTTCAGCAGGGGTAGCTCCTCTCTAATTGTTGTTTGGCCATTAGCAGATGTGAGCAAATATGCGATGCCCTCACATACAAAGATCACTCGCCTTCCATGCAACCTTTGATGCATAGCTATCACCACTCCGAGCCTAGCAGAAGTTTGAGAGCTGTATCTTGTTCTCATCATTTGACAGGACAATTTCCAATCAGGTGGTCTCTTCGTGGCTTCACCTGTAAGTAAAAGCTTTTCTCCACAGCCCCGACGTCGCCTCTCCATCGAGTTCACTGAATCAGGCAAATATTGATCAGTGCTAAATACCAGATCTCCTGTTTTTCCAATGATGTCAAACACTTTGTAAGAGACTGACTAAAATTACTTGGGATTTCTTTCAGGTAATAGAAGCAAGCATTCCCATCATACAGAGTCAATGTTTCATTGGTTGGTGGTACATCATCATCATTACAATCCTTGATCAGGTTTTGAAATGCCTTGCTTTGTCAGTCTTAGCAAGATATCCATCAGCTGTAGCGATGCTGTATGGTACGGGAGTTAATGGATATGTCAACAGTTCTTCATATCGACTTGTAAGCCCTGTTTTGTGACTTTACAAAGAGTTGAAAGGCTACATTACCCTGTTGCTTGTACTGTATGACCTTATTCTTGGTTGTCTTCATCTAGATACGTCTTCATCCTTGTTCATGTCACTCAGAGTTTTGAGGTTCAGTCTCTTCACAGGCTCAAATAAATCTTTACTATCTTTCAGTCGAGCTTCAAATAATTCATCCCGTGCTTTTTCACCAACAGCTTCAGCCTTAGAACATCGTCTGAAACAGCATCAGATGCAGCACTTCTGATGAGAGTATCAACAATTGATCATTTGTCTCTATATTGAAAGGATTAAGAAAACTTCCTATGGCATCTTTGGCTTTTTCACCAACTCCTCTCCTTTTGTGACCTCTGTTGGCGTGTATCACGATGCTTTGTGTCCCTCTCCACTGTCCAACATGTGAGCCATTCCAAGTGCAGCATCAACATAAAGAGACCTTGCATGTGTTGTCCTAACCCATCTCTGGTAGGCCTGGTAGTTGGTGAGTAGTCCAGATGTACCTGCTGCACTGGTTCCAGCACACCATGTGACTTAGCGTGCCTCATGAAGGTCTCCTCCATGGTTTTATCCACTGCACAACGATTGCCAGGGATAAAGGAGCGTGCGACACTGATAGCTCCTCTCTTGATCAGTGATACTGCGCCTGGGTGTGAGTTGTCTATATTAGCTATGAACACAGAGAAATATGTCAGATACCTTGCATAGTTCTGTCCACCGAAACTGAAGAAGAGAGACGTCATGCGAATGATGGATGCAGCATACAAAAGAAAGTGTTTGTCTTTACGGCTTCAAGGTGTGATAGAATTAAACAGACATGGTCCATGTATGACAACCACAGCTGGGCAGTCTTTCCCAAACGTCCATTTGCGACTCCTTTTTGAATTCTGCATACTGATCTATGAATTGGACAATGGAATTGTCCATCAAGACAGCATTCAAAGTATCTTGGCTGCAGGAATCTACTAGGGCACGTAGCTTATCTGATGATTCATCAGAGAAAGACGAGAACAGATCATCAGTGCTTTTATCTTTGAGGTACTCCTCTATGAGCAATCTTTCAAGACATTCCAACATAATCTTGTGACAATGTGGGCTCTGTCGTAGTGCCTCCCTGACATCACACCACCCAAAGATCCTCCACTGATTAGTCCTGCTTCTAGGAGACCATCTGCTAACCCAGACCCAGCCATCTTTTTGGCAATCATCTTCATATAAGCGCATACGAGGTGAATGTGCCAATTAGAATTATGTGGCTCTCATACTTGTCTGGTGAGTTCCACACTAATGGGTAGGCCTTCATGCAAACTCCCAAGTCAAATGTAGTAATGACATAAGGCTGTCCAACTTCTCTGGTGGCCTCTTCAGCAGCACGCAAGCATTCTTGTACAGTTTTGTACTCCGTTATGGGATGGTTAATGACTGGAATGTGGATATGGCTAACTTACCACCTTGTAAGCGAGCTCTTACCCAGCACATTCGGAGAGTAAACCACCAAGTACGGATTTGGAAGACCGAGCATATTCCACAACCACAGATTCCGAAGGCCAGTCAGGGACATGGTTGGGAGGAAAAGGATGGTAACCTTGATCCTCTGTGGTATGAAGGAGATGTCCTCCCACGGCAACTGCTGACATTGCTGAAGTCACACCTGACGACACGACTCTGACGAGGATTCAATATGGATGGATTTGATGATATAGAGCAGGCATTGGAGAGTGATGACGACAGCGATAATGAATTATATGCATAATCCATGCACAATGACATTTTGTGGACATGACATAATAGCTTCAATTGTTTTTCTTAAATAAACTTATAATTTATATTATTTATGTGAAGTAAGGAATATTTTCTCAGTCTTACGTCTTACGTGTGACTACATGTTGGGTGTTGCAACAGTGATGTACTTATGTTTAAGACGTAATACCTGGTACATCTTTAGTTGGTGTGGGACAATGTTGGTATCACTAGAAAGGTAGTAAAATTGTGATATCAAGAAATATTTATTTGTTTGTGTCAGGTAAAATGAGCATGAATATACGTTATTATTTCAGATATCTGAATTGTCAAAAGGAAAGGCGAGGTACTCCTCTTCATCACTTCTTGGGACAAACAACGCTATTAAATTTGACAGATGACTCTATTTGAAAATCTGCATGTGAGAATCTTTCATTTGATATATGATTTGTTAATATTATGCTTATTGGGCAACTGCAGAGATCTTATCAGTCAGGGGATTATTAATGTGCGAAACTGAGGAAAAGTTGACATTTTGAGGGTACCGTCAGATATGGTTGGAAAATGGATAGTGAGTCCCAGTTTATTCACTGTTACCAGTTGAATTCATGCTCAGGGACCCTAAGGCTTCAGAAAAATATGGGTCGAAGGGTTGTGGGGGGGGGGGGGTGCACGTGGACCATATCTGGCCCATGGCCTAATATTACTGTATTACCGTAGTTAATAATTACTGATGCATTTGAGATAAATCTACAGTTCGTTGTAATCTTCAAGTATTGTGATGTAATATGAGACGCATATGGGGTGGGTGGGTGGTCACTAGCCTGCATACAGAGGGGTGGGTGGTGGTCATAGCCTACATACAGAGGGGGTGGGTGGTCACTAGCCTGCATACAGAGGGGTGGGTGGGGTCACTAGCTACTACAGAGGGGGGGTCACTAGCCTACATACAGAGGGGTGGTGGTGGTCACTAGCCTACATACAGAGGGGGTGGTGGTCACTAGCCTGCAACAGAGGGGGGGTGGGTGGTCACTAGCCTACATACAGAGGGGGTGGGTGGTTTTGAAACCCGGAAGTAGAGCGTACGTACTTTATGAACTGCCCCTATTCCAGTCTGGCACAGAGTTACTACTTTCGACCTCTGGCAGAGATGACCGGCACTCCCGCTTGGGGTATTTTTTAAATCAATTTCAATCCTGTCTTCAATTTTGGTAACGGTTAAGTATGCTTAACACTCGGTTGTCGAAATTCTGGTAAAAATCGGATGTTTTATGAGAGGTTTGGTACAGAATCATTGTAGAAACTTGTGGTTTGCGTCGCTACCTTCTCTAGAGACAAGTTTATTAGACAAGGTCAGAGGTCAAGTTGACGATTTCGTAAGTACCAGTCTATGACTGCTTGTTTATTTATTCGTGTGCAGTCTGTGGCTGCTTGGCTCCATCACTTTTTTCTGGGGGCACAGCTGTGCCGCTGATGCAATGCCTCCTGTTACTTTAGCACATCGGTACGTTTTTCGCTGACCTCGGAAGGATGGAAGGCTTGGTCATCCCGCCTGGCGTTAATTCAACGAGTTGACGGGCTTTAACTCAAGACCCTAAGACCTTAAGCCAACACCAGGCTTCTTGGATAGGTTAAGTAATTATACAAAATCACAGTAATTTATTGATTAAAATTAATTAAACCAAATTATCAACAGTGTGTTCAACACATAAAAATTAATAAATACATTTGATTAATGTGATAATTATCATTTCATTGCTTGTTCGTCTCGTCGTTGCTCTCAAGTTCAAAATATTTAACAATCGGACACAGAGTGCTCTGCACTGTTGAATTAATTAGGTAATAGGTTAGGCTGGTAGGATGGCCAAGAGGTACGCACACTCCTCCAAGCTGTCTAGCCTGGGTTCGAATCCCGACATAGTTATAAACTATCATCCAGGTGTTTCACAGGTAGGGTGATCCGTCAATGTTCTCGGATGGGCGTTAAACTGGGCATCCCATCTGCGAGCATTAGTTGGTCGACGTTAAAGATCTGTGTCCTTCGCAAAGCGGAGACGAGCTATTGTGCGCAAGATGAACAAATGACATTTCTGCTTTGAGTCGGAGTGGCGACCCGACCAGGATTGCAGGTTAGTAACTGCTTCAGCAGCACCAACGCTCCGCAGAGGGCACGGCGTAGGATGATGATGATGATGGATCCAAGATTACCATTGAGGGGACAAAATGTTATCAGTTCGATGTGAGGATTGTACAAATACTATATTTCATGTATATAATTGCATCCAACGATGCATGAGGTACACAATGGGTCATCCACAAGGCATAATCACCTCGTTCTATTGCATGAACGAAAAGCAGTGAAGATTGTCGGTTTCTCCAAACGAAATGCATTTTGCCTTCGGTGGATTGTGCAAGCAATAATAACACACTGGATGAACGACTTCCAAAATATCAGGCATCGATTCATTCACCCTGGCTAATTAATGACCTGAAAACATGAGAATGGTTATGTGTTGAGAAGACATTGTTTTTTGTTTAATAAGTTGGTTATTTATGACATCTTCGTGCTTAAATGGGTTACCTGCCTCTCTAAGGAGTGTTCTGTAATCGTGTTTTCATCCTTTTGATAATTCCTGCAAAGGCACTTCAGTGATGTAGTCAAACTCAGAAGTATGATGGTCATCCGTTGGATGCAAGCAGGCTCAACCACAATTGTGGAATAGTTATTTTTGCAATTCTGAAGAATCAGAACTGTGCAAGAGTTCAAAGTCTGAGGAGCTCTCTTTTCCGAAGCGGGCATCCTCAAAGATGTGCAAAGGCTGGAATGGCAATTCACATTTTAACACAATGGCTTTAGCAGTTGAGCTGATCCATAAAATACAAAGATTCAATGGAACAAAGTCATTGGAATATGTCGCAACACCTTTGGTCCCTTTTCTCCACTGCACACCTTCACGCACCAACCAAAACCTCAAAACGAAACGGTGTTGTATCTTTAACAAATGACGTAACAAAAAGAGGCTACACCGGAAGGTGGTTTGCTGCCTATAGGTTGTCATGTATTTGTTCTTCCTTTCCCTCTTGCTTGCCTCTACATATCGCCTTTAAAAATGGCAGCATGGACTGAAGCCCTACAGAATCTCCTACTGTGTTGCCGTAACTACCTGTGTTATCTGAGGCTCAACGTCAATTTCTGCTGCTAGATTGTTCTTTTTTTCAGGCTCCTGATACCAAACCCTATCCAGAGCAGAAAGTCATTGAGAAGCTCCATGATAACTTGACCAAACCTGGTTTCACTGACCAAGTATACATGTCATGATGTCACTCCCTCTTCTATGTTTTTACCTTCTCCTGTGCCTATTACAAAACAAATTATTGCTTACTCATAGCAACCACAAGGTTTGGACGATGACATTCATCTACACAAGGTCATTCATTCATCTCTTCACTAATCCTTGCCCATTCATTCATTGAATCCAATCATCGATGAAAAGAAAGTGCACAATAACTCTAGCTACATTGAGCCTTATATGATAACAGCTCTCCTTACTCACCATTTAATCAGAATAACATTACTTAGTTAATGGCGGTAGAGCTTTTTTGCCAGGCCTTAACATACCTCGCGAATGTGGTTGAGGAGAGGATCGGTCTCATTCATAGCCTGTTGTGAAAACACTGCCTCAACCATCACCACATTAAATCCCCTTCGATTCCACTCCTTATCCCCCAAACCCCATTTCCTCTCTTCCCCAATCCCCTCACTATGTTCTCCCTGTCCTTCACATCATATCTCCCCGACCCCCATGAGACTTGGCAAATTCATTCCGCTTCGTTATGATTAAAGGCCCCTTTGTAGTCTAACTGTTAGACCTCTAAGTATCTGTTCTCAGATATCTCTTGGTGGTTGCACTGATAGGGTTTTCACCTATTTGCATCCTTATGCATATGATATGTCCCATCGAGACTGATTTATTCTCGAAAAATTAAAAAATTATGAAATGCAGGGAAAAACTGGAAAGGCACTTGGTGGAGCGCATACCTCTGCCAAGCTGATTAGTTTCCGTTTTTTTATCTCACTGATAGGCCGGATCTGGATTCGGACCTGAACTAAAATTTAATCGGCTTGTTCTTGTCACCTAACAAACTTAACCATCAAGTTTCGTCATAATCTGTCCACAACTTTTTGAGATATCGCGCTAAATATCGTTTTAGCTCTATCACTCATTGGTGAGGAATCTCTTCAAAAATTATTGGATCTGGATTCGAGCTTCACCAAAACCGAATCGGTTCTTCACTGTCACACACTCAACCTGTCCACCAAGTTTCGGCTGAATCCATCTTCAACTTTTTGAGATATTTTGTTCACAAACAGACAGACAGGAGTGAAAACCATCTCCATCCACTTCGTTGGGTGGAGGTAAAAACCCAATCGGTAAGAATTAAGAGTACAGTACAGCTAGTCTCAAATTTGTTTGCATGTTAATTTTACTCAATAAAGAAGAGAGAAAGAAACAAGAGGAGTTTGGAACGTTAAGTAAAGACAGAGGAGGTAAAGAAGGGTATCAAAGTAAGAGTATCTCGAGCTAGGTAAAGCTGAAGAGTGGCAAAGCTATTACATACTTAATCGGAGGAATTGCAAATCTGCTCTTCCTTTAGTTGAAATATTTTCTCTGCAATTTACTTCCACGGTACATCGTATGGATTGAAGCTTAATTGGTGGTGGAATTGGTAAAGCCTTGTTGCATTGCCGTTGCTGCTGTGTTTTCACTTCCTATTACCATCATTGTCTTTCATGAAGAGTAAATGACTTATCGCAAGCCCACTGGGTGTCCCATTTGTGGACAGTCGTTGGTGGATGTTAAAGATCTGAAGGTATCTTTTATGAAGAGTAGGGATGACATCGCAAACGCACTTGGTGTCCCATTTGTGAGCAGTCGTTGGTGGACGTTAACGATCGAAAAGTATCTTTAATGAAGAGTAGATGACATATTGCAAGCCCACTGGGTGTCCCATTTGTGAGCAGTAGTTGGTGACATTCAGGATCCGAAGGTACTGTATCTTAATGAGAGTAGAACTTATCGCAAAACCCACTTGGTGTCCCATTTGTGAGCAGTAGATGGAAGGACGTTAAGGATCCGAAAGTATCTTTAATGAAGAGTAGATGACATATCGCAAGTCCACTGGTTGTCCTATTTGTGAGCCGTAGTTGGAGATGTTAAGGATCCGAAGGTATCTTTTAATGAAGAGTAGATGACATTGCAAGCCCACTGGGTGTCCCATTTTTGAGCAGTAGTTTGTGGACATTAAGGATGCAAAGGTACTGTATTTTAATGAAGAGTAGGCAACTTATCGCAAGCCCACTGGATGTCCAATTTGTGAGCAGTAGTTGGTTGACATTAAAGATATAGCTAATCCCTCTAACTAGCCCTACCCCCTTTAATCCTCTATACTAATGCTAACCTTGCTCCTCTGTCCTCTAAGCCCTGCTGGATTAATCCCCCCCCACCCCACCCACCCACTAATCCCTCTAGCTATCCTATTTCCCAGGAGGAAATTCAGGCACACATAGCAACAAACATGATGAGGTGACATGGCAACACAAGACAAGGCTCGCCGGCAGAACAGCCCTATGCAGCGTTTCCTTCCCCTATATTACTTTTATCCCCCGCCGCGTGGCGGAAGGGGATATTGTTGTCACCCAGGTCGTCCGGCTGTCCGTCCGTCCGTCCGTCCGGGCGTCAACATTTATAGCTGTGAGTGCCATAACTCATAAACTGTTCGCCATATCGATTTGAAATTTGGGTCACACATGTACCACCTGAAAGGAAGAACCCTATTGATTTTGGGGTGGCCGGATCCAAGATGGCGACTGGGGGCTATTGAAAAAATGTTTTTTATAATAAATGGAAAACCGCTTATCTGATTTCAATTATTTTTGGTTACTACATTCCTCACCCCTGGGGAACTTTTTCGAGATGATGACCAAATGGTGTCTTGTTTCCAATTCACCTCCCTCATTATCTGGATATGCATGACCTTTTTCATTCAATGGCGGGGGATTCCCCATCTCTGATGGTATATTTAATAAGTGTTACCATGATTAAGGCTGGATACAGTACATATTGCCTGTGGCAGGTATACTCGGGTGTGGCAGGGCGTCCAGTGGAGGTTGAAGGCTCAAAGATGAATGGAGGCTGATTCACTTTGGGATTTTTTTGAAGAACTTCATAATGGAACTTCAGTGGCTCCCTTCATTTATGTTTGTGGACCTCCTTGTAACATTTCAGGACATTCTCCATCTCCCTCCGCACATTGGAACTTCTCATGCAGTCGGATTGTGCTCATCATGAACCACTCACTAAAAATGTCGGAGCAAGAACAATTCGCTCAGAATGACGGAACACACGAATGGCTCACTCAGAATTCTTCTCTCCATTCTCTGAATTCGCCTTCATTGCATCCACCAAGAAACGTGTTTAATCGCATCTCTAACCTGAAAATTAAAAAAAACACTTTGCTATGAACTTTCGCTTTCCATCAACCATTCTTTTTTTTTTTTCCAATTTCAGTGCCAACTAACCCCTCTCACCCCTCACTCTCAAAGCACCATCACACTCTTTTCCCTCCAAGCCTCCCTCTCACCTCTCTCAAAAACTCCCCCTCACATTTCTCCCACCATTCACCCCTCTCACTCATCCTTCTCAAAGTTGCCCCCCCCTCTCATCGACAAAGCTGCCTCCTTCTACTGCCCTCTCACCTCCATCTCTTCACTCCACCTCCTCAAATCTTCAACTGCCTTCTTCCCCTCTCTTGTCCCCCCCTCTACACCAGCACCACAGAGCCTTTTCTCCTCCTCATCCGCCCTCCCCGAGCTATTCTGCAATCCCCACACTCTTTCAACAACCCTCCTTATCCCCAGCTCATCCCTTGCCTCCCCTCCCTCCCTGTTCATTAACAGTGTGGACCTCAAATATCCGGGCCTTCGCTCAACCTTTCAGATTTTCCATACAGGTTGCCACTGACAAACCAGACATAATCTGCCTAACAGAAACTTTCCTCCCCCAAGACGTGTCTGACTCCCAAGTATCTCTCCCTGGTTACTCCCTCCTCCGGTATGACAGACCTGAGCCTCGTCCTGGTGAGGAGTTGCTCTCTTCATCAAAGACTCTATTCCTCACTCTCCATGCACTGCCCTCACTCCCCCACACCCCCAGGAATACCTCTGGCTACGGCTTCCCCTCCACTCCCACCTCATGTTTGAATGTGTACTGTACCGTCACCTAACAGTGATGACTCCATGTACACCTCACTATCCGAAAACATGGACCAACTTCTATCTTCTCATCCAAACTCTCTCTTCCTCATATGTGGCGACTTCAATTGTCATCATGCCAGTTGGCTAGGTGTGGGTACCTCTCTCACCTGTCATGGCACTCCAGCAAAAGCTTTCTGCGACTCCTTGGGACTGACTCAATCGTCAACTTCCCGACCCGGATCTCAACCAATGGTACTCCATCTCTTCGAGATCTGATTTTGACAAATTTCCCTGACAATATCTGCTGCTCTTCCTCCGCTCCAATCGGTTCTTTGACCACGTCCTTGTCAAAGTGGACATCTCTCTGGCTATTATCAGAGAACCACCTCACCGCCGTCGTCTGGCATTTCACTCAAGCCGACTGGCAGGGTCTCCAAGCAGCCCTCAAACTTATAGACTGGTCTCCTATCTCTACTTTCTCCAACATCAACTCATCCTGGGAATTCTTCCAAAGAAACTTGTTCTCCCTCATGCACAGATTTATCCCCTCTCGTCTTCAGTTGTCCTACCCTTCCTCCTGCCCTTGGTTCACTGAAGCTTGTGGGAGGCAGTTGTCCTGAAACAACTTGCCTTTGCCTCATGGAAAGCAAACCCACCTTAGGGTAATCTCAGTTCCTTCCATAAAGTCGGAACAAGTGTGTATCTACCCTCAGGAAGCCAGAAAACAACATCTTCTAAGCTCAAGTCTGAACTTTCAAACCTCTCTCCCTCCTCAAAATCTGGTGGCATCTAATCAAATCTGTTTCTGGTGTATGTTCCCCTCCATCCCCACCCTTACCTCAAATGGCCGCACTGCTGATACTGCACGTGAAAAGATGAATGCCTAAACTCGGTGTTTGCAGCTAAATCTTGTTCCAAAACCCATCACTTTCTCTACCCACCTTACCCAGTCACACCCAACTGTCCCTGGACTCTGTGTCCTTTTCTCCTGACAAGGTGGAGAGCTTGCTGTCAAACCTCGACTCAGATTCTTCAACCGGGCCAGACGGTATCAGCCCACGTGTCCTAAAAACCTGCTCTTCTGCTCTTGCTCACCCTCTCTCTGTTCTATTCACCCTCTCATTTGCTCAAGGTCATCTGCCATCTGCTTCGAAATCAGCAAACATTACTGCCCTGCATAAAAAAGGTGCAAAAACAGATCCCTGCAACTACAGACCAATCAGCCTTCTCCCAATCATCAGCAAGGTTATGGAATCCATCATTGCTTCAGACATTAAATCCTTCCTCTTCTCCAATGGCTTGATTTCCGATTATCAATTTGGTTTCAAGCAGGTCACTCTCCCCTGGATATGCTGCTTCTGCCCTCTCAACAATGGATGGAGGTCCTCAAAGCCAGACATGAAATCCGAGCCGTATCCCTGGACATATCACGTGCTTTTGACATGGTCTGGCACCCTGCCCTGCTCACCAAACTTTCTTCCTATGGTATCCAAGGCCATCTCCACTCATGGCTCGCAGACTTCCTCTCCTGTCGCAGTCCATGTGTGGCCTAAATGGAGTTCTTTCATCCCCTCTTCCTCTCCAGGCTGGAGTTCCTCAAGTGCGTTCTGGTCCCTGTTCTTTTTCTGGTTTTCATCAATGATCTCTCCGACTCTCTGGAAAATCCTCTATATCTCTTTGCTGATGACTCCACCTCTGCCGTACCATCGGTCATCCCTCAGACCGGCAAGCAGCAGCTTCTTCGCTCACTGTAGATCTGGGTAAAATCACAACTGCTCCAACACGTGGAACATGTCTTTCAATCGCGCAAATCTTACACTCTCACTATGTCTCTCCGAAAGGACCATTTAGAAACACCCCCATCCACTTTCTCAACAATCCTCTGAAGAAGTCCTTTCTTTCAAGCTTCTGGGTCTCACTATCTGCCATGACCTTTCCTGGGAAAGCCACATTTCAAACCTCGCCTCCAAAGCCAGTCGCCGACTGGGAATCCTCCGTCATGCAAAGTCCTTCCACGGCCCACCTAAGCTCCTGACCACTTACAAAGCTTTTGTCCACAGCCTGATGGAGTAATGCTCTCCCCTCTGGGCTGGTGCTCCTGCCCCACCTTTCTCACTTCACGCTGTGGAAACCAAGGCATTTCGGATCATTGGCATCTCCCGCAATGAGGCTGAGTCTTTGGGCCTCTCACTCTCTCACCGCAGGCTGGTCGGTGGTCATTCTGTCTTCTCCCGTCTTCTCTCCAGCCTCGCCCCCCCCCCCCGCTCTCTCTGCGATTTGTCCCCACCACATTTCCGCGGTCGCTCAAGGTCCGCCCACAACCCCTTTGGTAAAACTACCAAATCACAACCATCAGATCATCACAATGATGTTCACCTTCACTCTTTCATTCCTCTTTTTTTCCCACCTTTGGAATAAACTCCCCTACTCTATTCAATCCCATTCTTCTCTCCAGGCCTTCAAAACAGCTGTTCACCACCACCTCTTATCATCCCCCATCCAAATCCTCGATCTTTTCTACCCCCAATAATACACCCAAGCCCACCTCCTTCAAATTCCCTGCTTTCCTTCCTGAAAGTCCCTGTAATGTCCATCTTTATTCCCCATGTTCCTGCCCATCCCTCTCCCTTCCACAGATCTCCTAATGTCTCTGTTCCCCACTGTTTTGTTCTTCCCACTCCCGCCCCTCTTGTCTCATGCCCCCCTTGCTGTGTGTTGTGTGTTAGCTCTCATACGAGCCTGCACAAGGTTATACAAAAAAAAAAAGAATGACAAACACGAATGGCTCGCTCAGAATGACGGAGCACGAACAACTCGTCAGAATGACGGAGCACGAACGACTCGGTCAGAATGACGGAGCACGAACAACTCTTACTTGGAATGACGGAGCACGAACGGCTCGGTCAGATGACGGAGCATGAACAACTATTACTCGGAATGACGGAGCACGAACGGCTCGGTCAGAATGACGGAGCATGACAGCTAATACTTGGAATGACGGAGCACGAATGGCTCGGTAAGAATGACGGAACACGAACAACTATTACTTGGAATGACGGAGCACGAACAACTATTACTCGGAATGATGGAGCACGGACGACTCGCTCAGAATGACGGAGCATGAACAACTATTACTCGGAATGACGGAGCACGAATGCTCGGTCAGAATTACGGAGCACGAACAACTATTACTCGGAATGATGGAGCACGAACGCCGGTCAGAATGATGGAGCACAAACAACTTACTCGGAATGATGGAGCACAACGGCTCGGTCAGAATGACTGAGCACGAACGACTCGCTCAGAATGACGGAGCACGAACAACTATTACTCTGAATGATGGAGCACGAACGGCTTGGTCAGAATGACTGAGCATGAACGACTCCCTCAGAATGACTGAGCACGAACAACCATTACTCGGAATGACGGAGCACGAACGACTCGCTCAGAATGACGGAGCACGAACAACTATTACTCGGAATGACGGAGCACGAACGACTCACTCAGAATTACGGAGCACGAACAAACTATTACTCGGAATGACTGAGCACGAACGGCTCGGTCAGAATGACGGAGCACGAACGGCTCGCTCAGAATGATGGAGCACGAACAACTATTACTCGGAATGATGGAGCACGAACGGCTCTGTCAGAATGACTGAGCACGAACGACTCGCTCAAAATGACAGAGCACGAACGACTTGCTCAGAATGACGGAGCACGAACAACTATTACTCGGAATGATGGAGCACGAACGGCTCGGTCAGAATGACGGAGCACGAACGACTTGCTCAGAATGACGGAGCACGAACAACTATTAATCGGAATGATGGAGCACGAACGGCTCGGTCAGAATGACTGAGCGACAACGACTTGCTCAGAATGACAGAGCATGAAAGACTCGCTCAGAATGACGGAGCACGAACAACTATTACTTGGAATGACGGAGCACGAACGACTCGCTCAGAATGACGAGCACGAACGACTCGCTCAGAATGACAGAGCACAAACGACTCGCCCAGAATGACAAAGCATGAACGACTCCCTCAGAATGACAGAGCTCTTCCCATGAGCCACACTCCCAGCCCATCAATGCACTTTTGCACCCCGCAAAACACAACTTTTCTACTGTTCAGCACCAACCACAGAATGACATCCTGTTCAAAATCATCTGAACCTCATCTCATCAAACACCAATAAAGGCAAGGCTTCATCTCCACGGGTGGGGGAGGGTGGACTCTGCTTCACCCAAGCACCCTCCCTCTTCGTCCTTTTCACTCAATAAGAAAATCTAAAAATAAATTTCCACGCACCTCATTGACACCTCATCATCCAATACAACACAACAGGACACGTAATCATCCATTCATTCTTCAATCGGCGTGACGACGTGGAAGAACGAGGAACGCTCTTCTCTGCAGTCTTCAAATTGCAACAGTTAATTAAAACCTAAATCGTCAATTTGAAAAGTCTCTGATCCCTCTTCATCCCTATAATTGTCTCTGTCAAGCTACCTGCATGTTTCTATAATTCCAGCAATCTGTGTGTCTGTGTGTCTGTGTGTGTGTCTGTGTGTCTGCGACCGCTGTTTTTCGACAACCACTGGTCCGATCTAATTGAAACTTGCCAGGAATATTGCTGGGGCCCTGAGTATGTGCCTTTTCGAGGTTTGATATTAATCGGACAAGCGGTTCCCAAGTTACGGCCATTTATTTGCCAACCAATGACAGGACACGGTGCTATGACGTCACGATTGACGTCACAATTCTTCTTTTTTTCTGCATGATTGACGTCAATTTTTCTTCTTCTTCGTTTGATATGACGTCACAATTGACACTGGGGACCTGAGTATGTGCCTCGCACATTTTTCGATCCACTCTCAAGGTGGGTATGGAAACGGCCTGTGTGGTTGTCGTTTCTGGCACGCGGTTTGAAAGTTTTTTTTTATTTTTTTTTGCACGTACAGCACGCACGTACGGCCACGCACTAGTGTTTCTAAATATGCATGCCTTGCATTGAACGTGCCCTGTGGGTCACGTGGTTCCCCCACGGCAACAGCTCCTGCCTTTGGGCTGGTTGGTGCACTGCATGCCGGGAAACTCGACCCGTGCCGCAACCTCCTGCGCTGCTCACTCGGAGCTCGCACCGAACCTCTGCTTCAGTCCCGCGAGCCCCATCCCCATCCCCGGCCCCGGTCGCCACGCCCACTTTAGCCGTGCCTCCACCACGACCTTCGCAAAGCACACGCTGCGCATCGCGCTTCACGCCGTGCTTCTCGGCAGGGCCCCTCGACAGCCTGTCGGCCTGGCACGCGCACTTCCCTTGGTCCCCACGTGACCTTTACCTGCAGTGTCGGTGTTAGCGCTGGAAACACCGTGGGGATTTACCTAACTTACCGCACCTTTTCTCCAAGGTGCTGAATCCTGGCCGTGGAGCTAAACGGCTTACTGGACGTGTAACGGTGTAATCCTGTATTTCTTGTGGAATTGTCCTACACGGCTTCACCTACCGTTCGTAAACATATTCACCAACTCCACCTCAGGTAATGTGAAGGTTGAAGCAGTCATATTGATTTTTAAAAATCGGTGCAATCACGTGATCACTGAGGACTCATTTGAATTTAACGCCCAGCCATGAACTGGGGACGTTAGCGTCACAACGTGTGCTTCAAATCTCGCGATACGTCGAAAACGGTTGGAATGTTAACATCGCCTTTTTGATTCAAATCTCGCGATACGTGGAAAACGGTCGGAATGTTGACGGCTTGTTGTTCAAATCTCGCGATACGTGGAAAACGGTCGGAATGTTGATGGCTTGTTGTTCAAATCTCGCGAGACAGAGGGGGAAGTCGTGTTTGTTTTTATCGCCTGAGGAAGTCGTGTTTGTTTTTATCGCCTGAGGAAGTCGTGTTTGTTTTTATCGCCTGAGGAAGTGAAGTCGAACAGCCACGAAAACGAGGATGTCAGGGGTGTGTTCCATTACCAATCAGCTTGCTGTCGCTTCCTAATCAACCATTTCGGTGGAGTGATAATGAGAGTTTAATGGCATTCTTTCGTTTGCAAAACATTTATTAACGTGTTTACTTTGTTTCAATTTGCAGTAGGATTGGCAGTTTATATTCTTCTTTAGACTTTACCCCCCCCCCCCCTTCCTTCTTTTTTTTTGTCCTGAAAAGGGGTGGAACTGACCCCTTTGACCCTTTTCCCGAATCTCTGATGCTTGGATAACCTTTGTGACACATTTGTTGATGATTGTTTGCTCTGTTGCTAGGGAGACAAACGGCTTTGCTCTGTTTTGTTGTGAGGGGAGAAAAGAGCGTCATTTCTGTTCGGTTTCTCGACGATGGTGTCGTGTTTTCTGCTGCTCTGTGTAAATTGGATTTTTCACTATTTGAGATGGCAAGACAACATCATCGTCGAACAAACAGCACAAGTCCTTCATTTCTTTATAGTTTGGAGTTATTTCATGAGATTTGTTTCGGTTTTACATGAACAATGTTTCCAAATGTCCATCATTTTAATGACAGAAAACTCTGGTGTGTAAAATTATACTAACTAATGCAACGACGTTTATTAAAGGTAAATTAACAGAAAATTCGGCGCTATTCAAAAATTACGTAACGTTTGGTGGGGGGGGGGGGGGGATGCCCAAACGTTACAGAGTGTTACCGGTGGGGTGTTTCCATTGCTGTGACATAACATTATCCACCAATGATGGAATGAATGCTTGTGTCATGAAATACTAGACGAGGAGCAGTGCCCATCCTCTGTCACGGGAAAAGCAAGCAAGAGTGTCCGTCCCCAATGACGGGAAAAGTTGAAGTTAATCGATAAATTTTAACTATTTCATGGACTTTGAAAGGTTAATTGTGTTGCACTCTTCGTTTCACTCAGAGCCAAAAGCTCTGCAGAGGTACTTACACTGCCCACTGCAAAATTGTGGTGCAACATCGATCAGGTGGTGGAGGATAAATTTATCAAAAAGAGGGCAAAATATCCCGCATGTGAAATAGCGTTTGGCATCACCATTATTCATGTTTATCATGATTCATCAACCCCACCTCATCACCATTATTTATGTTTATTATGATTCATCAACCCCACCTCATCACCATTATTTATGTTTATTATGATTCATCAACCCCACTCCATCACCATTATTTATGTTATTATGATTCATCAACCCACCTCGTCACCATTATTCATGTTTATTATGATTCATCAACCCCACCTCGTCACCATTATTTTATGTTTATTATGATTCATCAACCCACCTCGTCACCATTATTCATGTTTATTATATTCATCAACCCCACCTCGTCACCATTATTATGTTTAATTATGATTCATCAATCCACCTCGTCACCATTATTTATGTTTATTATGATTCATCAACCCCACCTCGTCACCATTATTCATGTTTATTATGATTCATCAACCCACCTCGTCACCATTATTATGTTTATTTATGATTCATCAACCCACCTCGTCACCATTATTCATGTTTATTATGATTCATCAACACCACCTCGTCACCATTATTTCATGTTTATTATGATTCATCAACACCACCTCGTCACCATTATTCATGTTTATTATGATTCATCAATCCACCTCGTCACCATATTTATGTTTATTTATGATTCATCAACCCCACCTCGTCACCATTATTCATGTTTTTATTTGACTTCATATTTATTATATGATTCATCAACCCCACCTCGTCACCATTATTTATGTTTATTATGATTCATCACCCACCTCGTCACCATTATTCATGTTTATTATGAGTTCATCAACACCACCTCGTCACCATTATATTATGTTTATTATGATTCATTCAACCCCACCTCGTCACCATTATTCATGTTTATTATGATTCATCAACCCACCCTCGTCACCATTATTCATGTTTATTATGATTCATCAACCCCACCTCGTCACCATTATTCATGTTTATTATGATTCATCAACCCCACCTCGTCACCATTATTCATGATTATAATTATTCATCAATCCCACGTCGTCGCCATTATTCAAGCTTATGAAGATTCATCAACCTCACCTCGTCACCATTATTCATATAATGATTCATCAACCCCACCTCATCACAATTGTTCATATTTATAATGATTCATCAACCTCACCTCATCACAATTGTTCATGTTTATGATGATTCATCAACCACACCTCGTCACCATTATTCATGTTTATGATTATTCATCAACCTCACCTCGTCACCATTATTCATGTTTATTATGATTATTCGTCAACCACACCTCGTCACCATTATTCATGTTTATGATTAATTATTCATCAACCTCACCTCGTCACCATTATTCGTATTTATAATGACTAGCATATACCCGTGCTCCGCCCGGAGTTGAATGGGTGGCAAAAGGTGGATGAGGCATAATAGTTGAT
>CM068954.1:145824627-145847252 GCA_035128595.1 Eptatretus atami
AGAGAGAGATGTGTCAAATTACGATCATACGTCATCAAAATGATTATGAGTAGAATAACAGTGAAGATGAAACCAAAATAATGTCTGAAATCCATTTTCTAACCGGTCCGTACAAGAATACCACAAAAGAGACAAACAACACTGGGATACGTCCGAGACAAAACTCCCATCCAAGAAACATAAAACCCGCCCGGATATTTCAAGACGAACCACGTCCGGAATAAACACCACTTGGACACGTCCAGAGACAAACTTCCGTCCAGACGTAACCACCGTCCAGAGAGAGGAGAAGGAAGAGGAGAGGAAAGAGAAGAGAGGAGAAGAGGAAAGAGAAGAGGAGAGAGATGGGGGTGGGGAATAATCAGAGAGAATGTTATGCTTTGTGAAAAAACACACACACACACACACAACACTACTTTATTCATACAGATTAAACCCATTTTAATTATAAGAGACGTTTTCCGCCCACCTTTGGCCCCTGCAGGTTTGCACCACCGTTGCTGCATTTGGGTGATCTTTGAGGAATAGTTGTTGTAAGATGATGCAGTAAACTAAGAAACCATTTTGAATCCGTAGGGGTCCCTACACCCAGCTCAGAAGCAGTCTGTTAACAGACAACATGTATAAAAATGTTGGAACCTCTTATTCGTTTAAATTTTTGAATGATTCATTCTCTCAACTTAAGCACTTGGCTATCAACCTAATAAGTAGTAGACCTACAATTCACCCTCCTCCATCTTAAGGTTTTGGCCAAATAATTCAGAATTTTATCTAGTAATTTTATGGGCAACATTTATTTCCAATGACAGGATTGCCAAATTGCTGAAAGCAATGCTTGACTCATGATAGAACCCAAAGATAATTCTTGACTAGTATTTTTAGCATGGAAAAGCTATGCTCACAACTGCGCTAATTGAAACATGTCAGTCGTATAAGCCATGCAATGTTTGAGGTTGGGTAAGGTTTCAAGTGTATGCCACTTCACGACCCACTGAAGATTCAAAACATCCTATTGTAACGTCATCCCCGTGATGTTGATGTATCAACGCAGTGTCTTCAAAAATTTTTTCAAAAAAATAATTTCTAAACCTTTTGGGGGTATTATTTGTGCCTCCCTACATTCGCACTCGGGTGGTGCACCACCCCCCCCCCCCCCACTATGCCCCAATGCCAACGAACATTGTAACTTGATGTGCAATTTGTATGGGATCGCAGCATCATTACTCTACAACAGATGGAAGGCAAAACAGGAAACAACCCATTAACAAAAGTGGCTTACACCAGAAGTTTTGCATCTAAAAGTGTAAATGACTATGTACGTAAATACAGATCGCAAAAAAAATAAATAAATAAATAAAAAGCACGGGAATGAACTTTTTCCTCAGAGGCATCCCATATTTGTTGCACACAGTAATAAAGGTATAAAGTGAGCACCTACCCCAATAAGTAAACCTTATGACATGGTCTTGTTTGTTTCTTCCGCCTTTCATGCAAGAAAGTGTCAAGATGATAAATGACTCAAAAGAAAGGTAACAAAAACCAATCAGGTTTTTCTGCTTACCTCTTTAGTGGTGCAAGGAGAAACATTTCAGCATACATATTCGAAGATAGGTGTGTGGTTCAAATCCGAACTGTCAACGCTTCTTAGCAAAACAAGCACCTTTCAAGTCACTTGGGCACAAAAATAAAAAAAAATAAAAAACTTTTCGCCTGCTACTGAGGAAAGCAGGTGTTCTTGGCCTAAATCTGGCCTGCTGATTTCAAATGTGCGTCAGAATTTAGCTCAGCACGTCAGGTTTCAAAAGATGATAATGTTATTAATGAACCCAGCATGCTAAATTAGATATTATTGCAGAATAGCCACATTGGTACATCTAAATATAGTGCTTTAGAATTACTTTCACATCATATTTTAGATATTGACGGGGGTATTATATGATACGAGCTACATATGAGTGCATAACAACGATTGAATCTCCGTGTAATAATGTGTAGTATACAAACCAGAGAACAAAAACAAGTTGCAGAAAAAGAAGTTGATAAAAACTCAGAACAAGGTAATCTGAGGAAGGGTGTAAACTTGAAGAGGGAAATCTGCCCCATTGTGAGTGATTCAGAACAGCACTTCAAGTTTACTCTCTTCCTTTCAATATAGTCAGTGTTGGGGCACCGTTCAGCACGTTTCAGAAGTCTGTGAGATACTTGCTTTGTGTTGTAGAATTGGTCTCCGTTGTAGGAACCAATGAGTAATCACCATCAGTTTTGGGCTTGGAAAAAAAAAAAACGGGGCCTTGATACCGAAGTATCCATAACCGAAATGTCTTGGTGGAACCTTTTGCCATGCTCATCGTTACCTCACCCGATTAGGTGGGAAGAAATCAAGATGAGAATGCAAGAAGTGCATTTTAAAGAAGACATCCTATGCCCATTCGTGTTTTTTTAGGCCTACAGCATGTTGGTCCACCAACTCCACATACTGTTCAGCAACTAGGTTCCAAAGAAAGTTCTCACACCGACACAAAATGCTTCAAATGCTGCAAACTCAGTGGGTTCAGTATATTTTTTGAAAATCGGGATCACACATCAGTTCTCGGATCTGGGGCCAACAAATGCCTGCTTTTTTGTTTAGCATCAGTTTTTCTCTGTGCCAAACTCTCCTGAGATATTGGAAGCCATTACAATGCGGTGATCCAATGTTTCCAAAAGTTTTTCATGAAGGCCAAGTTGATGTGACATGGTGGAAGGTAGACTTTGTGGGTCTATCAATGGCTTTTCCCTTCCCTTTTGCAACTCAACCACTGCCAATAAGCCCCGAGTTACAACACGGTGCAAGCAAACATGAAGTGCTAAAGCTCTTGTCTTGGTCTCCAACTTTACAGTTCAAAATAATACTTGTAAGCTTTCAACCCTTTTGGAAAGGTTCTTTGCGCTGGCTACGTGGAGTGTATTTCCTAAATAAAAGAACAAAAGTTATCAGGGTGATTCACACAGCTCAACCTATTCCATGATCCTTGTTAGTAACATATGCTGAACCTGAAAACATACGAAAAATATTTAGGTTATAATCTGAAAATATAGAGATACTATGAGCATGATATGGATTCCAAACTGACAATTCTTAAATATATACATTGCCTTTTAAATTTTTAGTATCAAGTTATTAACTCCTCTCAGCACGGAAGCGGCACGCAAAATTGTAAGTCGCGTGGAAAATTTTACATTAAAATTCATAGCTGGAACAGTTTCATCCATTTTAAATAATTTGAAGTGGCATTCTAAAACTCTTTTTAGGAGAAAATAATATTCTACAATAGTTGTATTGCTATACTTGAGCCAAAAAATACAAAAAAATAATAAATTTATGAAAACATCAAAATACCCACCAGGGCAAGACACACACACACACACAAACACACACACACACACACACACCACACACACACACACACACACCGCACGCACCTCTCAATAGACCACATGTATAACCAAAATCCGACATACTGCGAAAATTCTGAAGTCAGATCAGAATACGCATCCTCAAAATTAGTCCAGAACATACGTTTCCACCCCCAGTACAAAAATCTTGTGTCCTGTGAATACACAACCAGAATGCTCCCTTTCGACCGATCAGATGACATGGCAGTTACGTCATGACGCATCCGCACAGCTTCACCTCACGCATGGATGCCATCAGCGATGCATACTCAGTCTATTTTTTAAAAACTGTTCTAAGGTCACAAGTCAACCGGACCTTGTGGAGTGATCGACCATGGTTTCACTCTTTGGAGCTTGTCAGACAACTCAAAACAAAATTGTTTACCTGTGAATGATGGCAAGATGTAGCAGACGGATATTACTTATACAGTTTGTGCAGTTTTGACTTATTGGACATGAACTGTGCTTTACTGCTTTTACCAAAGCCTTAGGAGGTACTAACAGCATTTAAGGCCTCAAAGGGTTGCATGGTCACAGCTAAACGATTCTGTGTGGGTCGTCCTGAGGAGCTCCAATAGAAGTGAAACCATGGTCAATGACTCCAGTCCTTTACTTGTGACCTTAAGAACTGTCTTTAAAATAGACTGAGTTAGCGTCGCTGAGCCATCCATGCAGGGAGGCGAAGCTGTGCGCATGCGCTCATGAGTTGAACCGCCATGGTGCCATCTTATCGGTCGAAAGGGCACATTTTGTTAATTATTCGGCCGACACCGAATAATCTCATCGCCTGGTTGCTGAAGCTTTAAAAGCAGAGGTTAATGTTCTCGTGTGGCAGACAATATTACTATATGATTAACTTCAACTTTCCCCGTCACGGAATGGGTACGGTTGTTTTAGTATTATATGCTGGTAATCACTACGACAAATCAATATTAATGTCCGACTTCTGAGTACACACAATAATTTAAAATTGTTGGTTGCAATTTGTGCAAAACTAAGTTTAAGCATATAATGTCCTAAAAGCAGTCACCTGCAAGATATACAGTAAAGTGATATGAAATATTTTATATGGCCGAGTGGCAGTATAATGTCACCACGGTTAATAATCTTACATTTATTGACTCTGTATAGTCACAAACCCTCACAGTAAGTCAGCCCTGATTAATGCCAATACAGAAGATGTAAGAGAATTGACTTTTATACGATAAAAGTGATCTATAGCTATGTGGATCATGTAACTTAAATCATTGCAAGACAAAAACGTGTATTTTTTACATAACTCGCAAGGAAAATTTTTCGACAATGGACAAATCAATAAAGCATTATGGGATTTGAAATGTCTCGTCCAAAATTGTGAACCAGGGATAAGATGGAAACACTAAATGGGTGTGGCATTTAATATATTAGAATCAGTCTTAAAAATTAGGAGGAAGGTTATGGCACCATGGAAACGTGTATGGGCAAACATATTAAGACTGGCATGGGCTTACCGCCTTGCTTACGGGCAGGCGACAACACTGCCTGACCTCATTACCAATATACATTTATAGCGGCCTTTGTTGGCTCAAAACAGACGTAAGGCCAATGGTCGGCAGCTTGAAACCCATGCTGGATTCCGAAATACCTACACCCAAAAACTTTGAGGTCTATGGTTTTGACATGAAAGAATAATGCACACACATCAACACTTTGAAAATATTATAAGATTTAATGGACCATTTAAGTTACTTTGCCAGTTTAATCCCTGGGAATATAGTGAATGAAGAAAAGCCATCCAGCCAAGCTGTGAGTGAAAACCCAAAGCCCGAAAAAACGGAACGATTGGGAACCCAGCACTGTGCTTTTGGTCACGCACCCAACTGCAAGAGTTCATGCATTAATCACGTGCAACACCCTTCATTAGATCAGGTGGCATGATCTGTCTGATGCACAATCGGGTAATTTAGGTTGTCATCATACATCCCAGATGAAGAAATACAACAAAATACGACAAAATTGAGACCAACAGACCCACAATCACAAGGATGAGCAACGAGAGATCATGTGGTAACTAAGGAATAAGGAAATTAAATAAATAAACATCACCATAAGTGTTTATTGACATTGAGACTTCAGAGCAGAAAATCCTACTTCTTGTCCCACCAGATACTTGGCACGGTGGGTGAAAGAATGCATTGCACACAGTGATAGTGAACGCAAGCTCACGGTGATTAACATTTCGACCCCGCTGGAAACACACATCACCAGCTGCACGCAAATTTAGCTTTGAAATAGAGGAGCCCTCAAAAGTCCAAGCAGAATGGCACAGCAAAGTAGTTCCAGGAAATGCATCGATCGGTAAATTTGCTATGGTTTGTTTTGAGCGTTTTAACGACAATCAACGTATTTTTTTCCTTTGCAAAATCAGCCGAAAAGTAAGATTGTTCTAAACTACAATTATGATTAAAAAAACAAAAAAAAGGTTATATTCAGTTATGTTCCACTGCAAGTTCCGCCCTTGAACACAGCATTTCTCTCAATTTTTTCCAATGAAATTATTTTCCAAACCATAAAACAAGATCGGGAAATAAATACAATTCATGAACATCTCCCAATTGGAAATCACAGGTAAATAACTCTGCTCGGTAACAGTCCCAAAGTCCTCCGTCTCCTTGATTATATTGTGAACTATAATTTTTTGCAAAAAACATGGCCCATCTTATGATCCGATCATTGAGAAAGTTTGCCCTATCTCGATGCAGCATTGGCCTGATGATGACCAGTCCCATGTGAAACAATATTTCAGATCCCGATGGAGATTTGGCATACATTTATTAATGCCCCACGCAATTCGTTCTTCCTTTCCATGGTTGAGTAGCTCCTTCACTAATTAATCAGTTTTCTTGCTAGCAAAGATCGTTTTGAGACGTGAATCAAAACATCACAACAGCTCAAACAGGTTTCTGTCATAGATGAAACCCTCCATAATCGATTTTTACTTGCTTCCCAAACAGCAGTGCTCACTAAATCTAGTCATTAGTTTGGGCAGCTGATGATACCTCTCCAACCTCCATCTTTCTGCTGTAAATGTGAGTGGTCATGGAACTCCCAATAGGTCGTCTAGACTCCAGTAACAAAGAAGCTGGAATAACTAATTCGCTCTTTTGGATTTGCGCCGTCACGCGCAATCTTTTTGGGAAGCAAGTTCCGATCATCCATGTCCAAACTCTAGGTACATTACCAACGATCATGACATAGATTGCCCTCTGGCAGGCAACTGGGCTTCACTATTCGGGTCAGGAAAGCGGTAACTCAATCTTAAACCATTCACATCTTCTTGTACCATGTTTGTCGATCAAACAGCATGTCGCTGAACTTCCTCAGTAGCGGTCCCTCCTTCACAAAAGTCATTCTTCACTCAACTCTGCTGCAGACCTGTGTCCTGCAAACCTGCATGCAAGAGCTCCCGACCGTCCCGTTCATCACTGGCTTCCAGTAAGGATCGGATAAAAGGCACTGCTCACCCAGAAGTACTTATAGTCTCATGCAAGCAACAAAGGTCCTCTTCAATATATGATTCCACTCAGCATCAGACACATCCTATCTTGGGGACATGAGTTATTTCACCAGGCAGCCTACACTCACTTCATAAGCCTTGGGCAATTGCAAGAATCATCTGTTGACACTTTGGCCCAGGCCCTTTCATGGACTGTTTCCACAAACCCTTGGCAACCACACATTGGCACCTTCAGAAGATGACTCAATTCTTGCAATGTGCTCAAAACATTACATACATAACACTGTTTCTCATAGCTTACCCTGCCTTAACTCAGCTCTTTACAGTCCACATGTTTCACATGTAAAACACAGTCGCTCAACAATAATCCAAGGTCTCAATCATCTCTTTTAGCAGCACACATTCATTCTCTCTCTCTGAGGCCGAGCATTGGTACACAGAAAAATGGCTGACAGATGTCTGTTGTATATAAAATCAGGAAAATATCCAACAACCCTGGCTTAAGTATTTGAGATCCTCACTGTGCACTCCCACGCAGATGAATAGATAGATATTTGGGGTGCACGCACTAATAAACTGTTCCGTCGTGAACAAGTTCACACATGTCGTCAACATCTTCAGTATGTTGGACAGTTCTTCTTCTTGCGAATCTCCAAAGGGAATATTCCAGCTTATCACGAAGATGATCATTTTGTGTGCAAGTCGATATATGTTATTGTATGCAAGTAGATGTATTTAGTCCTGAATATGTTGCTAAACATTTATTCAACTGGTTCTTGGAATTATTCTAAGGTTGTCACTACTTTCGACACCAGCAGGAAACGTTGTTCAAATCGGCGTATGGGAACATTGAACGAAAGTAAATTTGTCGACGTTACGCTTGGTTGATAGTGCTGAAGGGCCTAAGTCACATTTGCTCTACGGCGAGGATACGGCGGCCGTACGCCCTCTGAATTGAAAACAACGTGCGCGGCCGCAGAGGTTTCTGCGGTGGCTTCACGCGCGTTTGGCTATCCTTTTACAGGCCGTAGGGGTCCGCACGTGGAATTAATACACGCGAGTTTAAACTTTTTTTCATTTCTACGTTCGCCGTAAGAAATTCGACAACGAAAAAAAAAAAAACTGGTAAAAAAAAATAAAAAATTAACTCACTTGTTACCACCGTCTGGCGCACGTTTGCCCCTAGGGCCCCCCTGCGGTCGCCTTGCGGACCTGGAGGCTACCTTAAAATTCTTGGCCGCCGCGGCCCCTTAAGGTCACCGTGCGACATCAAATCAAAGACCGTACGGCAACCCCAACGGTTTTTTCGGTCTCCACATTTCTAAATACGCCGTGCGGCTCCCCGATAAAAATAAAAACATATGTGACTGCTACATGTGTGGACCGTGGAAATACTGCGACCCGCCCTATAATTGCTAGGGGCGTTAGATTTGAAGATCCCACGGCCGCCGTGGCAAATGTGACTTAGCCTGAAGGAGCATATTATGACCTTCCGGGTTGTGTTTTATTTCTGCTAAAGAAGGGCACTTGGAGAGATAGCCACAATCCTCTCAAGATCTTTATAAACCAATTGAAGTCTGCTGACATTGCACCTCTGAGAAGAATTGCCTAATTTCAAGTCCGAATCAACGGCTGGAAACACTGCTTGTTCCTGTGGTAGTTCTTGCAGACATACCTGCCTCTCGAGTTTGGATATTCTCCATATCTGGATGTCCAATTTGGAGTGGGGTCTCACCTACTTGGCAAGTATTCCACTGTGGTATGACTGGAGATTTGTAAGGCAGCTTCCCGAAGGACTTGGCAAGCTTCTTGTGCTGCAGCCAAAAAAATCTCAGTTTGCTCGTTTGCCATTCTTCAATATTGCGTCAATATGAAATCGTCCTTTAAAGTCATCACTGAATGAGATGCCAAGGTAATCTATGGGAGCTGTAACTGCCTGGAGAGGGAATGTTGTGTATTGGGTAATTCAGTGACTTGGATGTACAAGTTGGTTTTGAACCTCAAGACATTGCACCTTTGTCAGAGGGTGAAGTGACATAGGCAAGGCTTCATATTCTTTGGATATTCCCATTGCATCATTGGGTTGTTAATTCTCTCTGTATAGGACACAGTCTGCAAAGAGTCCTTACTATGAAGAGACCTTCTCTGGGAGATTTCATTCACATACAAGAGAAAATTGTGTCCAAGAACAGTCCTCTGTGGAACACCTGATGCAACATGGACCTGAATATGAATCTTTGACCTTCCAAATACAACTGTTTGACATGTTTTTGTCAGAGTTCAATCCAGGCAAGTTGTTGACCCACGGGACACTGTGAAGAAATGTGTCAAGTGTATTCTCCCTCTTGTTGAAAAGTAAACAACTTGCTACCTCCTGCCACCGAATGTGGTTCAGAGGAATATGTTTTCACCCTGTTTTGTTGTCTGCTTGATTGTGAGCAGGATATCTCAAAACGTTATGGACCAGATTCAGACGAAAACTTGTGGACACGTTGGTGTATAAGAGACAAACTGATTAAGATTTTGATGAAGAACCCGGTACGGTACTGCAATTTTTTTTAAGTGATTCTTCACCATTAAAGATGGGACCAAAACATTATATTGAACAATATCTCAAAAAGTTGGAGACGGGTTCGGACAAAACTTGGTGGATGAGTTTCGTTGTGACAAGAAAAGCCGATACATTTTTGGTTAGCTCCGGATGCAGATCTGGCCATAAAGGGGGCTTATACAAGAGTTGGTTTCATAAGCCACCAATGCTCGCTGTTTATACATTTATCGTTTTTAAAAAGACTAGTTCTAATCAATATTTTTATAAAAAGCATTGCATGAAGTCTGATCCAAATAATTTTAAAGCATATATGTATTTGTATATTGTAATCAAGTAAACTAGTACACATATGTAAATGAATGGCAAGCGTCTAGTATAAACAGGCGAGCATTGGGTGGCTTGACAACCATCTAGGTTGAAATTAAAAAAAAAAAATTAAAATCATTTGTTAATTTCAACTTCACGAACACCAGTAGTATAACGCCCAAAGGAACTCCATGCCAAATATCAGCATCCTAAAATACACATATTAATGAATGGCAAAGCTTCTAAAAAATAACTTGCACCAAAAACTTTAACGTTGAATGTGCTACAAAAAGTTAAGTTCAAAAACAGGTCAAAAATTTAAAAAAACATTGAAATTATTTTTTTTTCAATTCACTACATCAATAATATACCCAAAAGTCACCTCCATGCCAAATATCAGCCATCGAGTAACACATATTAAATGAATGGCAAGCTTCTAAATAACTCGCACCAAAAACTTTAAACATTTTCAACGCTGATCTCATGCTCACGCTCACTGGCCGGGGTACGCTATAGCTTCTGTTCTTCGAACAGGCCCGAGCTAAAAACGTAAACGTTTCAAGCCCTGGCGGAGGTATGATGCACCTACCTAGTTCGATCGATAGTTGTGTCGTCTGACAGGTTCAGTGGAATGTTTTGCAGTGGTTTCACTGCCTTTATACACTCAAAGCTGAACAGGGCTCGACACTTCTGAACTTGGTCGTAACGTATATATATATATATATATATATATATATATATAGTATATATATATATATATTATATTATATATATAATATATTAGCATATACCCGGGCCTCCGCACGGAGTTTGAATTTGGGTGGGCAAAAGGTGGATGAGGCCATAATAGTTTGGAAGCTGGGAAAGGGTTGTCATTAGGATGTGTGCACTACGGTTACTCTTGCTTAGTTTTTAAAGGACCTCCCTGTAGATGACATTTTGGGTGAGTGTCTTTGTTGCCGAATAGTCCCTTGTGAGGATTATTGTCCATTTGATAGATATATAGGAGTAACCTCTGCACGTGAAAATGCAACATAATAGTTTGGCATGGGGAGAACACGGGGGCGGGAGGTATAATCCGAGTTTGTCCAAAATGTTCGGCCTGGGATTTGTTTATGTTCAAATCGAGTATGCGAGTCTGACTGGAAATTGTATCCTCTGCAGTGTGACTGGAAGGTTGGCGTCTGATGGGGCCAGTTTTAACTCACGCGATGACGGACTGTTTGTGTGACAAATGGCTTCCTTGTAGGATTTCGGCATCTAGTACGTGCTCATGGAGGTGTCTAATTCTACTATAGTCTTTGTGCCAATGCATCAGTCCTTTGGTGATGTCTAGTGTTTCGTAATAGCATGATATTGGCTCCTGGTTTTAAAATGAGGCGATGCGGTGGCATGCCGGTTGGGGTGATAGCTGAAGGAATTCATGGGGTAGTTGTTGGCTCAAATTTTCATCAATGTGAGATGGCCTTGTTTCTGGCACTGGTGTAGGTTTTGGGCAGACCTTGGGGTTTCTTTAATGACTTTGGTCATCAGCGTCAATGTTGTCTCATTGAGTGGTGTCGGAATCCACAGCTGTTGGAGCAGTGGCCCTAAGGATCGGTTACATTTGTGAACACAGCATCCACTATGTTTGTCCTTGTTCGGGTGAACGATTTCACTGGGGTGGGATTTTCGATGGATGATGGTGGTGCATTGGTCATGCTGACTGTGGAGTTTCGCCGTGCCTAATTGTAGGAGCCATTGTGCGTAGTGTTGTTGATTTTCATGAATCCCATATTTTTGTCAGCTTCACAATCTGAAATGTGGCCAATAGTGGCGGATGTTTGAGGCAGTTTTCAATAATGACAGTTTGTGATTGTTTTTGGGACAACAGTAAACACTTGGCGAAAGTCCTCCTTCCCACGAGGAATACTTTCCTCCGAATGGGGATTATGCCAGTGAATGTCTTGTAACATTCTGTCGATTGCTTGGAGAGCATTTGCTGGGACCAGGAGGCTTCATAACGAATTGAAGAAGTGAGACTGATCGGAGGTAATGGGCATGCCTTTGTTAACTGGAGAAATGTTGCAGGTGCTGGTGTCCTAGGACTGGCACAGGAAAGTTTGAAGGATTGTGGACAGTTCCTTCCTCCAGAGGAGAGTGTGGGGCGGCAATCCGGTCCATGCAGAATGATGCAACTTGGATGGATTTACTCCGGCAAACAGGTGATTGAGTGTGTTATACCACTGTTGTTTTGCCACTCCGCCTGGACCATCTAAGAATAACATCGACTGGATGTGTATGGTGTCGAGAAAGGAATCCAGATCTTGTAGCATCTTGGTCAACTAAGGTGAGTTGGTCTTCGTTAAGGCGCATTACTGGGGTTTTGGCTTTTTCAGTTTCTGCTGCAATACCGATGTTTCTGAGGGAGATGTTCAATATCGAGTGGGTTACATCTGGTAGTCCTAATGCTATAAACTTGTACCATTTTGTTAGCAGAGACTGTTGATGTCGTGAAGGGGCCTAATTGTGTCGCTATGTGGGTGGAATATTGGCGAAATGGGTGTATCTTTCAAATCATGACATTCTGGTGTTTTTCCCAAACTTGCTGGGGGTTGGTTGGGTCCACAAATATATACAAATGGTGGTGAAAAGGATCGCAGCTGTTTTGTGGCATTTGGAGGAGAGTTGCTTCAGAGAGAGCTTTTATCCCAATTCGTGTCGTCAATCAGAGGTGTCAATGTATAATGCATGCTTCTTCGAATGTGGTCCAGAGACTTGGTCGCAACTGTTCCGCAAGGTCTTTTCAAAATGAGGTTGGGCCCAGGCACGTGGAGACGGGACAGTATCGTTCCATGTCTTTGGGGCTGAACGGAATACACTCGGCTAGAGTGGTTTCAGCGCCTCGTTGTCTTGGTCGCCAATTCTTTTGTGTGGATTTGTTGAAGAAAATGAAGGTTTGGCCAATTGAATGATAGCAGAGGTCAGTGGGGTTGCTGTAATGTTTGAGTTTGAAGAATGCTGTAGCATGTGTCCTTGTTGGTGGAGGCTTCTGCTGCAGCAATGTGGTTTCCCTGGGGTGAAGTAACTGGTTGCTGGCTGGGTAGATGGAGGGGCGAGCCTGATGATGGCATGAGTTGGTGGTGCATTTGTATTCAGCCATTCTCCAATAAGCCTCTGGTGTGCGATGTATCTGGCAATCAATGAAGTGGACCTTCCGTCGTGATGGAAGCTGATTAGTTTCTTGACCTGGAGTTGCGCAGGTCGTGGCTTTTTGAAAACATACTTAAATAAGTATTTTACAAACTCTTGATGTAGTGCATGAACTCGAGGTTGAATTGGGTTTGGTAATTTCTGGATAAAGTAAATGTTTGTACGGTACAAATCCATCGGTTTTGTCTACTTTGGTGCCAGCCGATGGTGATTGGTGCGACCGGTTATCTTGACCTCTAATACAGTGGGTAGCCACAAGTTGCCAGTGCAGTTTGTTTCCCGGAACTCCTTAGGATAGTCCTTTGTGCAATTTGTCCGTCTAGCGTACATGTGCGTGTTTATTGAGGAGTCCACATGGCCATGACCATGATTGTCTTGATGCTTGGAACAACCCAGGATGTTGTTGTTTGGATCAGGTACTTTCTGCTGATAAATGTTGGTCGATGTCATGCTGTCTGCTCTTAATTTGCTGTTGTCCTGCAAAATGATGAGTAGATGACAATGGTGGGAGACCAACATTTTTTGGAACTCTAATCACATGAGATATGGGCCGACCGGTTTTGCCGAGTACATGTTTTTTTCTTATGTCCGTCATGAGTTCATGTAGGTGCTGTTGAAACACTCCTGGCAACAATGTTCGGGTCGATCTTGCGCGTGTGGCCGTATCCATGGACCTGGGGGGGTCCCCGGTGCAAGTGATGTGCCCTAGTTCTGCTTCATTATTCTAAAACTAGGCACCTAGGCCACATCGGAAAAATGAGGGTGGACATTCTGAATCCTGGCACTGAACTCCACAATTGACGTTTGAAATTTGGTCCTGAGCGCCAAAATCTGAGCTGTATATGTTGGGGGTAGGGGAAACATAAAGGAATGATTTCTCCGGCATAATATTGAAGATATCACAACAATACCAATCAAAATGTTTGTTTTAATTGCTCTTTCAAGATCCAATACAGTAATTTGACAATTTTGGCTAATTGGTCCACCAGAGGTCAAAAGGTCAACGAAAAATTACCTATGCTAAAAATTTGACCTTGGGTCTACAGAGCCATTTGGAAGCTATGTGGATCAATTTTTTTTGGAATAAATTGCAGATTCTGATAGCAGGGACTCAGCCTCAAAATGATATGCCATATATTGTTGTTATTACCTTTAGGGACATGAGATATAAAATGGTATGTAACACTATTTTCGTAGTGACAATTTTTCATATTTTCATAGCCTGTAATATAAGATGCAGTCAGGTAATACCTGCAGTACATGTACATCAAATGAAAAAGGTTTATAGGCTCACCAATGCACTTTTCATTTATTTTCAGATTATCCCTCAGGGCTCGAAATGCAGGCCAAGGTTTGAATTAGTGGGGTGGAGCAAGAGTGAAGAGGAGTCCGATCGACCATGGCAAAATGCATAATTTGCCAAGTCCCCTGTACACAGTTAGCGACTTCCAGTGAAGCCAACGGACGGAAGCGGATCCGTGATGCAGCAGTGTCGAATGAAAAGAGTTTGCCTAAAAAGGCTTAAGACGAATCGAGATGATGAGCCGCAATTTGTAATATCACAATGGACAATGATTGTTATAAAAAGTACCCCAAAAAACTTTAGATTTGCAATCAGGAATCGCCCTAAGTTTGAAGTGGTTGTGAGACCCAAAAGAATGCCAGGTTCGTCACGGAAGCAAGAGGTCCAGCATTATGCCTGAGGCCCAGGTCCTAGCCCAGCCATAAACATTTATCAGCAAAAGTGTGTTGTTTGTGGCTGTCAAAAAACAGGGTGTGTACCGAAAGTACCGAATCTCAGAATGGAGAGGGCTGCCAATTCCCTGGAGGCTACTGTTGGCCTCAGGATGAGTCTAACGTCGAACCTGTGACCTGCAAATGCGTCACAGCAGTCTTCGGGCGCAGATCTGTCTGTCGTATCATGCTTGGCATATAAATTACGTCTTTGCGTACATAGTACTGATTACATCTTATGAGAGCAAACTTCCGATAATGACCTCGGATGACGACGCATAACCATTCCACTATGTGATTACCAAAGTCAAACCACAGGGCAAGGCCCATCAGTCAATGTCATCTCCACAAAATAGAGACGTGGGATATGAAATGAAGGGGCGGAGGACTGTCGAGTTCCGCATTATGTGATGGGATGCACTAACTGAAGCCATGGACATCAGACGTGTTATGCCGTGTCTACACAGGGAGGTGGTCTGGATCTTTTGAGGGAACGAGTTATGGGTTTTATTGGTTGCAGAGCAATTATCATCTTCTCGCCTAAACAGGTCATATCATATCCTTGCATCGCTGTCTTTTGGCAACAAAATGTATACGTGCAAGAAGAGACATGGCAGACGACAACAGTTTACAGTGGATACAGATCCATATTTCGCCAATGTTGGAGAGGTCCATCCGCGAATGCCACACTGATTGGACTATGACTTTGACTCCGAGGAGTCGCGTTCTGTGATTGCAATCGACCTGTAGACCCAAGCACTGGAGGAATCCCGACTTCGAGGATGCCAAAACGTCTGTTTGAACGAGTTTTTGGAGCAGGCTGTCGGTTCACCTTATGAATATTCTCTGGAAAGCGCTTTGGAATAGAGTCCACCGTGAGTTAGTTTGGTGCTGCCAAGGCCCGGGATGATGAAGACACGGTGCGAATGAATTTGCTGGAGACAGAAATGGTGTGTCGTCAGAAATTCATAGGTTGAGACATAATCGCCTAGTGCATTGTTTCAAACCACATGCTCTTGCTATTGTGTTGATTTATGGTGGTAAGAGCAGCACTCACCCCACATTCAACAACTGATCATTTCTCAACAGTCTATGTCTCAGAATTATATAAGATGCTATCATTGAAAGTATGGGGTGGCCTAAAGGTGAGTCACCTAAAGACATCAATTGTCAGAGGTAGCCTTTGTCCTTGTGCCTTGTGTAGGGATTCTGTTGCAGAAATCTTTAGGATTCTTCACGCACGGTGACTAGACTAAGGGCAAGGCGATTCCGAATTGTGAGTCATCTATTCGCTATGTATTCTATACTTATTTACTGATATGCTTATACGTTGTAAAACGGAGTAAAATCGCACCGATTTCCACCCATTGGTACTCATTGTTCATGTCATGATACTAACAGAAGTTCACGGTGCTATATGCTAGCTATCTTGACACAAGTATTGACCATGAACTAAGACGCCAAACATTTACTTGGTAATTGGGGGCAAGTCCTATGATACTGCTACACAGTCCTATTTTCAGAGAATGCAACAGATAGCTAAGCGCCTACGACTAGCAAACCTCGTGTATCTAACAGCTAGTGGTACGACAACACTGCGACTACACGTAATGGTGGGACCGATTGATTCTAATTGGATAGCAGAAAATGTCAGCGCTTTAAAATTATGCTTTAAGCCAAGCAGAAGAAATGCGAGGAAATAACCTTAGGCAAGTTTAGCTCGAGTGCCATACTAGACGGCATCATTTCCAAGTCAGATTGAAAACTTTCATATGATACATAGCTCCATCAAGCGGCCAAACAATGTTGCATGGTTGCTGGCTAGATTGCCCAAAATTGATTTTGAAGAGACTCCTTTGTACACCATTGGAATCAGGCCTGAGTGTAAAGTGATCCATCATGGAGTGCCACTAACTCTGTCTTCACAATTGATCGGGCGAAACTGAAAAGGGTTGCTTTCTTCCTGTATGCTAGCCTTACCCATAACGCAGTATGAATAGCGTGTATAGCGCAATGAAAAACCTGCAAGAATTATCTTCAGTATCTTGATCAGTCCTGTCTTACCCGTTACTTGATGAAAGGTGTTTTTTTGCATAGCACGGAGATCCAGCTCATTCGTCCTGGTGAATTTCAGAAATCTTGTCCTCTGGTCTTGGCACCTTCCACATGGCAAAAATCGCTCTAGGTTGCATAGGTAAATTTCTGAAAGCAGTGGGGTGCTGAGAATATCTTGGTTGAAGAGTGGTGTCCCTTTGGTGTTAATGTAGTTGATTCTGTTGGTTGAGTGGTAAGATACACTCGGTCTCTCAAGGCATTCAACTCCTGAAGAAGCATTGTTGCAGGTTGAGTGGAGTGCCATTCCTTTGCTGAAGATGATAAACGCCTCTAGGTTTCAGGGCATGCTAAGTGAAGACTTGTTGCGCTAGGAAAAGGTAGCCGAGTAAGGCATTGGGGACAGCGTTCGTCTTCAAGAAGACTTCCAGCATCCGCGCTGATCTCATGTAAATCCGTTCAAGGCAATTCACAGCTCAAGGTGGACAAATCCAGTGAAACGTTTAAGTTCTGGGACACATTCCCATCAATTGGCTTCAAATTGGAGAACTTGATCAGACAGCAGACCGTGAGGCCAAATTGGGACGCTACATCTGCAGGCAGTGCAGGCATTGCTACAATGTTTTGCTGCGTTGACTCTACCAACTATTTGAGAATGGTCCAGCTTGTATCTAAGAGGGACATGAGAAAACTCCCTGAAAACTACCCAAAAGTTCCACCAAGCATTCAAGATGGGGAAATTTGCAATGAAGGCGATCGGTTGGTAATTTCAAAGCTGTTGGGGCAGACATGGCGCTGGAGCAAACTAATCAATGGTTCATAAGAAGAGTAGCTCAGGGATAATGGTAAGCACACAGGAAGAAACAGTATGTAGCAATGTGGGACATCATCTATCATGAAATGTTAGGTTGTTAGTAATCTCCATCGTTGATCTGAAGTGGAGTGAGATCAAGGCTACCTATCAGCAAGATGTCACTCTTCCTTCAGCAATCAGAGACTGAATTTTTGGGGAAAAGAACATCCAAGCTATTCTCACTGTGTCGAGAACAAGGAGACCCTTTCAGAAACTGACCGTTCCTGAACCCAAGCCTCCACAACATCATGAACCCAGGAAGTTATGACGGACGTGATTCGTGACCAGTTGCTCCATGTGGAAACAACAGGGACAGAAACCTTATGAAAAGTTCGGCAAGAAACGTCTGGGTTGAGAAGTCTGTCCAGGTTCTCAAAACATTCACCGAATGAACCTGAAGACTTTTTTCAAAGCATTCATGAGAAATCGGTGGCAAGGAAGGTGGCAAAGGTTTCCCAAAAAACAAAGCCTAAGATAAGCTCAAGAATCGAGTGCGGAAATTTCAAGGCACGGGGCAGGTCCTTGAGAAGAGTTAATAGAGTATAATTTGTCAGCTTCTTACTATCTATTTGATGAAGATCTGATGTCCAAGTCGATCAGATTTGGTTCTGTGATTGATGAATGACTGGAAAGTAATCTAAAGGATGAAGACCAAAAGGAAGCCGAATTTACCGGAACCTCAGTAAGAACAGCCTACATTGTAGATGCATGGCAAATGTCAAGGAAGATCAGTCCAAAAAAGAACACAACACCTTTGGAGAAATACTGCAGGTGCCATTCTGGACTATGTTTCCAATCATCAGCATGCCCAGAGAATTGATTTAGTCCTTTGACTCATATAAGATCTGTCAGTAAGAGGACTTGAAAGAAAGAGGCGGGAAGGACATCAGCCCATTGAATTTGAATTCTAGTCAGGCCGAGGAATACCCTTTGCCAGTGGAGATGGATGATTCTGGCCAAGCAATGAGAACAGCACAAGCTTCAACTCTTGCTTGCCCAGCAAGCCATATCAAGGGGAAAGGGAACAACCAACTGACAGGGATTAGTAGTGCGCGGGTTTTCTGATGAACCTTGCATGTCTTGTTGTTTCTGGCTCTTCTGATGAGGTTTCTGAGCCTGCTCATGACATTGGAAAGAGGTGTACAGTCGCATCATAACTCATGCACTGCATGCTGTAAAGCCATGGAGTATAGAGGAGAATAGTTGGTGCTTTCGCAGACACTGATATCTTCGTCCTCCTTCTGTACTATTGGCAAACTCTCCAAGTCCAAGTTTACTTGAAGTTATGGATGAAAAGCCGGTGCCGTGATTCGACAAGACACATTCCATTCATTTGCTGGGCTCCGCGCATAGGTTTGATCTTTGAAGGTGCTCTGCAGTTTTCACACCCTGACAGGATGTGACTACACTAGTAAAGTTGGCACCAAAAACCTGCAGCAAATCAAGCCAAAATCCTTTGGTTTGGAACACTTTGGGATCAGCAGAAATGGCCAACTGAGGAGATATGGTAAAGGCGGAAAGCCTATCTGGTCCAAGTGATGAAAAAGGGGACAACGCTGAACCATATGGGACCAGCCTCCGTGACCAACAATACCATCAAGGCAAGGGGCTAATCCCTGCACGAGTTGCCCTACTAGTACGCCATTCAGTATCAATCAAAAGGGAATTATGCCACACATGAGATGACGAATATTGCTCAGTCTCAATGAAAAGACCCACTCAATCCTCTCTCCTATGGCTTTGAGGAAGATGATGGAAAGCTAGTGCGGTTTAGAGGTGTCAGGCCAATACCGAGAGGAAATTCGCTATCCATTGTAATTGTGGCAAATGTGCGACTGAAAAGATGTGTTCTTGTCGCCAAAAAAGAAATGGGCCTGTTTGCACATTTTGCAAGTGTCACGTTACAGATGGTGAAATATGGTGCAAAATCCAATTGGGTTCAATGTAATTCTTAGATTGTAATATTTTTGACAATTTTTGGACTGATTCAGAAAGTATCTCAGTGTTTTTGGCGAAGGCAACACTCTATTCTGAAAATTTAGGACTTGATTTACCATGTTTGCATGAGGTAACTGTGAAGTCACTCAAGGTAAGATGGTCCAAAAAAAGTTCAGATGCATGTTACAATTGCGGCATTAGAAAAACATTTTTGAAGTAACAGTCATTTTCCGTTTGTTTTTACTGAGATTGTATATGGTTAATCATAATATATGCTATCATTTTGATGCTGAGTCGCCTTGGGCTATCAGAATCTGCCAATTTAATTCAAAAAATTGATCCACGTAGCTTCAAATGCATTTTCTGTAGCCAAGGTCAAATTTTTAAGCATAGGTCATTTTTTCGTGACCTTTTGACTCTGGGACCTAATTAGCCAAATTGTCCAATTACTGTATTGGATCTGAAAGACAAATTAAAAACAAAACATTTTGATTGGTTAAAATTTGTTGTGATATCTTCAATATTGCCGGAGAATCAGCTTTATGTTCCCCGACCCCAAATTTACAGCCTCAGATTTTGGCGCTAGGAACCAAATTTCAAACGTCAATTGTGGAGTTAGTGGCCAGGATCTCAAATGTCCACCCTCATTTTTTCCGATGTGCTAGGTGCCCTAGTTTTGAAGAAATAAGAGAAACTTAGGGGAATCAAACTTTGCACACGGGGACCCCCCAGGCATAGACTACAGGGAGGAGGGCTTTTTGGCACATCTTGGCAATTGCATGTAAAAGTGAGGAATAAGTCTGGTTTTCCGAATTTTAGAAAACAATGGCCATGGCAATCCTGGTAGTTTTGTTGCATAGCGCGTGGTGAACCCTGGAAAGGAAGACGGAGTACAACAATTTTTGCAGGTTGGAGTTTCGCCGTTTCAGTCTGAGTGTTTATGTGGTCCATGAGTCCTTGATAAAGTTCAACACGTAGGTCATTCTGTTTGTTCGTATATAACTGCAATCTGCCGGCTTCGACACGAATATAATGCGTCAAACACATAACTGTTGGAAAGGCCTTTTTCACGCGTAGAAAAATTGGGGAGAACGATTCCGAACTGACAGGCGATGGGCATAGTACTGCCAGGCAAGCATGTTGTGTCTTTTTTTCTGACCTGTGGCTGTTCATAATGTTTCATTTTGTGCTGCCAAACCTATTCTCCAAATGGTGAAGATGGGTAAAACCATGGGTCAATGTTTCGACGACAGGTAACAAATATGCTGGGGTGGTTGATCCTTTGGGATGCACAACATATCTCTGTTATGTGGAGGTGCGCCAATCTTGGTGATGACAAAGACAACTGCTATCTCACTTGCCTGGATCATTATACGCCGGCTGGTCACCACCTCCCAGATTGTTTGCATTGTCACAAAAGGTTGTGGTGTTCATTCTGATCAGCTATGGCGCCTTGTTCAGCTTCGACTTGTTGCATTGTTTGTATGGCTGCTGGCATACGGTTGGTTCGTTGTAGGACATTTTGAGGAGTGACATGACATCTGGAAGAACATTGTTGATTGGGCAGGTTGTTGCATCTGGCCTGTAGAGCTTGGCTTGCTTCTAAAATGTAGCAGTTGGCTATAGCATGGTGTGGTGCCTTGAGGAGGGTGAAGTTGAGCCAGACTGTGGTACAACTTGGCCATGAAGTCTAATGCATATGGGCCACGGCCTGGTGGGGAACACAATGTTGGCGCCCAAATGATGCGAGATGCCATGGAAACTATTATAGCTGCGGATGTTGGCTGCTAAGTTTTGAGCTTTGTGGTGGTATCTGTTGTGAAAGGTTCTTTGAGTTTCAGTTGGGTATGGTGCCAATGGTGGCAAAATTAAACAATTTGCCTTTGTTGGCAACAATTGTGGTTTTCCTTTTGAAAACAGAAAGTGCTTACAAGAAATGAACATTTCGTTGTCAGTTTCCAATGGAGAAATGGATCGACCTGCAGTGGGAATCTCGTCTGGCAAAGGAACTGCACCATGTGGTGCTGCAGTGCATGTCCTGTGCTGGAATGTTTGGTTGAACAATTTTGGTGGGGGACTTGTCCGATGTAGATCATTATCAGCATTCTGCGACAGCATATAGCCGGGTCATGTATGTTGCAAGCGGGCCTGCCAACCTGCTTTTCCCTGCTCTTACCTTCGTTTCTTGGTGTGTGTGCTGATACATGTATCCTTTTGTAGATTGGCTCTTTGTTGTGAGGGGGTCCTTGCCCACTGTGATTGGTCCTTCGACGTCTAGGCATGGTGCATACAATGCTGGTAGTGGGGAGGAACGGAACAGTGTCAAGAGATGGGTGGGTATTGTGTTGAGTGGACCATTGTGCTCCAGCAGAATTCATAGTCAGGTAATTTGAATTTGGTGATGGGGAAGAGAAGTCTGCTGGTAAGAAATATGTGACCACCACAGCAAATTCAGTCGTGTGGCGCACATCATGACTTTGTATAAAAAGAAAGCGGTAGAAATTGTTAGTTGCCGATTTGCTTGGCAAATAGAGGTATAAAAAAAAAAAATATATTCTGAGATGGCATCTGGAAAAGTGAATTATATGTACATTACATTTTCGTAAAAAAAATTGGTGGTAAAATTGGTTAGTGCCAAAGGTTTAAACTCTCCAACTAACTGCCTTTGGTAGAATGTTCTGTTATTAAAGGGAAAAACAGGTGTTTCAGTTTGTGGTGGTCTGGGAATAAGGGGTAAAATTTCCCAAATGAGTGGTTTTGTCAACTGTGTTCAGGCTGCCAGTATAATGTTAGCGATGTGTTTTATTTCAGTGCTTCGTCATGCTTTAGGAGATTCTTGGAATAGAATAAGCAGGTGAAAGTGAACTCTTGCTCTGTGTATAGTTTGGCTGGAGTGGATGGAACCTTACCCTTGAACTAGGTGTGATCAATGAGTACAGAAGAGGGTACTGTTTATGTTATGGAGCTGAAAAATAAGGGAAATTATTAAATGTCAATGCATACTGTTATATGCCATGGGTTTGGCAATATTTGTCAATAATGCCTACGTGTAGTTCTAGTCAATGAAC
>CM068954.1:145886191-145898897 GCA_035128595.1 Eptatretus atami
CACGTACTTAACGGAATAACTGACTTTTGGGACCTGTATGTTGGATGCAAATGGTTTCCAGATTCGTAACAATGTTATCCAAATACTGCTAAACAGAAGGATTTTGAAAGTGCCAAAAGGTGATTTGTTTTCTCGTGTTCACGTATGCAATTCAATTTAAATAATATAAAGATTTTAAAGGTTGTAAAAGAGAGAGATCACATTGAAAAAGCTAAATTAAAGTTATCGTAATCTGTTGAGCATTTAAACCAATACAACTATTTCAGCGTGGCATGCAATTTAACTACAACTGGTGCACCTTTAATACCTGGCTAATGCCATTTATAAATAACTCTACCTGTCTAATGCCCATTTATAAACTCTACCTGGTCTATGCCGCATTTATAAATAACTTACTGTAACCTTATACTCTGACTAGCCATTATCTCGCTGCTAAAGCCCATTTAAAAAATAACTTACTGGTCAATTGCCCATTTATAAAAATACTCTAACCTGGTCTCATGCCCATTTAAAAAATAACTCCACTGGTCTCATGTTCCATTTATAAATAACTCTACGTTCAATCCTATGATATCTAACTGTCTTTTAATACCTATTTATTAATATTACTCTCCTGGTCATATATGTCCATTCTTATAAGATAACTCCACATGGTCCTAATGTCATTTATGAATACATCTACCTGGTGCTCATGTCCATTTATAAATAACTCGACCTGGTCTAATGGCGCATTTATAATACTCTACCTGTTCAATGCGCCATTTATAATAACTCTACTGGTCTAATGTCCATTTATAATATCTCTCCTGGTTTCATGTCCATCTTATAAATGACTTACCTGGTTTATGCTTTATGCTTTCGGCTACCTTAAATCTACTACTGTCTATCATTTATTAAATAGGCTCTACCTGGTCTAAGTGTCGCACGTTTATAAATAACTCTCTCTGGTCTAAATGTCCATTTATAAAAACTCACCTGGTCTAATGTCCATTTATAAATAACTCTAACTGGTTCTAATGTCTAATCTTACTGGTATGTCATTTAAAATAACCTCTAACCTCGTCTAATGTCCATTTATAAATATCTAACTTTATTTTTTAAATAACATCTGGTCTAACTGTCATATTATATAATTCTACCTGGTCTAAGTGTCCATTTTAAATAACTCTACCTGGTCTCATGTCCATTTATAAATAACTTACTCGGTCTTATGCCATTTATAATAACTCTACCTGGTTAATGCCCATTTTATAAATAACTCTACTGGTCTAATGCCCTTTATAAAATAACTCTACCTGGTCTATGGCCCATTTAAAAAATACTCTACCTGGTCTAAATGCCATTTTAAATAACTCTACCTGGTCTCAGCCCACATTTTAAAAAAATAATCCACCTGGTCTCATGTCCATTTATAATAACTCAACCTGGTCTCATGTCCATTATAAATAACTCTCCTGGTCTAATGTCCCATTTTAAAATAACTCTACCTGGTCTAATGTCCATTTATAATACTGTCACCATGGTCTAATGTCCAATTATGAATAACTTACTGGTCTTCAATGTCCGATTTATAAATAACTCGATCCTGGTTAATGCCCATTTATAAAATAACATCTACCTTGGTTAATGCCGCCATTTATAATACTCTACCTGGTCTATGTCATTTATAAATATCTCTGCTTCTGCAATTCCTTTAAAAGACAGCTGTCTAATGTCCAATTTATAAATAACTCTTCCTGGTCTAATGTCCATTTTATAAATAACTAACCTGGTCTAATGTCCATTTATAAATAACTCTAACTGGCTCTAATGTGCATTTATAAAAATGAAACTCTACCGTTGGTCTAATGTCCATTTATAAATAACTCTAACCTGGTCTAAATGTCCATTTATAAATACTTCTACATGGTCTAATGGTTCCATTTTATAAAATCTTCTACCTGTGTCTATGTCCATTTATAAATAACTCTACCTGTCTAATAATGTCCATTTAATAAATAATCTACCTGGTTAATGTCCACATTTATATATAATTCTCTACCTGGTCTAAATGCCATTTATAAAATAACTCTACCTGGGGGGGGGGGGGGGGGGGGGGGGGGGGGGCTGTCTCATGTCCATTTATAAATACTCTACCTGGTCTCATGTCCATTGTATCACTGGTTATATATAAACCTCGACTGTCTAGATGCATTTATAAATACTCTACCTGGTTAATGTCATTTAATAAAATAACTCTACTGGGTCTAATTCCATTTATAATAACTCTACGTGGTCTATCCATTTATAATAACTCTACCTGGTCTATGCCCATTTTATTAAATAACTCTAACCTGATTAATGTCCATTTATAAATGACTCTACCTGGTTAATGTCCATTTATAAAATACTCTATCCTGGTTAATGTGCATTTTATAATAACTCCTACTGCTAAGTTAAATAGTCTAGCCTTATTACTGGTGGTTATGTCCATTTATAAACTCTAACTGCGTCTAATGTTCCATTTATTAAATACTCTACCTGCGTCTAATGTCCATCTTATAACATATGTCTACTGGTCTAATTGTCCATTTTTAAATAACTCTAACCTGGTCTCATGTCATTATAAATAACTCTACCTGGTCTAATGCCCATTTATAATAACTCTACCTGGTCCTAATGCCCATTGTATAAATAACTACCTGGTCTAATGCCATCTTATAAATTACTCTACCTGGCTAATGCCCATTTAAAATAACGTCTACCTGGTCTAATGCCTATTTATAAACTAACTCACTGGTCTAATGCCCATTTAAAATACTCTACCTAGAGTCTCATGCCTATTTTAAAAAAACTCCACTTGGTTTCATGTCCATTTATAAATACTCTACTGGTCTCAATGCCATTTATAATACTCTACTGGTCTAATGTCCATTTTATAAATAACTCTACCGGGTCTAATGTCCATTTTATAAATAAAAAAAAAAAAAAAAAAAAAAAAAAAAAAAAAAAAAAAAAATCTCACTGGTCTATGTCCATTTATGAATAAGCTCGACCTGGTCTAAATGCCCATTTATAAATAACCGACTGGTCTAAATGCCCATTTTAAATACTCTACCTGGTCTAGATGCCCATTTTATAATAACTCTACCTGGTCTAATGTCCATGTTATAATATCTTACCTGGTCTAATGTCCATGTTATAAAACTCTACCTGGTCTATGTCCATTTATAAATAACTCTACTGGTCTAATGATCCATTTATAATAACTCTAACGCTGGTTAATGATCCAATTATAAAACTCATACCTGGTTTAATGTGCATTTATAATAACTTACTCTTGGTCTAATGTCCATTGATAAATAACTCTACCTGGTTAATGTCCCTATATAAAAATCTCTACCTTGGTTCTAATGTCCATTTATAAATAACTCTACCTCGTCTATGTCCATTTATAAATAACTTACCTAGGTCTAATGTCATTTATAAATATTCTACCTGGTCTAATGGCCATTTTAATACTCTACCTGGGTCTAATGTCCATTTAATATAACTTACCTGGTCTTCATGTCCATTTATGACATAAACTCTACCTGTCTCATGTCCATTATCAAATAATCGTGGTCTAATGCCCATTTATACATAATCTCTACCTGTTCTAATGTCCATTATATAATCAACTTCTAATTCCATAATATACTGCACTGTCCAATTTCCATTTATATATCTTTGTCTCTGTATTTATAAATAACTCTACCTGGGTCTAATGCCCATTTATAAATAAACTCTACCTGGTTCTAATGCCCATTTATAAATAACTATCTATAAACTGGTCTAATGCCCATTTAAAATAACTCTACCTGGTCTAATAGTCCATTTAATTAAATAACTTCTACCTGGTCTAATGTCCATTTATAAATAACTCTACCTGGTCTATATCCCATTTATAAAATAACTCTACCTGGTCTAATGTCCATTTATAAATAACTCTACCTGGTCTACATGTCCATTTATAAATAACTCTACCTGGTCTAATGTCCATTTATAAATAACTCTACCTGGTCTCATGTCCATTTATAAAACTCTACCTGAGTATATAACTCTACCTGGTTCATGTCCATTCATAAATAACTCGACCTGGTCTCATGCCCATTTATAAATACTCTACCTGGTCTATGTCCATTTATAAATAACTCTACCTGGTCTAATTCCATTTATAAATAACTCTACCTGGTCTAATGTCCATTTATAAATAACTCTACCTGGTCCATGTCCATATTTATAAATAACTCTACCTGGTCTAATGTCCATTTAAATAACTCACCTGTCTAATGCCCATTTATAAATAACTCTACTGGTCTAATGCCCATTTATAAATAACTCTACTGGTCTAATGCCCATTTATAAATACTCACCTGGCTAATGTCCATTTATAAATAACTCTACCTGGTCTATGTCCATTTATAAATAACTCTACCTGGTCTAATGCCCATTTATAAATAACTCTTCTTGTTTCGATTTATATTTTCAACAACAATTTGATTTGAATCGATTGAACATTTTATCCTGAATAGTTTAATGTATAACTCACACGTGTTGATTAAATTTGTACTCAGATCAAAAAGGGACAGCTATTGCAAAGCGCTGAATGATTGTCTCTGCCATTTCAAATTGAGGATGTGGAACATGAATTACGGAATTGAGTATGATGATTGTTGAACGTAATGATGGTTAGGGCTGATGTGATGATGCAGGAGCCGTTCATAAACGGTCCACTGCGTTCAAACACCCTATTGGCCCCATGTATTATTACATCTTAGTCTGGATAGACATGCTGTCTGTAACTGTCAACCAAAGACATGGTGTCTAATTGCCACCTTGTCCTTTTTCTTGGAAACATTGTCAGTTGCAATATTATTTAATTTTTATCTCCTTACCCCCCACCCAAACTTCTATGGACCATTTCATCCCCTTTTCTCTTTGTATTTCTTTACCACCTGTTGGCATGGTTTTAAATAAATGTCACAATAACGTATTACAATGCATTGACACTCCTCACTGCGGCTGCTGATGGAATATCATGACAGGAAACATGTCTGATCAAATTTTTTTTCATTAAAAAGCAGGTTTTGGGTGCTGATGACTTCGTGTGATTCGAAGGTTGTAATCACATTAATAATCGTTGGGCAATTATTTTCTTACATTTGAAACTCAAAAATATGCTAAAATTAACTTTTAAGTCAAACTTTTGTCAGCTGGAATCAAAAAACGGTCCGGAATTTACCGAAGATGCTATAGCGTCACGTTCTCCGAAAACTTTGTGAACATTCGGAAACAGCGTGTGAACAATGGCGAGATGGCGAATCGTGAGAGTGATTTCAGTGGCGATTGAATTGAGTGTTTTCATTCGATATTGCCGAGGACGAGTCGGAGGATGGATGGGAATTTATATACGATGGAGTTTCTGGCCCTGAGCCATATAAATTTGAGCCACTTGCAAGTGCAGAAAAACGGCCTATTTTTGTGTACAAGTGGCAGGACTGACTGCCCGGCAGTTCACACTGACAGACCCACCAGACAGATTGGTTGTAAATTTCATTTTCTTGTTCGATGCATAAAATAATGTAAAGTTTGATTCGTCTGTGACTTGATATAATAATTTTTAACCCTCTAGTCACTCAAGAGTCAGAAAATAATGAATCATAATGGACCCAAATATATTATACACCATAGCCTTGGCGTTGAAAGTCTTTCTGACAGCTGAGCTTGACCCCAGTGAAAGTGAACAGTTAGAACACACCCCAAACTTTCAAGAGACTTTTGTGGCATATAAATACCAAAACATGTTTAGTCTCATTGGGAAATATCTACCAAATTTAGAAAAAAAAGTGGAAAATTGTTATTTTTTACAATTGAAATGAAATAGCCCAATTTGCTGATGCTGTTAAAAAGTAATTTAATCAACAAATAGGTTGATTTGTTGAGTAATTTTTCATGTCTTGTGTTTTTTCAGAAAGTTTATTTATGTGTTTTTCCATGTACTCTTGAAGAATACATTTCAAGGTTTTTCTCACTTAAACTCAACATTTGATTCTGTGACAGAGCAAGTATCTGGAGAACTTGTCAACAACAACATATTCACAGAGTGGTGATCAGATGTGTTTATGTCTTCGTAATCTCGGCTGTGAAATGGTCACCACAAATGACAAGTCTATCCAAAGGGTCCTCTTTACCCATTTTCTTTGGGGGAAAATTCGCCCGTTTTGTTTGTACAAATCTTATCCACTGCCGGCGAATGTTTGATGCTTCGGGAATCGGTGGGGCGATTACCGTTTTTTCAGCCATTTTCGCAAACATGACGACACACGTATGAGGCATGATGTACAAATATCCAAATACTTTGTTCTACAATAATTCAAAATAAAAAGGATAATATAGACAGTTGCAAGCTCAAAAAAGTGAAAGAACGGCCTGCTGAACTGGACACTTCTTCAATGAGCGCGTGAACATCCGCTTTGTTTTGGAGAATGTGACGACGTCACCAATCCATATATAGCGGGGGATGTTTTTTCAACAGCCTCGAGAATAACAACTTCGGAGTTTAAATTTCATTATTTTCCCCAATAGTTAGGGCAACCACAATAGTTTGCATCAAACTATTAATGCACATATAATCATATTGATAAATTTCAGAACATGTTTGGTGACCCGCAACCTGCTCTTTAAATGCATATGGCGTTGACTCGAGTCCACACACTTGGTGGCTTGAATGAACCCATACGGTGGGATTTGAAACTGGTTGAAAGCTGCAAAGCGCAACCCAGTAGAACTTCGATGATGAAAATTGAATGTTGTCAGTTGAAGGTACTCACCTGTATCTCCATCTAACAACCAAATTACCAACAAACTGCTGCTCTGGTTGTAGTGAAAGCCAGCATGGGGACTACCTTTATGGTGCATGCCGTGCTTCATATGGGGATGTAAATCCTGTTGTTTCATCAGTTTGTAGATTGTTGGGCCACAATTATCGCTCGCAATCTCAAAATGAGTTCACCATTGCTTGAGGGAACCTTGGCTGGATGTAACTTGGCTGGATTAGGAAGAGACTATGTGCATGTGAACATGATTTTAATGAAGCCACAAAATGTGTTTTAGTCCACAAGATGGGTAAGTGCATCGTTTAAGTTAATGTGTTATGGCATCACTCAATATTTGCTTGTCTCATTTTGTGTGCCAAGTGCGATGTAAAAATACTGTTGTGAAAATGACCCCGAGGGGTTAACATTGCTTAGTGTAGTTTAGTTATCTCCTTAATGAATGTGTTAGAGTAAGCGCGAGGTAATTTAATCATAATATTATATATCAGACAACCTCCATCCTCCCGAATGTTTGTGTGTCTAAAAACCGCCATCTGTTTAAAACCTTAGTCAATGTTCTGTTACGAATCTGGAAGCCATGTGCACACAGACTTTCAGAGTCCCCATAGTTCAGTTATTTCATAAGTTTGTGTTTATAGTCAGGGTCCCGTCCTTCTGTCGAATGGGAATTACATGTGTGCGCTACGAGTTATTTTTTTAGTCAGGTTTATTACATCCACTACAACAACGCCACCGTCCCGCACTCGACCCGGTCGCCATTGCCCACGTATTTTTGGCTGAAGGCATGGGCGGAGCCTCCATTGCCTCTAGATCGAGGCTCCGCCCCAAGGCAGGGCATGGACGTTTCCTCAGCAAATGAGCGAAAGGGCGAGCATGACAACGCACGCCCCCAGCCAATCGGGAGGTGACCACGAGTCGTCCCGACAACCCCTCGTCCAATCAGGAGGCGAGTGGAGAGGAGAAGAGACCCCTCCCCACCTCAGAAGAGTAGAGTGGTTGTCACGACCAGGGTTCGGCAGAGAGGAGATCGTGGTGATTGCCGAGCGGTCTGTCGTTGTGTCTGAGTGGTTTGTCGACGAGGGCTCTACAGACGGTCGTGGTTGTGTTGGAGCGGTCTGCGGTTCTTTGGAGGCAAGTCTGGGTGACCGAGCAGCCTGGGTCGTGGCCGTGGACTTCGGGTCATTGGTTCGAGTCCCACCGTGTGGTGGTTCAGGTCGGTGTGACCGCACGAGGCGGGACAGGTACCCCGGCCGGCTTCTAACCGACTAAAGACCCACGAGGTCCAGTTTCTTTGGGTGTGTGTGTGTGTGTCCGTGTGTGTGTGTGGTGTGTGTGTGTCCGTGTCGTGGGCCCCGTCTGTAAGTAGAAATTGTGTAAGTGCTTTCCTTTGCTTGTACATTACATTTCTTTATTCATGATAACTCTGCTCTTTGTGTGCTTCCCTCCCGCGATTATTGTGATAAATAAACCCCTGTTAAATGTACCAGCTCGTTTCTGTGCTTTCCTTCATTGGCCTAGCATGGTGCGTATTGAGAATTAGTAAGGCCGTTTGTGCCGCAAATTGTTCATTTGGTCCGGCGCGGCTTTGGTAACTTCCGCTCGGTTACGCCGGATCCGAGTCGGTGATAGCGACTCGATTCGGACAAAGTCGGTCGAGGTGTGGTTTTCCCCCCGTAGTTGGGCGACGTGGGTATTTAGGTATATTGAATTAGGCAATTAACCCTTCCCACGCCGTCGAAATATTGGCGACCATGGTCCGCTAAGGGACCCGTGAACTCTCGACTTATCAGAGATCACGACCTAAATTCCGGGTGCTCGGTGGAGACGACTCCACTGCTCCACCTAGTGGTCGTTTATCCCCACCGACTCCCGGCCCACAACAGTTCTACCTCTGTAATCTCTTTTATATTATTTTTTGCGTTGGGTAGGTCATCAGACTACAAGCAGTTTAGGTGGCAAAGCCACACTCTAGCTGGCCCAATTGAAGGGGAGGGCCACAAAGTCGCAAGGGGGCAGTCCCCTCCCATCAAACGGACCTTCGGGCCAATGGTGAGTTAGATAGTGCAGCAGATAATCATAACAATTGTGCAAATTATGACTAAAGCATGAAATTTTTACCAGTGTTAGTACATACCATAAGCTTCATTTCAGATCGGGAGGTAAGTCAGATTTGACCTCTGAGGATAGTGAGAGGTCAATGACCTCAATTACATTGAAATTGTCATTTTTTTCACGATTCGGTGCAGTTTGTCTGTTTTGGGAATCATTAAAAAGGTATGTTGCCTGTGTTGGTCCCTTTATCTTCTGGAGAGCCTTTATACATAATCACAGGATGCAACCATGACTGAACAAATGCTTTAAATGAGGTCAGTGACCTCAGAAAACAAATTTATTGAAAATACATTTAGGTTATTGTGGTGTCCAGAACAGCTTGCATGAAATCGTGTTGAAAGATCATCTGTGCAACCTTTATTTCAATGTGCACTGAACATAGTCTTAAGCTTAAAGTACAGTGAGGTCAGTTACCTCAGACACATGTATAGTACATACCGGTACATGTAATACACACACATTATCCAGACAGACGCATAAATATAAAGGTGTCTGATTGCATCTAACAGTCTCCCGAACATGCACATAATGCAGTTGCACTTGAGTGCAGCCTTGGTGCACTTGCAGCAGCCGGTAGATCCCTTCTCGCAGCCGCAGTGGATCAGTTCGTGGCAAGATTTTGATGCCTCTGGCTGTGTCGTCCAAAGAAGCTGCCACCCAGAGGCCTCCTTTGTCCAGCCCCAGTCAGATGGGATTGGTAACTCTGGATTCAGGACCAGAGTTTGGTTCCAGCAGTTGCCCTGGAGAGATGCACGCTTGATGTGCTGCTGGAGTGCTGCCTACGTTGGGGAATGTTTTCTAGAGCCCTAGACTTGTGTGCGAAGAGCTGTTTCCTAGCATCGTTCACTTCCATGGTGTCACGGTGCGTTCATACATCAGCAGAACGAAGCGCTCCAGCAGTGACATTGACTCCTCACTGACATCACTTGGCATGCGCAAGAGTTCTTCAAAGGCATCAGTCACCTGTGGGAACACTTTCCAAATCTCCCAGGCAAGTCTTCTTCCCTCTGCCAGCGAAAGAAGACACAGTGTCGCATCCTGTGAGGGCATGGAAGATGGGGAGAGTAGCACATTGTCTTGGGTTCATGGCGGCAGCCAGTTGGTGAACAGCTATGTACCAGAAGCTGGATCCAGTACAAGAGCTATCCACAGCTCGTTAGGATTGATGTTGTTGATAGAAGCCACAGCCAGTACCACAACATCAGTATCCACAGTGCGTATGGCCCACCTTCCTGATCCCCTTCTGCACAGCATCTGCCACATGTAGAAGCAGGCGAGTGTCCGCCTCCTCGTGTGAACATGGGGAGGCTGGTCAAGTCGACTCGCAGGAGAGCACAGGACCTCAGTTCCACATGTTGCATACATTTCCTTGCCATCTGCTATTGGAAGACTAATGGCCTCTCGTGACAGGAAACCAAAGAGCTCAGTTTTGTTTGATCCACACGAAGGAAGTCCTTCCAGTTCTTAGGCATGACGGTAGAGGGAGCCACTCTCTTCCTGACGCCCTTGCCCCTCTTCTGTCTGGTCGTACCTTTCAGGCTGTCAGGTAGATATACATCCCAGATGAGGTCGAGTCTGTTGACCTTTTCGAGTTGAGTGGAGATGTAAGGTGCCAAAGACCTGTGTTTCACATACTCTTCAAAGGTCTTTGCCGTTACAGGATTGAGCATTTGAACAATAGCTGCTCCGTCAAGGATTGTGGCATCAACCCCAGGTGCGCTTTGGTTTTTCGGGTTGGTCTGATTTTAGGCAGTGTAGTAGGATCTGCTTTGACTCCAAGGTGCAGTTTTCCTCCTGTTGATAATGCTGGTGGGGCTGCCTGGTTCTTGTGGCAGAAGAACTGGATCATCTTGTGGCAGATGATCCCATCACGTGATTGGCAGGCAATATACAGCCTCGAGAAGAGAACTACAGTCACTCTTCACAGCGGCGAGTTGGATCTGCTGCTTTGACTGCGGCTTGGTCTGTGCCCGACTGAAGAGTGCCAACTTGTTGTTGGGCAGTGTTTTGTAACTGGTTCGTGCATAGTTCCATTTCTTTCTTCAACAAACTTTGTGTACTGCTCCTCACCAAGGGGCTCAATCTTCCTCACAGTTTCTGCCACTGGGGTGTCCATGATGTCTCTCATGTCAAGGACCAGTAGATCTTGAGTGTTCTCTAGGAAGGGATCATAAACATGTTTACCATTAACGAATGAAGCCAAACATCAATATTTTGATATTTTTAGGTCATTGACCTCTCACTGTCCTCAGAGGTCAAAGCTAGACACCTGTAAATAATTACCAAGCGTGTGTGGAATGTGTAGACACTTTTATTGGAACACAAATGCATGGTTTGTACATCATAAACATGTTTTAACCATTAACCAATGACGCCAACATCAATATTTTGATACTTTGAGGTCATTGACCTCTCACGGTCCTCAGAGGTCAAATCTGCCTTACCTCCCGATCTGAAAGAAGCTTATGGCATGTACTAACACTGGTAGAAATTTCATGCTTTAGTCATAATTTGCACAATTCTTATGATATGAGAGATTATCAGCTGTACTAAGAGGGGAGGGGCACGGTAACATCACGACATGAGGTGGGGGCCAGAGACTTAATAAAAGTGCATGCCACTGTGGGGGGAGGGCGGTGGGAACCAGGTGTTGCCCTGACCAAACCTGTGCAAAAGCTATCATGTCTGCAAGGTCACCTCGCTGCACTACGTCCCAACCACCCACCCAGCCAGCTACGCTGCTCCTCCTCCTCATCTATTGATCGGGCTGCACACGGGGGCCCCGCTGACCTTCAGCCGTGATGCGACTGACTGTGACTCTCTGCATCGGTTCCTTCTGTGTTCCCACTGAGCACAGCCAGTGTATTTCTGTCTTGTCTTGTCTGCCTCTTCGCTGTTATCCATCTCTTATCTGATAACGAAGGATCCCGTGCATTCGTTGGCAAATATCTGCAAGGATTAAGGGGTATTGTTTCTGTATCATTAATTGTTATTGTTTCGTGTAATCCCTCCCCTTGACCATCATTACTGTCATTAACTGGAGACTTCATTTAAAACATTACCCCACACAGTTTTGAGAAAAAAAGTACATGGGCGGGGTCTGCGAGCAGCAAATTTTGATTGGTTGAGATGTAAAATGCTGTAATATGTTATCCAAATACTGCTAAACAGAAGATTTTGAAAGTGCCAAAAGGTGATTTGTTTTCTAGTGTTCCACATATGCAATTCAATTTAAATAATATAAAGATTTTAAAGGTTGTAAAAAATTTTTTGGAAGTTTACCACTGTTGATTGCAGCATCTTTACACCACTAATTTAACATGTTATATTAGTTCTTCATGCCTGTTGCGTTGCCTTTATGACATCCTTTAAAACAGTAAGTTTCCTGTTTGGATGATTTTCAATTTTGTTGCACTGCCAGACAGGCAGACAGAGTAAAAATATTATCTCACTGATGCACATGTCCGATCAGGATGAATCAGAGCCAAAGTACTGCTAAGCTCAGGTTTGTTTTCCGATCCGTGTTCAAAATTGAACATTCAATTGAATTTAAGTTGTTCCTAGATCATAAACTGATGTTTGTAGACAGACAGGCAGAAGTGAACCAATTGCGGAACCAACTTTTCGCTTTGCGTGCTTGGGGTAAATACCTGGTCTCAGGTGAATTGGGGGTTATCGTGATCACTTGAATAAAATTAAAGGAAGCCCGTTGATGGTTAATTGGCTGTGGCTATTAA
>CM068954.1:145937779-145948584 GCA_035128595.1 Eptatretus atami
AAAGAAAGATCGTGGTCTAGATGCAATTGGACCGGTTGCAGAATCTGAGTCAAGGTTTGACAGCAAGCTCTTTGACAGCCAAATAGACAATTGGTTATGCTATATTTAGCTCAGTTGCCCTACTACATTGGGTAGTCTGATCGAGTCGAAAAAAAAGAAATTCGATAAAAAAAAAAATTCTGTTAAAAATTTTTTTTGATCTATCCCTTATTGTTGGTCGTGGTGTCGGTCTGTTGGGTAGTTGATGGAGTCGAAAAAAAAATTTTTCGATTAAATTTTTTTTTTGTGATCCCTTATTTGTCTTGGTCGTGGTGGCGGGTCTGTCCGTGTTGTGTTTGTCGGGGGGTTTTGACTCCCCTTGCAGTTGTTCATTTGATGAAATTTGGGTGGTAGGACAGTTTATGACCTCGTTGCCGGGCGTAGGTACTGGTTTGCTAAGACCCCTTTGGTGCCTAGCAACGGGATCTTTGAAAATTTTTGAAAAAAATCATAAAAAATTAATTTTTTCCAAAATCAAAAATCGGGCATGACCGACTGTGGCAGTAAATTCAGCCATATTTTCAAAAATTTCCAGCCGGATCCTATGAAAACTGTCGAGAAATAGACTTTGAATGAACCCTGGTCGAAAACAATAAAAGAACGAAGTTCGTTATATCTCAGAGACTATGAGTAAGATATACATAGAACTGTATGGTAGGTTCCATGTATGTCCTATATGTGTGAGAAAGAACTGTTGCTATGGACCCCTCCGTTGCCTTAGCAACAGCCGAAAAAACCTCTAAATGTGGGGTATTTAACGAAAAAACAATTCTGCAGCATTAACCCTTGAAGCTGGAATCATGAATTTTCTTGTTCTTAATCCTCAGGTCATTCCCCATCGAACGGGCCCATCGCGTCAGGTCTATGGTAGTCGACCTACCCATGCCCGCCTACCGCTTGTGTAATATGTATATATATATATGTATGTATATGTATAATATATCATAATACGTATGTATGTATGTATATATATGATATATGTATATATATCGAGGTGTTTCAAAAAGTATCCAACCTTAATTTTTCGTGCGTAAACAAATGAAGCTAGGGAGGCATGGTTTGGTGCACGTATGTAGGCGATCCTAATTCATATGCGTGAATATTTTCCCGCCTGCAGAAGCTGCAGTCGCGACAGACCCCGATGAGTGAGGAAGTGTAAGTGACGCCGTCGGATTTTTCGTTATGACAAAATGATGGAAAAACTTGAAACAACGCTACTGCACTCAAATTTTGTGTAAACTTGGCGATTCCCAAGTGAAAACGATCCGCAAGCATTCAACAGGCCTTCGGGAACGAAGCAATGGGCACCACACAGATAAAAGAGTGGTACAACCGCTTCAAAGATGGTCGCACATCAGTGGAAACTGAAGCACGTTCTGGTGCCCTCAACATCCCGAAATGAGATCGTCATTGACCAAGTGAAGAACCTGCTGATGCAGGATCGTCGAATCACAATCAGAGAACTTGCAGACGAGGCAGGCGTCAGCATTGAATCCGTTCATTCCATTGTGACTGAGGATTTTTGGCTTAAGGAGAATCTCAGCGAAGTTCGTGCCAAAGCAGCTAACGAATTGAGGCAGAAGCAACTCCTTTTGGAGATCTCACAAGGACATGCTGCAGACTGTGAACAGTGATCCAACTTCTTCAACACAGTGAACAGTGATCCCAACTTCTTCAACACAGTGATCACTGGCGATGAGACCACAGTGATCCGCAATTTGTCAAAAACAAAAAATCCGACGGCACACATACACTTCCTCATCATCTGTGGTCTGTCGGCGACTGACAGCTTCTGCAGGCGGGAAAATATTCACGCATACGAATTAGGATTGCTTACATACGTGCACCAAAACCACGCCTCCCTAGCTTCATTTGTTTACGCACGAAAAATTAAGGTTGGATACTTTTTGAACACACCTCGTATATATGTATATATATATATATATATATATATAATATATTATAATATATAATATACGTGTGTATATAGATACATATTATATATATATATATATATAGTATAATATGTATGTATATGTATGTATATAGATACATCGTAATAATATGTAATATTATGTAATGTATATAGTATATTATATGATGTAATATTATGTATATATATATATATATATGTACGTATGTGTATATATATATATATATATGTATATACTATGGTTCTCAATTGCTCTTTTCCCTCTTGCCGATTGGCAAATAGTCAATTTGCCCTTTCCACTTCCCAACTTCCTATCCAAAAGGCGATTATAGCAATTAGAATTTGCTGTGACACGTCATCCGAGCGCACCCTCCTATTCTCGTCGAGAAGGCAAGGTTGCAGTGTGAGGAGTGTATCCAAGCATGCTTACCTTCACACTTTACAGCAGTTGGTGGTCAGCAAACCTGAAAATGGTCCTTTCCACCGAGGTTCCAAGGCTGTTTTCCTTGATGAGTGTTCACCAGCCCGACGTAGTCTCCCAGGCTGGAAGGTATGGTAGGGCCCCTCCGCTGTTCCGGCAGTGCCTCTTTCACCCTCGTGTGTACGCTCGCCAATCCTGGAAAGGTGTTTAAAATGTCAACAAAATTTCATCCATCATTGCAATGTCCAGCTTATTCATATCGGTTGAGCGGTTACCGGCAACCGCATCAGCCTTCCATTAAACTTCGTGAGGAGGTAACCCGATTTCCGGTTTATGGTCGACCGCATGCTCATTAATGCCAAAGGTAATGCGTCGGCCATTGCAACCCTGTTTCTGTTGTTATTTTGACAACTTGTTCTTCAGAATTCCGTTCTGCCTTTCTACAGCGCCTGCTGATTGCGGGTAAATAAACACAGTGAAACGCTTGCTTAATTCCAACGCCTTACATGCTGCTTGCATCACTTCCCCTGTAAAGTGTCCCCTTGATCAATGTGATAACTTATAAGGGATGCAAAATCAGCAGAAAAAGCTTTTCATCAAAGTGCTTTACCACAGTGACAGGTCTGCCTTTGCACATGGGTATGCCTCCACCCATTTGTAAACATGTCTACCACATACCAAAACATTTTGAAGCCGCATGACGGAGGCAATATGATGAAATCTATTTGCAGTTTTACAAAAGGACCCCACGGACGGGGATGAGCGCCTAACTTGCGCGTTGTTACCTGTCATCTGTTGATTGTGCTGTTTGACATACTGGCTCCTGCAGAACCTCTCGGCTGCTTTCCCAATTCCTGACATACCATGATTCTTGCACCTGTCTCACAGTCCCCCTCTTGCACACATGTCCATCAAATGGGCCATGCGTGCAAGCCACGGCAGGATCTCGACTTGCGCTAAAAATTCCCATTGTTTATCCATCGCCATCTCCATCCATTATTCCTCCCTTTTGCCTGCCATTTTGTCATGTCAATAATTGGTGCTGCAGCTTGGATGGCAATAAATCTGGTAAGCTATATGGTGTAGCTTAAACATGCTCATTTGCTATACGTGCCGGATTACCAAGAGAATGGAGTGTTCCGCAGCCACCTTAGCGGCTTTGTCTGCTCTATTATTTCCTTTATCCACGTTGTTGTTATTAGTTTTTGGTGTGCTCGGCACTTAATGAGAGCATTCGCTTTAGGTAGCATGATGCTGCTAGAAGCTCAGAAATTACACTGCCGTTCTTAAATGGGTGTGCCTGCGGAGGTTAAAAAACCCTTGCATTCTCCAGATAGCACCTTTGTCATGTACCCACGCCAAAATGCATAGTTGGAATCAGTGTAAATATTGACTGTCTGACCAGCTGACAATTCGAGAGCCCTAAATGAGGGTGCATATGCTCCGCCTGCTGTGGCGAGTAGTGCGATGGCAGACTAGCTGCTTCCTTAATTGTGCCATCAGTACAAACTGCATAACCTGCATGACCTGAACCATCCCTGACCTCGTAAGCTGACCCGTCAACAAACAAGGTTGAGTCAGGATTCTCCAACAGCTGGTCTTCAGGTCCGCTCACACCAGGATACCACCTGGATCGCTTCGGAACAATCGTGAGATCGCCATCTTCCTCTGTTGTAATAAGGAAGCTGGATTAAGAACGTCACACGCTCTATCTGGAGGTTCGGTCGGTGGAGCAAGGTCGTTCATACTGCATCAGTCGCGTATTAGTTAGGTTGTGGTCTGTTTCTGTGTCAGAAGAGACGCTACGCATGGGAACTCTCAGATAAGAGGATGACCCATTACGATTTCCGCCGTCGTTTAACAGCAAACTTGCCGCGGCCACGGCTTGTAAGCAGAGTGGCATGCCGCGTTCAACTGGTCTAACCTTCGGCTGAAGTATGCTATTGGGCATTGGCGGTCACCGTGCTGCTGCATCAGCCACAATTTGTGCAAACCCTTTTATTACATGAGAATAAAGGAAAAACGGCTTTCGTAATATGGAAGGCCCAGAGCCGGGGCTGTCGAGAGTGCTACTTTCACTTTAATTAAAACACTCCTCCAGTCCTTCAGGCCACTCGATTACATGGGCTGATTCTTACCTACCACAACATAATGTCCTTAGTCAGAATTGCATAATCGACAATCCACTGCCTGCAGTAGGTGCCATGCCTAGGAACCGCATACCTTTTTTGTACGAGGCGGGGTACTTCCGCAATTGAAGTTACCCTTCCCTTGTCCAACTCTCTTTCCGTGCAAAATGTGGTGCCCCAAATACTTAACCTTCTCCTACACCAGTTGCAGTTTGTCTCTGTTTACTTTATGGCCTTTCTCTCGCAACGCCTGAAGCAGCTGCAGTGTATCTATTTCAACGCTTCCCTATTGGGGAACAAATTAGAAAAATCATCCACATATTGTAGCAGCACTGAATTCCTCTAAATACTACATTATCTAGGTCCTCATGCAGCGCACGGCGAAAACAATGTAGGGGCTATCAGCAAAGCCCTGTGCAGGAACCGTCCATGTATATTTGGCGCCATTATATGTAAAAGCGAATAAAAATGTTGATTTCTTTGCAATAAGGGACGGAGAAAAACGCGAAACACAAATCAATACCGTGAAATGAGTGGAGTTTGCAGGGATAGATGTTATCAGCACCTCTGCACTAGGTACGACTGGGTGAACCACTTTGAATCACCTCATTTACCTCTCGCAGGTCTTGAACAAATCTCCATTATCCTTCTGTGGCTTTTTAACCGGCAATATTGGTGTGTTTACACGGACTTGAAGTTTACACAATTATCCCTTGTTCTTCAGTGATTTAATTACCGGTGCTATTCTGGCTTCCGCCTCTTTCGGAGAGAATATGGCGTAATTTGGCCAACGCGCTCCAGGTTTGAGTTTGACCACTAAGGGTGCGCGGGTCCACTTCTTGCGGAACCTCTTCTCGCAGACTTCTGAATCCTTCGTCTCACTTACAGTTCTCGTCAGCACTCACGTTTTGGAAGGCAGATAAATTTCCTCACCCATCCCTTGTAGAAACCTGTTTTCTTTAAATCACAGATCCATCCTTCATTATTCACCAATTTATGCACTGCCAATGTAACAGAGTTGTGGAGGGCAAGCCACCGCTGCCCCGCAGGTGATAAACCATAAACCTAAATCATTTGGGTGATATCCATCGCTGTGGTTATTGTATCATGCGAGTTACCTCCAAATGGATACTTCGTCAATTGCTTCTGTCCTTCTGTGAAGTTAAAGTTCCACTGTAATGCCTTCTTTTCCAATCATTAAGTGGCAAATTAAGCGGCCATGTGGAACACTCAGGATAAGAGTTTATAGCTGTGGGCTTTGAAAAAGCCAAGCCAACACAGGTGGTCTGCAAGATAATATTAATTGCTCCACATCAGTCAAAATAAACATTCAAGTGTCTTGTCGTCATCCCACATCGTTGCTGTATTATTTTGTGTGAAAAAAAAGTTGAAGTCCATTAAAAGCTGGGTCTGGTCCATTACCACAGAAAACCCATCTTACCCCTCCCTTCCTCCCCTTCTCAATGCTTTGTATCACATTGATCAACAAACCAATCGACTTTTGGATGACTATAACAACATACAGCAATATTGGAGTCAGAATTCACTTGAATCTGGCTATTAATGAGCTGTCATTGGTGCAGGTCCCCTGAGCACAACAAAAGCGATCATCCTCATCATTGTGGTGATCGTTGCTGGTGTGATGATGTGTATTATCATCCTCATCACACACAGGGATTTGGCCGCAACTCAAAAGTGTGTTCCACCTGCTCACAACATTATTTCTAAAGAAACATCTCCCACCTTCCTACTTCCCATGCATGGGCAACCACCAGTTTTGGTTTTTTTTTCGGGCAATCCTGAGGGGATTGTAAAATTAAAAGAGACGCAGTAAATTCGGAAAACATAATTAGTCAATTCACGGAGGCCTTTATATCAGACCTCCAGCTCAGATGGTCTGCGTTAATGGACCCCACTGATGCGACAATACCATTAATGCGAGCAAGGAGTGAATTGGTCATTTTTACACCAAACTTTGAGTTAGCGAATACCTGAGCTGGTTGCCCAAGCGGTATAAGTTGATTGTGCACTATAAATTAGAATACCACAAAATAAATTCATTTTGTTTTGAAATAGATGAAGCAGCTGTGAAAACGAATCATGAACACAAATCTCAAAGCACCTCGCTGCATTCCACACATCTTGGTCATTCCAGATCTACAGTCAAACCCACTGGTACCAGCCCCACCAGTACGATGCGATGACAACAGAATTTCATCTCTCATCAGCAACCATCAGCACCAGTAAGATGGCCATGACAGCTGGAATTTCATCTCTCAATCAGCACCAGCCCCACCAGTAGATGCCCATCGACAACTGGAATTCACTCTCATCAGCACCAATCCGTATCCCACAACTATCTCTCTATCAAGCACCCTCCACCAGTAAGTGCCCATGACAACTGGAATTTCATCTCTCATCAGCACCACCCCACCAGTAAGAGCCCATGACAACTGAATTTCATCTCCTCATCAGCACTCAGCCGCCCAAAACCAGTAAAATGGCCATGAAAACTGGAATTTCATCTCTCATCAGCACCAGCCCCACCAGTAAAGATCCCATGACAACTGAATTTCATCTCTCATCAGCAACAGCCCCACCAGTAAAATGGCCATACAACTGGGAATTCCATCTCTCATCAGCACCAGCGCCCACTATAAGATACCCATGACAACTGGATTCATCTCTCACAGCAAGAAGCAGAGCTTTCCACATGTTGTCTGAGGTGTTTTTCCAGAAAAAACAGGACACAGTCAGCATGACGCAACCTGAGACTACAGCAAAGTGTTACCAAGTGAGTGTACCTAAACCACATGTGTTGAAGCGTTGAGTTTGCAAAATTGGTAAGCTGATAAATTTGAATGCTCAGTGTTGCTTTGTTGTCTCATCACAGCCCTTCAAACTATGATTTGTGAGTGCTGTAATGTTTCAAGCTTGAAATCAAGGTTACATCTGTTGTATTGTTCACCATGCGCTTCCCGTTAAAATGGCCCTATACTCCATCCTTGTATCTTTCTCCCCAGATAAATCTGCAAGATGCCTTTTATAATCCTACCCATGGGTAGTGTATCATGGATCATTGCTTAACTTCAACCTGTTTCTCTATTTCTAAAGAATGGCAGGAGGGACACCATTCAAGAGATTCAGTGCCAAACAATATGGGATGACACTTTGTCGTGAACACATAGTTCACCAATTGAATCAAAATTTTGGTGTAATTGTTATATGTACTCGCAGAGTAACCTCGCTTTGGGTGATCTTGTTCCAAGCGTATGACATGTTCTTCTGATATCCCTTCATTTGGACGGTGTATAGGCAACAGATCGCTGCAATCGATCTCTCCCAAAAAATAACCTGGTTAAGTACAGAAGTAAAAATATGATTCCTGGGTAGTGCATATATTATACATCATATTATATAGCTCGATAATTCCAATTTCACTTGCCAATTGGCCTGACACCAAGGGTCCTGAAGCTTTGTACTTACTGCCCCTTCACAAGGCCCCAGTCTCTCAGCTCACACTTTCGAGATTTGATGATCCTTTTAACAGTCGCTTGGTTTGTTTACACTGAACGGAAACTTGTATGGGAGGGCATAGCGATTGCAAATATGACACTTCTGAAGATGTCTTACACTTACCAAAATAGGGACGTATGATTGTTTTTAAAGTTACAATTGTGGGTGGTGTTACACCAGCTGACCAAGCAATGGTAAAGAGCGGACATACATATAACATACCAACACTGTCCATTATAATATGGATACTTGCAGGGGTACCCGTGGTTGCCGGGCAATGTCCGGGTCCCTCTTCCCACCCAACCCCTTCCCCTGCTCCTCCCACCCCCACCCCTTTCCCTGCCCTTCCACCCCAACCCCTTCCCCTGCTTCCTCCCACCCCAACCCTTGAAGCACAAATTGTTGATATGGCTGAAAGAAGTGATGATATGGATGTTTATCCTCATCGCATGTAATTGATCTGGGGTGCGTTCAGTTACCAAGTTCTTGTAGAGCTCTCGCCAAGTCGCTGAAGAACTCAAGCAAGCACTCCATGAGCAACCGTTGATAAGGAACGGCTGGCTTGGCAAGCACTAGCTATGCTGGGTAACTGAACACCCACTGGACATCTCGACAGCATACAGTACATACTGTACAAAACACCGACAAAAGGACATGTTTTTATTAATTAAAGACTTCAAATTTTAATCACTAGTACGGGCCTGTAGGGGCGGGCCGTAGGTGTGTGCCCAAGGTGAGTGCCAGTATGTGCAGCCTCTCTCTCTCTCAAACCTCGAAAAAGCACATCCCGGCGGTCCCCAGCAATATTCCTGGCAAGTTTCAATCGTGCAAAAGAATAATAAAAAATAATAAATAAACATTAATTGTGATGTATTGGTGATGCATCATGCACCGTGTCCTGTCATTGGTCGACAGATAAATGGCCGTAACTTGGAACCGCTCGTCCGATTAATATCAAACCTTGAAAAGCACATCCGCGGGGCCCCGCAATATTCCTGCAAGTTTCAATCAGATCGGACCGTCGATCGTGCAAAAAAAAAAAATGAATAAATAAATAAACATTAATTGTGACGTCATTCGTGATGTCATAGCACCATGTCTGTCATTGGTCGACAGATAAATGGCCGTACTTGGGAACACTCGTCCGATCGATATCAAACCTCGAAAAGGCACATCTGGATTGGGCATTATTTCAATTAGATCGGACCAACCGTATCATAAATGGGCATAACTTGGAAACACCTGGGAAACATATTCAGGTCTCCAGCGTCAATTGTGACGTCATATCAAATGAAGAAGAATTGTGACGCCCCCTCTCTCTCGCCCCCCTCGCTCCCCCCTAGTCTCGCCCCTCCTCTCTCCCCCTCCTCTCTCGCCCCTCTCTCTCGCCCCCACTCTCCGCCCCCTCCTCTCTCCCCCTCTCTTGAATTGTGACGCCCCCTCTCTCTCACCCCCCTCTTTCCCCCTCTCTCCCTCCCCTCTCTCCCTCTCTTCACCCCTCTCTCACCCCCTTGTTCTCACCCTCCTCTACTCCTCCTCTCTCTCCCCCCTCTTCTCCCCTCTCTCACCCTAATCTCGCCCTCCTCTCTCCCCCCTCCTCTCTCGCCCCTCTCTCTCGCCCTTCTCCCTCGCCCCTCTCTCTCGCCCCCACTCCCACCCCTCTCTCACACCCCCCTCCCGTCCCTCTCCTCGCTTCTCTCGTCCCCACTCCCACCCCTCTCTCTCCCCCCCTCTCTTCCCCTAGTCTCGCCCTTCCTCTCTCACCCTCCTCCCTCGCCCCTCTCTCTCACCCCCACTCTCATCCCCCCTCTCCCGTCCCCTCTCTTCCCAGATAATGGTCGACAGATTAAATGGCCGTAACTTGGAAACCGCTCGTACGATTAATATCAACCTCAAAAAGGCACATCCGCGGGTCCCAGCAATATTCCTGGCAAGTTTCAATCAGATCGGACCGTCAATCGTGCAAAAAAAAACAAAAAAAAAACATAAATAAACATTAATTGTGACGTCATTCGTGATGTCATAGCACCGTGTCTCTCATTGGTCGACAGAAAATGGCCGTAACTTGGGAACTGCTTATCCGATTAATATCAAACCTTGAAAAGGCACATCCACGGGTCCCCAGCAATATCCTGGCAAGTTTCAATCAGATCGGACCGTCAATCGTGCAAAAAAATTTAATAAATAAATAAATAAACATTAATTGTGACGGTCATTCGTGATGTCATAGACACGTGTCCTGTCATTGGTCGACAGATAAGTGGCCATAACTCGGGAACCGCTCGTCCGATCGATATCAAAACTCGAAAAGGCCACATCCGCGGGTCCCCGCATATTCCTGGCAAGTTTCAATCGCGATCGGACGCGGTGGTCGTCCGGTTATTAATTATAATTGGGAAAAAATTGGCATGATAAGGTGAGAAGGTGGAACGACACCTTCACTGCCATATATACACCTTTTTAACACTGAAAAAGCAGTAAAAATGGCCGTAACTTGGGAACCGCTCGTCGATCGATATCAAACCTCGAAAAGGCACATCCGGCGGGTCCCCAATATTCCTGGCAAAGTTTTCAAATGAGAATTCGGACTCGGACCGGCGGTCGTCGAGAAACGGCGGTCGCAGACAGACAGACAGACAGACAAACAGACAGACAGACACACAGAGATTGCTGGAATTATAGATAGATGAATATTTTCGTTCGAATGAAAACGTACCTTGTTCAGTTTTAAAATGTACATAAACTCAGAGGTGATGTTGAGTGTGCG
>CM068954.1:145950851-145963812 GCA_035128595.1 Eptatretus atami
CGGTTCATTTCGACATTCCAAAATTCGGTCATGCATCGATCTCAATTCATGTTCCTTAAACAGTTGATATACCACTACAGCAGCTTACGCATCTCGCCCTTCTCTGCCTTGCGCTGCTGGTCCTGCTGGCACACCTGGAACAATTTCTCACATGGGATAAGGGGGGCGGGGGGTACCGCTCCTTGAGTTATTTTACTTCCCCCCACACATATGTCATCACAATCCTTACCTGGGATCTTAGGATATATGGACCTATACGGTCGCCCAGTTGATGGGTCAAACAGCTGATACTGTGCAGCTGACTGAGATAGTCCCAGCGGTTGATAACCCGGGGGTTGGGCGGGTGTTGATGTACTGTATGGCTGTTAGAGTACCTCTGCCCCGGTGCTGCAGACCAGTGAAAGTGAAGCGTGAAAGGATAGAGGCAAGAGCACCAGCCCAAAAAGGAGAGAGATAGTACTCCACAATCGGTGCGGACTGAAGCTTTCGTAAGTGGTCAGGAGCTCAGGTGGGGCCGAGGGAAGGACTTTGACGACAGAGGATTCCCAGTCGGCGACTGGCTTTGGCAGGCCAGGTGGAATTGACTTCCACGCCAGGAAACGATCATCAGGCACGATAGTAGAGAACCAAGAAGCTTGAAAGAAAGGACTTCTTCCAGAGGAATTGTTGAAGAAAGTAGATGGGGGGGGGGGGGGGTTTCCAAACAAACAGTCCTTTCGGAGAGATGCCGTAGTGAGAAGGTGTGAAGATTTGTCCGGCATTGAAAGAGCATTTACCAGCACCACGCTTGGACGAGCAGTTTGTGATCTTTATCCACAGATCTGCAGTGAGCGAAAGGAAGGCTGCATGCTAGTGCCGATCTGACGGGATGACAGATAGTACGGCAGAGGGTGGAGTCATCAAACAAAGGATAAAGAGAATTTTCCCAGAGAGTCGGAGAGAATGCATTGATGAAAACAGAAGAAAGAACAGGAACCCAAATGCTGCCTTGAGGAAATCGCTAGCCAATGGACAGGGCAGAAAGGGATAAACAACTCCATTTAGGGCCACAACAGTTGACTGTGAAACAGGAGAGGAAGTCTGCGAGCCATGAGTGGAGATGGCCTTGATACCATAGGAAGAGTTTTGGGTGAGCAGGGCAGGGTGCCAGACCGTGTCAAAAGCACGCGAGATGTCTGGGGAATGGCTCTGATTTCATTTCTGGCATTTAGGACCACACAACCAGTGTGGGAGAGCAAAAGCACATATCCAGAGGTGAGAGTGAACTGGTCTGAAACCGATGAATCCGAAATCATAACCAATGGAGAAGAAGGAAAGGATTAATGTCTGAAGTGATGATGGACTTCCATAACACTTGCTAATGTTTTGAGAGAGGCTGATTGGTCTGTAGTTTGCAGGTGATGTGGATTTTAAACCACAATTGTGATCGTTTGTTCCTCCCTGAAGGATTCTAACTGGCCGATTGGGAATCTATTTGACTTCAGGCAGAGTTTTAACGTTGTTCAAATTTGGTTCAAAATCCTACAAAAACCCTATCGACAACGTGATAAAAACTGATGTCCAACACAAGTCCTCCTGTGAAACATTTAATTTTCTATATGATACACCATAACACTGTCACCCTCGTACAATAAACTTAAGAATCCCATTGATAAGATCAAATGATTAAATTGATGAACTTAAGAATCCCCAACTTAAGAATTGGTTGTAATTATTATTTGGTTCTATCCATTTATTCTTACTTAGTTAACAGTTACACCAACCCGATCCAATTTACTTCTAATTACATCAGACAGTTTTATTCTAACTGACTTTGGTCAGTCCAAGGAGTACAAGCCACTGAGGGAGGGGGAGGGGGATGTGGAACAGGGTGTTAGGGGGGGGGGGGAGGGGAAGTAGAGGGAAGTAAGTAGGGGTTAACAAATAGATGTCAAGGTTAGGGAAAAAGGAGGGGGGGTGGGGGGAGGGGGAGATGCCATACCATCCTCACGTGCTTACACCCCATATTACATTCAAAGCCATTTTATACTTTCATGAGAGAGGGTTGAGGGATGTTCACCCAGACTGAAGACGTGTCCTTTAGACGAAAAGCCACCGGTACATTTATTCAGCTTCAGGTCACTCTGCTCCAGAACAACACATTTCTTAATCATGTTAGGGCAGAAGTCTTTTGGCCAGAAAGGACAGCCAATTCAACTTGCAGCATAAAAGTTACATTTCTGAGACTCCATTTGTTACAAATTTAAAATACATTAATATAAATTTTCCCCCACACTCCCTCGTTTTTTTTTTTTAAGAAAATTTTGAATAAATTTTTCTTACGACATGATTACCATGTCCATTCCTGAAGGGAAAAAGATTTCCATTACTTCAATGTTTCAATACACAATGGCAGCGAGATGCTCCATATCAGAAAAATGAGTGAGTTTCCATTTAAATTTATGGCCTGTTCACAGCATGTGTCAGCACATTGAAAACATGCTATTCAATCTGAAGATTGCGGTCAGGGTGTGGATAGTGCAAAGCACACAACAGGAAAACACAATCGGATAGCAAACTCCTTGAGCTGAGGAGAAGGAGATGTGGGCAAGTACAAGTTTGGGGCCGGACAACGGTTGAAGGAGCGCAGTGTGGAACTCCAGGCCGTCGTACATTGAAGCAACCAACAGCAAGTCAGATGTATTGCAGAAGCGGCAATCGAGAGTGGTGAGGCTGAAGAACATTCCTCCACGCAGACCCAACAGACGCCGCGTTAAAGACTTTGCCTCAACATTCTCCTCAGTGGGTTGTTTCTTTCTTTTCCCCAAATTGCTCCATCTTATCTCCTCAAGAAAGGGGCATGATCACGTGTTCGAATGCTCAATCATCCAAATCTGGGTTCTCCCATCGTCCAATCTTTGTTAGATCAAAATCGTACATTTCATTGATTAACTCATTCAAGCACTCCGAACAAACAAAGCATCAATTAAAAACAACAATCAATAAAACGTCATGGGCTCAGGTATTTCAATAACAGACTAACAAAGGTTCTTATAGAAGCATTTAACTTGCAATATTTGTCATATCAATATTTTAATCCCTTTCCTTGTTATTTTTCCCAAACAACAAATGATAATATACAGAAAACCCAGTTGTAACGTAAACTCAACATCCTCTCAATTTGCTATTTCCATCGACAATTTTAAACCTCTGACATTTTTCCATCTATCCACTTCTCTTCACGCAAAACCAGCAAACATGCTGCCATTTTCACTCACATACAAAAACCATCTATACTTCCTCTGACCCTTCTCAATACGAATCCATTTTCCTTCTATCAAAACGAAATAAATCATTTTAAACAGTTGTAAAAAAATTGTCGAAATTCACTTGTCAAATCTGTTACAAGCAAATATCATTTAAATTTCAGCTCAAACACTTCTGTATACACATGTGCTCGACTTCCCCAACCTTATCCCAGTCTTGAAAACATCTTTAAACTTCAGACTATAACATCCAAACTCCTTAAACAACTTTTGGTCAAAACAATAAAATTTCCTTTTAAAATCCATAAATCAATAAAACTTCAGCAATCTATCCAATTAAATCATGAATTTACCTTGACTGAATCGATTAAAGGATTACCACTGGTTGTTTGCAATTGCCCTTCCCAGCACAAGTTCAGGCAACCCACATTCCAGAACGAATAAAACAATATTTCAACGTCCCATCCGAGGGAAATCATCTATTATCTGTGAAAATTGCCCATGTGCCAACATCATCAAATCATTAAAATCATTCCAAATCACGTTCTACATAAAATCAAAATCTTGAAACATTTTCTGACACGTCCCCCAGAGCTTGCCAGACTTAACCTGCCGGGTGGTGTTATTACAAATCAACACAGAATGCAGCGAGAGCTCAACTCAAGACTTCACTTTCCGAATACAGTATAATCACATTCACGAATTGTTAATTCACAATTTATTCAAAATCCCTATGGTTGTAAAAAATAAAACTTCATCACTTTTTCTTAAATGGATTCACTTAAACATTCAAGTAGAGAGGGTCGCCACACACACCAAGGAACAAGGACAGGAAGTTCTCTCCACATCCAGTGGGAAGAAAAAAAAAAACTCTGACAAGACAAAATCTACAGTTTGGCATTACTCTCGTCTGGCTTCAACACATACACGTAAACAGCATTGCATATCATAGACCTCGCGTGTGACACGTGAACAAAATACCAATCACATTCTATCTCATCCTCTGAATCTGCATATGAATCGAATTTCACCCTAAAAGCAAAAGCTTGAACAAAGACTGCGTGTGAAGACATATCCAACCCCCCACAGATCGAGTGGTGGGGGGGTCTCACAGTGTAGTTTGCGACCTCGCGTGGAACCACAATCCCAAGAATGCATAACATGCATTTCAAACAGACCCACAGCTCCAACTCAGCAAACGAGTTAAAAAAATCGTCAAAATCCAACAGAACACGTTCCATTGCAGTGAATATTGGACTCGCAAAATTTTTTATCATTTTTTACTCTCAGCAACACATGCATCTCAATGCAAATCACCAGCCACGCTTCCAGCCGGTTAATCATCTCCTGCACTCTAGAAAAACGTTTCGTGCAAATCATTGCATTTACAAATCCGTAAACTCCACACAATATAATTATACAACCTCAGCTGCCAACAAACTTCCACTGGTTTCAAATGAAAAAAGCAACTCTTATTAACTCTTACAAACAGGTAACTTATAATATTTATCTATTTTAACCTATCTCGTGACGTCCTCAAGCCGTGGTCTCGGCCGATCTCATCACAGCCGGTCCCATATCAATGCAACATGTGGCATTTCCTCGCTTCATCATGCCCATTTAATTACTCGTCTGGCTCCTAACGAGCCTTCTTGTCATCTGACCTCCTTTCTTCTCCAGCAACTTTTCTAAAACAATTACAGTACTTATCGTTTACTTTAAAACGGACCCCTCCCGCCGATCCTCTTCTTTTCTCATCAATAAAATTATCTGACAATGAAACTTTTCTTTGTTCGAATGCGTTACCTGCTGAGCAGCTGTCTCCCTCAGCTCGCTCAAACCTTGTCGTTCCCTCCAGGACTGCCTCCGGCAGATTAAGCACCTCCGGTCACGAGCACCGCACCAACGTCGGTTCGAATCCTTAGTCTCCGGCACAAAACGTGATTGGGATTTTAACCCACGTGTGATCGTTGTCCTCCTGAGGATTCTAACTGGCCGACTTGGTGGAATCCTATTTGACCTTCAGGCAGAGTTTACGTTTGTTCGATTTGGTTATAAATCCTACAAAACCCTATCGACACTGATAAAACTGTGTCCAACAACAAAGTCCTTCCTGTGAAACAATTTATTTTCTAATGATACCCATAACACTTGTCACCTCCGGTAACAATGAACTTAGAGAATCCCCATTGATTAAGAATCAATGGATTAATTGATGAACTTAAGAATCCCCAAACTTAAGAATTGATTGTAAATATTATTTGGTTCTAATTCATTTATTCTTACTTTAGTTAAACAGTTACAACGCAACCGATCCCAATTACTTCTACTTACATCAGACAGTTTTATTTCTACTTGGTAACTTGATCAGTCCAAAGGAGTACAAGCCACTGAGATGCCATACATTCACGTGCTTTACACTCCTAATTTACATTTCAAAGCATTTTTATACTTTCATGAAAGAGAGGTTGGGGGATGTTTCACCCAGACTGAAGACCGTGTCCTTTAGACGAAAAGCACCGTACATTTATGCAGCTCGGTCACTCTGTCCACGAACAACACATTTTCTTAATCAGTTTTAGGCAGAAGTCTTTGGCCAGAAAGGACAGCCAAGTCAACTGCAGCATAAAAAGTTACATTTCGAGACTCCATTTGTTTACAATTTAAAATACATTAATAATAAATTTTTTTTCCCCACACAGGGATCTGTTTTTGGCACCTTTTTCTGCAGGGCAGTAATTGTTTGCTGATTTCCAAGCAGATGGCAGATGACCTGAGCAAATGAGAGGGGTAAATAGAACAAAGAGAAGGTGAAGCAAGAGCAGAGGAGCAGGTTTTTAGGACCGTGGCTGATGCCATCTGGACCGGTTGCAGAATCTGAGTCAAGGTTTGACAGCAAGCTCTTTGAAGCAAATAGACAATTGCTATGCTATATTTAGCTCAGTTGCCCTACTACATTGGGTAGTCCGATCGAGTCGAAAAAAAAGAATTCGTAAAAAAAAAATTCTGTTAAAAATTTTTTTTGATCTACTACCCTTATTGTTGGTCGTGGTGTCGGTCTGTTGGGTAGTTGATGGAGTCGAAAAAAAAATTTTTCGATTAAATTTTTTTTTTGTGATCCCTTATTTGTTGGTCGTGTGGCGGGTCTGTCCGTGTTGTGTTTGTCGGGGGGTTTGACTCCCTTGCAGTTGTTCATTTGATGAAATTTGGGTGGTAGGACAGTTTAATGACCTCGTTGTGCCGCGTAGGTACTGGTTTGCTAAGACCCCTTTGGTTGCCTAGCAACGGGACTTTGAAAATTTTTGAAAATCATAAAAAATTAATTTTTTCCAAAATCAAAAATCGGGCCATGACCGACTGTGGCAGTAAATTCAGCCATATTTTCAAAAATTTCCAGCCGGATCCTATGAAAACTGTGGAGAAAGTAGACTTTGAATGAACCCTGGTCGAAAACAATAAAAGAACGAAGTTCGTTATATCTCAGAGACTATGAGTAAGATATACATAAACTGTATGGTAGGTTCATGTATGTCCTATATATGTGTGAGAAAGAACTGTTGCTTAGGACCCCTCCGTTGCCTAGCAACAGCCGAAAAAACCTCTAAATGTGGGGTATTTAACGAAAAAAACATCTGCAGCATTAACCCTTGAAGCCGGAATCATGAATTTTCTTGTTCTTAATCCTCAGGTCATTCCCCATCGAACGGGCCCATCGCGTCAGGTCTATGGTAGTCGACCTACCCATGCCCGCCTACCGCTTGTGATATATGTATATATATATATGTATGTATATGTATATATACATATACGTATGTATGTATGTATATATATAATATAATGTATATATTATCGAGGTGTTTCAAAAAGTATCCAACTTAATTTTTCGTGCGTAAACAAATGAAGCTAGGAGGCATGGTTTGGTGCACGTATGTAGGCGATCCTAATTCATAGCGTGATATTTTCCCGCCTGCAGAAGCTGCAGTCGCGACAGAACCCGATGAGTGAGGAAGTGTAAGTGACGCCGTCGGATTTTTCGTTATTGACAAAATGATGGAAAAACTTGAACAACGCTACTGCACTCAAATTTTGTGTAAAGCTTGGCGATTCCCAAGTGGAAACGATCCGCAAGATTCAACAGGCCTTCGGGAACGAAGCAATGGCCACCAACACAGATAAAAGAGTGGTACAACCGCTTCAAAGATGGTCGCACATCAGTGGAAACTGAAGCACGTTCTGGTAGCCCTCAACATCCCGAAATGAGATCGTCATTGACCAAGTGGAAAACCTGCTGATGCAGGATCGTCGAATCACAATCAGAGAACTTGCAGACGAGGCAGGCGTCAGCATGGATCCGTTCATTCCATTGTGACTGAGGATTTTGGCTTAAGGAGAATCTCAGCGAAGTTCGTGCCAAAGCAGCTAACGAATTGGAGCAGAAAGCAACTCCTTTTGGAGATCTCACAGGACATGCTGCAGACTGTGAACAGTGATCCAACTTCTTCAACACAGTGAACAGTGATCCCAACTTCTTCAACACAGTGATCACTGGCGTGAGACCACAGTGATCCGCAATTTGTCAAACCAAAAAATCCGACGGCACTCACTATACACTTCCTCACTCATCTGTGGTCTGTCGGCGACTGACAGCTTCTCAGGCGGGAAAATATTCACGCATACGAATTAGGATTGCTTTACTACGTGCACCAAAACCACGCCTCCCTAGTTTTCATTTGTTTACGCACGAAAAATTAAGGTTGGATACTTTTTGAACACACCTCGTATATATGTATATATATATATATATATATATATATATATAATATATATATATATATATACGGTGTATATAGATACATATTATATATATATATATATATGTATATATATGTATGTATATGTATGTATATAGATACATCTGTAATATATATGTAATATTATGTATGTAATATATATTTATATGATATGTATGTATATATTATTATATATATATATATGTACGTATGTGTATATATATATATATATATGTATATACTATGGTTCTCAATTGCTCTTTTCCCTCTGCTCGATTGGCCAATAGTCAATTTGCCCTTTCCACTTCCCAACTTCCTATCCAAAAGGCGTTATAGAAATTAGAATTTGCTGTGACACGTCATCCGAGCGCACCGTCCTATTTCTGTCGGAAAGGCATTGCAGTGTGAGGAGTGTATCCAAGCATGCTTACCTTCACACTTTACAGCAGTTGGGGTGGTCAGCAAACCTGAAAATGGTCCTTTCCACCGAGGTTCCAAGGCTGTTTTCCTTGGAGTGTTTCACCAGCACGTAGTCTCCCGGCTGGAAGGTATGGTAGGGCCCTCCGCTGTTCCGGCAGTGCCTCTTTACCCTCGTGTGTATCGCTCGACAATCCTGGAAAGGTGTTTACAAATGTCAACAAAATTTCATCCATCATTGCAATGTCCAGCTTATTCATATCGGTTGAGCGGTTACCGGCAACCGCATCAGCCTCCCATTAAAACTTCGTGAGGAGGTAACCTGATTTCGGTTTATGGTCGACCGCATGCTCATTAATGCCAAAGGTAATGCGTCGGCCATTGCAACCCTGTTTCTGTTGTTATCTTTGACAACTTGTTCTTCAGAATTCCGTTCTGCCTTTCTAACGCGCCTGCTGATTGCGGGTAAATAAACACAGTGAAACGCTTGCTTAATTCCAACGCCTTACAGCTGCTTGCATGCACTTCCCCTGTAAAGTGTCCCCTTGATCATTGTGATAACTTTAAGGGATGCAAAATCAGCAGAAAAAGCTTTTCATCAAAGTGCTTTACCACAGTGACAGTGTCTGCCTTTGCACATGGGTATGCCCCACCCATTTGTAAACATGTCTACCACTACAAAACATTTTGAAGAAGCCGCATGACGGAGGCAATATTGATGAAATCTATTTGCAGGTGTACAAAAGGACCCCACGGACGGGGATAGACGCCTAACTTGCGCGTTTTACCTGTCATCTGTTATTTGCTGTTGACATACTGGCACTCCTGCAAAACCTCTCGGCTGCTTTCCCAATTCCTGCACATACCATGATTCTTGCACCTGTCTCACAAGTCCCCCTCTTGCACACATGTCCATCAAATGGGCCATGCGTGCAAGCCACGGCAGGATCTCGACTTGCGCTAAACTTTCCCATTGTTTATCCATCGTCCATCTCCATCCATTATTCTTCCTTTTGCCTGCCATTGTCATGGTCAATAAATTGGTGCTGCAGCTTGGATGGCAATAATATCTGGTAAGCTATATTGGGTGTAGCTTAACATGCTCATTTGGCTATAACGTGCCGGCATTACCAAGGAATGGAGTGTTCCGCAGCCACCTTAGGCGCTTTGTCTGCTCTATTATTTCCTTTATCCACGTTGTTGTTGTTAGTTTTTGGTGTCTCGGCACTTAATGAGAGCTATCGCTTTAGTAGCATGATGCTTGCTAGAAGCTCAGAAATTACACTGCCGTTCTTAAATGGGTGCCTGCGGAGGTTAAAAACCCTTGCATTCTCCAGATAGCACCTTTGTCATGTACCACGCCAAAATGCATGTTGGAATCAGTGTATATATTGACTGTCTGACCAGCTGACAATTCGAGAGCCCTAAATGAGGGTGCATTAGTCCGCCTGCTGTGCGGAGTAGTGCGATGCAGACTAGCTGCTTCCTTAATTGTGCCATCAGTACAAACTGCATAACTGCATGACCTGAACCATCCCTGACCTCGGTAAGCTGACCCGTCAACAAACAAGGTTGAGTCAGGATTCTCAACAGCTGGTCTTCAGTCCGGTCACCCATGGATACCACCTGGATCGCTTCGGAACAATCGTGAGATCGCCATCTCCTCTGTTGTAATAAGGAAGTGGATTAAGAACGTTACAACGCTCTATCTGGAGGTTCGGTCGGTGGAGCAAGGTCGTTTCATACTGCATCGTCGCGTATTAGTTAGTTTGTGTCTGTTTCTGTGTCAGAAGAGACGCTACGCATGGGGAACTCTCAGATAAGAGGATGACCCATTACGATTTCCGCCGTGCGTTTAACAGCAGAACTTGCCGCGGCACGGCTTGTAAGCGAGAGTGGCATGCCGCGTTCAACTGGTCTAACCTTCGGCTGAAGTATGCTATTGGGCATTGGCGGTCACCGTGCTGCTGCATCAGCCACAATTTGTGCAAACCCTTTTTACATGAGAATAAAGGAAAAACGGCTTTCGTAATATGGAAAGGCCAGAGCCGGGGCTGTCGAGAGTGCTACTTTCACTTTATAAAACACTCCTCCATTCCTTCAGGCCACTCGATTACATTGGGCTGATTCTTACCTACCACAACATATAGTCCTAGTCAGAATTGCATAATCGACAATCCACTGCCTGCAGTAGGTGCCATGCCTAGAACCGCATATCCTTTTTTGTACGAGGGCGGGTACTTCCGCAATTGAAGTTACCCTTCCCTTGTCCAACTCTCTTTCCCGTGCAAAATGTGGTGCCCCAAATACTTAACCTTCTCCACACCGTTGCAGTTTGTCTCTGTTTACTTTATGGCCTTTCTCGCCAAACGCCTGAAGCAGCTGCAGTGTATCTAATTTCACACGCTTCCCTATTTGGGGAACAAATTAGAAAATCATCCACATATGTAGCAGCACTGAATTCCCTCTAAATACTACATTATCTAGTCCTCATGCAGCGCCACGCGAAAACAATGTAGGGCTATCAGCAAAGCCCTGTGGCAGGACCGTCATGTATATTGGGCGCCATTATATGTAAAAGCGAATAAAATTGTGATTTCTTTGCAATAGGGACCGAGAAAAACGCGAAACACAAATCAATACCGTGAAATGAGTGGAGTTTGCAGGGATAGATGTTATCAGCACCTCTGCACTAGGTACGACTGGGTGAACACTTTGAATCACCTCATTTACCTCTCGCAGGTCTTGAACAAATCTCCACTTATCCTTCTGTGGCTTTTTAACGCAATATTGTTGTGTTACACGGACTTGAAGTTTACAACAATTATCCCTTGTTCTTTCAGTGATTTAATTACCGGTGCTATTCTGGCTTCCGCCTCTTTTCGGAGAGATATTGGCGTACATTTGGCCAACGCGCTCCAGGTTTGAGTTTGACCACTAAGGGTGCTGCGGGTCCACATTCTTGCGGAACCTCTTCTCGCAGACTTCTGAATCCTTCGTCTCACTTACAGTTTCTGTCAGCATCTCACGTTTTGGAGGCAGATCAATTTTCCTCACCATCCCTTGTAGAACCTGTTTCTTTAAATCACAGATCCATCCTTCATTATTCACCAATTTATGCACTGCCAATGTACAGAGTTGTGGAGGCAAGCCCACGCTGCCCCCTGCAGGTGATAAACCATAAAGCCTAAATCATTTGGGTGATATCCATCGCTGTGGTTATTGTATCATGCGAGTTACCTCCAATGGATACTTCGTCAATTGCTTCTGTCCTTCTGTGAGCTTAAAGTTCCACTGTAATGCCTTCTTTCCAATCATTAAGTGGCAAATTAAAGCGGCCATGTGGAACACCAGGATAAGAGTTTATAGCTGTGGGCTTTGAAAAAGCCAAGCCAACACAGGTGGTCTGCAAGATAATATGTAATGCTCCAACATCAGTCAAAATAAACATTCAAGTGTCTTGTCGTCATCCCACATCGTTGCTGTATTATTTTGTGTGAAAGAAAAGTTGAAGTCCATTAAAAGCTGGGGTCTGTCCATTACCCAGAAGAAACCCATCTTACCCCTCCTTCCTCCCTTCTCACAATGCTTTGTATCCACATTGATCAACAACCAATCGACTTTTGTGATGACTATAACACTACAGCAATAGTTGGAGTTCAGATTCACTTGAATCTGGCTATTAATGAGCTGTCATTGGGTGCAGGTCCCCTGAGCACCACAAAAGCGATCATCCTCATCATTGTGGGTGTATGTGTTGTGATGATGTGTATTATCATCACACACACAGGGATTTGGCCGCAACTCAAAAGTGTGTTCCACCTGCTCACAAACTATTTCTAAGAAACATCTCCCACCTTCCTACTTTCCATGCATGGGCAACCACCAGTTTTTGGTTTTTTTTCGGGCAATCCTGAGGGATTGTAATAATTAAAAGACGCAGTAAATTCGGAAAACATAATTTAGTCATTCACGGAGGCCTTTATATCAGACCTCAGCTCAGATGGTCTGCGTTAATGGACCCACTGAGCACAATACATTAATGCGAGCAAGGAGTGAATTGGTCATTTTTACACCAACTTTGAGTTAGCGAATACCTGAGCTGGTTGCCCAAGCTGGTATAAAGTTGATTGTGCATATATTTAGAATACCACAAAATAAATTCATTTTGTTTTGAAATAGATGAAGCAGCTGTGAAAACGAATCATGAACACAAATCTCTAAGCACCTCTGCTGCATTTCCACACATCTTGGTCATTCCAGATCTACAGTCAAACCCATGGTACCAGCCCCACCAGTACGTATGCCGGATGACAACATAGAATTCATCTCTCATCAGCAACCATCAGCACAGTAAGATGCCTGACACTGGAATTTCATCTCTCATCAGCACCAGCCCACCAGTAAGATGCCCATGACAACTGGAATTTCAATCTCTCATCAGCACCAGCCCCACCAGTAAAGATGCCCATCGACAACTGGAAATTTCATCTCTCATCAGCACCAATC
>CM068954.1:145963955-145978466 GCA_035128595.1 Eptatretus atami
GTCCCAGCGGTTGATAACCCGGGGGTTGGGGTGTTGATGGTACTGTATCGGTGTTAGAGTACCTCTGCCCCAGTGCTGCAGACAGTGAAAGTGAAGCCGTGAAAGGTGAGAGGCAAGAGCACCAGCCCAAAGGAGAGAGTAGTACTCCATCAGGAAAGAAAGATCGTGGTCTAGATGCAATTGGACCGGTTGCAGAATCTGAGTCAAGGTTGACGCAAGCTCTTTGACAGCCAAATAACAATTGGTTATGCTATAACTTTAGCTCAGTTGCCACTACTTACATTGGGTAGATCTGATCGAGTCGAAAAAAAAAGAAATTCGATAAAAAAAAAAATTCTGTAAAAATTTTTTTTGATTTCTATCCCTATTGTGGTCGTGGTGCTCGGTCTGTTGGGTAGTTGATGGAGTCGAAAAAAAAATTTTTCGATTTAAAATTTTTTTTTTGTGATCCTCTTATTTGTTTGGTCGTGGTGGCGGGTCTGTCCCGTGTGTGGTGTTTGTCCGGGGGGGTTTTGTACTCCCCTTGCAAGTTGTTCGATTTTGATGAAATTTGGGTGGTAGGACAGTTTTATGACCTCGTTGCCGGGCGTAGGTACTGGTTGCTTAAGACCCCTTTGGTGCCTAGCAACGGATCTTTGAAATTTTTGAAAAAAATCATAAAAAATTAAGATTTTTTCCAAAAATCAAAAATCGGGGCATGACCGGACTTGTGGGACAGTAAATTCAGACCATATTTTCAAAAATTTCACAGCCGGATCCTATGGAAAACTGTCCGAGAAGATAGACCTTTGAATGAACCCTGGGTCGAAAACAAATAAAAGAACGAAGTTCGTTATATCTCAGAGACTATGAGTAAGATATACATAGAACGTATGGTAGGTTCCATGGTATGGTCCTATATGTGTGAAGAAAGAACTAGTTGCTAATGGACGCCCTCCGTTGCCTTAGCTTAACAGCCGAAAAACCTCTAAATGTGGGGTATTTAACGAAAAAACAATTCTGCAGCATTTAACCCTTGGAAGCTGGAATCATGAATTTTCTTGTTCTTAAATCCTCAGGTCATTCCCCATCGAAACGGGCCCATCAGCGTCAAGGTCTATGTAGTCGACCTACCCATGCCCGCCCTATCCGGCTTGTGTAGATATGTATATATATATATGTAGTATTGTATAATATATCATAAACGTATGTATGTATGTAGTATATATGTATATGTATATATATCGAGGTGTGTTCAAAAAGTATCCCAACCTTAATTTTTCGTGCGTAAAACAAAATGAAGCTAGGGAGCATGGTTTGGTGCACGTATGTAGGCGATCCTAATTCATTATGCGTGAATATTTCCCGCCTGCAAGAAGCTGCAGTTACGCCGACAATCCCCGATGAGTGAGGAAGTGTAAGTGACGCCGTCGGATTTTTCGTTATGACAAAATGGATGAAAATACTTGAAACAACGCTACTGCACTCAAATTTTGGTAAACTTGGCGATTCTCCAAGTGAAAACGATCCGCAAGATTCCAACAGGCCTTCGGAACGAAGGGCCAATGGGCACCACACAGATAAAAGAGTGGTACAACCGCTTCAAAGATGGTCGCATCATCAGTGGAAACTGAAAGCCCACGTTCTGGTGGCCCTCAATCATCCCGATAATGAGATCGTCATTGACCAAGTGATAGAACCCTGCTGATGCAGGATCGTCGAATCACAATCAGAGAACTGCAGACGAGGCAGGCGTCAGCATTGAATCCGTTCATGTCCATTGTGACTGAGGATTTTTGGCTTAAGGAGAATCTCAGCGAAGTTCGTGCCAAAGCAGCTAACGAATTTTTTTGAATAAAAAGGCAGAAGCAACTCCTTTTGGAGATCTCCACAAGGACATGCGCAGACTGTGAACAGTGAATCCGCAACTTCTTCAACACAGTGGAATCAGTGATCCCAACTTCTCAACACAGTGATCACTGGCGGATGAGACCAAGTGATCGCAATTTGTCAAAATACAAAAAATCCCCCGACGGCACACATACACTTTCCTCAATCATCTGTTGGTCTGTTCGGCGACTGACAGCTTCTGCAGGCGGGAAAATATTTCACGCATACGAATTAGGAATTGCTTACATACGTGCACCAAAACACGCCTCCCTAGCTTCATTTGTTACCGCACTGAAAAATTAAAGGTTTGGATACTTTTGAATCACGACCTCGTATATTATGTGATAGATATATATATATATATAATATATAAATATATTATAATATATAATATACGTGTGTATATAGATACATATTATATATAATATATATATAATAGTATAATATGTATGTTATATGTATGTATATAGATACATCGTAATAATATGTAATATATATGGTAATGTATTATAGTATATTATATATGTAATATTATGTATAATATATATATATATATGTACGTATGTGTATATATATATATATATATGTATATACTATGGTTCTTCAATTGCCTCTTTTCCCTCTTGCCGATTGGCAAATAGTCAATTTGCCCTTCCACTCCCAACTTCCCTATCCAAAAGGCGATTATAGCAATTAGAATTGCTGTGACACGTCATTCCGAGCGCAACCGCTCCTATTCCGTCGAGAAGGCAAGGTTGCAGTGTGAGGAGTGATCCAAGCATAGGCTTTACCTTCACACTTTACAGCAGTTGGTGGTCAGCAATAACCTGAAAAGGTCCTTTCCACCGAGGTTCCAAGGCTGTTTTCCCTTGAGAAGTGTTCAACCCAGCGCCGACGTAGTCTCCCAGCTGGAAGGTATGGTAAGGGCCCCTCCGCTGTTCCGGCAGTGCCTCTTTCACCCTCCGTGTGTAACGCTCGCCAATCCTGGAAGGTGTTTAAAATTGTCAACAAAATTTCATCCATCATTGCAAGTCCAGCTTATTCATATCGTTGAGCGGTTTACCTGGCAAACCGCATCAGCCTTCCATTAAACTTCGTGAGGATGGGTAACCCGTTTCCGGTTATGGTCGACCGCATGCTCAATTAATGCCAAAAGGTAATGCGTCCGGCCATTGCAACCCTGTTTCTGTTGTTATATTTGACAACTTGTTCTTCAGAATCCGTTCTGCCTTTCTACAGCGCCTGCTGATTGCGGGTAAATAAAAACACAGTGAAACGCTTGCTTAATTCCAACCCTTACATGCTGCTTGCATCACTTCCCTGTAAAGTGTCCCCTTGATCAATGTGAATAACTTATAAGGGATTGCAAAATCAGCAGAAAAAAAGCTTTCATCAAGTGCTTTACCACAGTGACAGGTCTGCCTTTGCACATGGGGTATGCCTCCACCCATTTGGTAAACCATGTCTACCACATACCAAACATTTTTGAAGCCGCATGACGAGGCAATATGATGAAATCCTATTTGCAGTTTTACAAAAGGACCCCACGGACGGGGATGAGCGCCTAATTGCCGTTTACCTGTCATCTGTTGATTGTGCTGTTTGACATACTGCTCCTGCAGAACCTCTCGGCTGCTTTCCCAATTCCTGGATCATACCCATGGATTCTTGGCACCTGTCCTCCACAGTCCCCTCTTGCACAACAATGTCCATCAAATGGGCCATGCGTGCAAGCCCACGGCAGATCTCGAACTTGCGCTAAAAATTCCATTGTTTATCCACGCCATCTCCATCCATTATTCCTCCCTTTTGCCTGCCATTTTGTCATGTCAATAATTGGTGCTGCAGCTTGGATGGCAATAAATCTTGGTAAAGCTATATGGTGTAGCTTAAACATGCTCATATTGCTATACGTGCCGGATTACCAAGAGAAATGGAGTGTTCCGCAGCCACCCTTAGCGGCTTTGTCTGCTCTATTATTTCCTTTAATCACGTTGTTGTTATTAAGTTTTTGGTGTGCTCGGCACTTAATGAGAGCATTCGCTTTAGGTAGCATGATGCTTGCTAGAAGCTCAGAAATTACATGCCGTTCTTAAATGGGCTGTGCCTGCGGAGGTTAAAAAACCCTTGGCATTCTCCAGATAGCACCTTTGTCATGTACCCACGCCAAAATGCATAGTTGGAACAGTGTAAAAAATATTGACTGTCTGACCAGTCTGACAATTCGAAGCCCTAAATGAGGGTGCAATATCGCTCGCCTGCTGTGGCGAGTAGTGCCGATGGCAGAGCTAGCTGCTTTCCTTAATATGTGCCATCAGTATAACAAACTGCATAACCTGCATGACCTGAACCATCCCTGAACCTTCGTAAGCTGACCCGTCCAACAAACAAGGTTGATCAGGATTCTCCAACAGCGGTCTTCAGGTCCGTCACACCAAGGATACACCTGGATCGCTTCGGAACAATCGTGAATCGCCATCTTCCTCTGTTGGTAATTAAAGGAAGCTGGATTAAGAACGTCACACGTCTATCTGGAGGTTCGGTCGGTGGTAGCAAGGTCGTATACTGCATCAGTCCGCGTATTAGTTAGGTTGTGGTCTTTTCTGTGTCAGAAGAGACGCTACGCAGTGGGAACTTCAGATAAGAAGGATGACCCATTACGATTTCCGCGTGCGTTTAACAGCATAACTTGCCGGCGGCCAACGGCTTGTAAAAGCAGAGTGGCATGCCGCGTTCAACTGGTCCTAACCTTCGGCTGAAGTATGCTATTGGGCCATGGCGGTCACCGTTGCTGCCTGCAATCTAGCCAACAATTTGTGCAAACCCTTTTATTACATGAGAATAAGGAAAAACGGCTTTCGTAATATGGAAGGCCCAGAGCCGGGGCTGTCGAGAAGTGCTACTTTCACTTAATTAAAACACCTCCCCAGTCCTTCAGGCCACTCGATTACAATGGGCTGATTCTTACCTACCACAAACAATAATGTCACTTAAGTCAGAATGCATAATCGACAATCCACTGCCTGCAGTAGGTGCCATGCCTAGGAACGCATACCTTTTTGTACAGGCGGGGTACTTCCGCAATTGAATTACCCTTCCCTTGTCCAACTCTCTTTTCTCGTGCAAAATGTGGTGCCCCAAAATACTTAACCTCTCCTAACACGCAGTTGCAGTTTGTCTCTGTTACTTTATGGCCTTTTCCCTCTCCGCAACGGCCTGAAGCAGCTTGCAGTGTATCTAATTTCCAACGCTTCCCTATTTGGGGAACAAATAGAAAATCATCCACATATTGTAGCAGCAGCTTGAATTCCTCTAAATACACATTATACTAGGTCCCATGCAGCGCACGGCGAAACAAGTAGGGGCTATCAGCAAAGCCCGTGTGGGGCAGGAACCGTCCATGTATATTTGGCGCCATTATATGTAAAAGCGAATAAAAATGTTGAATTTCTTTGCAATAAAGGGACGGAGAAAAACGCGAAACACAAATCAATACCGTGAAATGAGTGGAGTTTGCAGGGAAGATGTTATCAAGCACCTCTGCACTAGTAATCGACTGGGTGAACCACTTGAAATCACTCATTTACCTCTCGCAAGGTCTTGAAACAAAATCTCCAATTATTCCTTCCTGTGGCTTTAACGCGGCAATATTGGTGTGTTACACGGACTTGAAGTTTACCACAATTATCCTTGTTCGTTCAGGTGATTTAATTACCCACGGTGCTATTCCTGGCTTCCGCCTCTTTCCGGAGAGAATAATTGGCGTAATTTGGCCAACGCGCTCCGGTTTGAGTTTGACCCTAAGGGTGCGCGGGTCCACTTCTTGCGGAACCTCTTCTCGCAGACTTTCTGAAATCTTCGTCTCACTTACAGTTCTCGTTCAGCCACTCACGTTGGAAGGTCAGATAAATTTCCGTCACACCATCCCTTGTAGAAAACCTGTTTTCTTTAAATCAACAGATCCAATCCTTCAATTCAACCAATTTATACTTGCCAAATGTAACAGAGTTGTGGAGGGCAAGCCAGCCGCTGCCCGCAGGTGATAAACCATAAAGCCTAATCATTTGGGTGATTATCCCATCGCTGTGGTTATTGTATCAATGCGAGTACCTCCAAAGGATACTTCGTCAATTGCTTCCTGTCCTTCTGTAATTAAAGTTCCACTGTAATGCCTTCCTTTTCCCAAATCATTAAGTGGCAAATTAAGCGGCCATGTGGAACACTCAGGATAGAGTTTTATAGCTGTGGGCTTTGAAAAAGCCAAGCCAACACAGGTGGTCTCAAGATAATATTAATTGCTCCAACATCAGTCCAAAAAAACATTCAAGTTCTTGTCGTCATCCCACATCGTTGCGTATTATTTTTGTGTGAAAATAAAAGTTGAAAGTCCAATTAAAAGCTGGGGTCTGTCCATTACCTACAGAAAACCCAATCTACCCCTCCCTTCCTCCCCTTCTCAATGCTTTGTACACATTGATCAACAAACCAATCGACTTTTGGATGACTATAACAACTATACAGCAATATGCGACGTCAGATTCACTTGAATCTGGCTATAATGAGCTGTCATTGGTGCAGGTCCCCTGAGCACCAACAAAAGGATCATCCTCATCATTGGTGGGTGTATCGTTGCTGGTGTGATGATGTGTATTATCATCCTCATCCACACACAGGGATTTGGCCGCAACTCAAAAGTGTGTTCCACCGCTCACAACATTATTTCACTAAAGAAACATCTCCCACCTCCTACTTCCCATGCATGGGCAACCACGCAGTTTTGTTTTTTTTGTCGGGCAATTCCTAGGGGATTGTAAAATTAAAAAGAGACGCAGTAATTCGGAAACATAATTAGTCAATTCACGGAGGCCTTTATATCAGACCTCCAGCTCAGATGGTCTGCGTTAATGGACCCCACTGATGCGACAATACCCTTAATGCGAGCAAGGAGTGAATTGGTCATTTTTACACCAAACTTTGAGTTAGCGAATACCTGAAGCTGGTTGCCCAAGCGGTACAATAAGTTGATTGTGCACTATAAATTAGAATACCAAAAATAAATTCATTTTGGTTTTGAAATAGATGAAGCAGCTGTGAAAACGAATCATGAAAACACCAAAATTCTCAAAGCACACTCGCTGCCCATTCCACACATCTTGGTCATTCCAGATCTAACAGTCAAACCCACTGGTAAGCCCGCACCAGTACGATGCGGATGACAACGAGAAATTTCATCTCTCATCAGCAACCATCAGCACCAGTAAGATGGCCATTGACAGCTGGAATTTCATCTCTCAATCAGCACCAGCCCCACAGTAGATGCCCATCGACAACTGGAATTTCCATCTCTCATCAGCAGCCAATCCCCACAGTAAGAATCCCTGACAAGCTGGAATTTCATCTCTCATCAAGCAAGCCCTCCACCAGTAAGTGCCCATGACACTGATTTCATCTCTCAATCAGCACCAACCCCCCAGTAAATGGCCATGACAACTGGAATTTTCATCTCTCATCAGCACCAGCCCCCAACCAGTAAAATGCCCATGAAAACGCAATTTCATCTCTCATCAGCACCAGCCCACCAGTAAAGATGCCGCATGGACAACTGAATTTCATCTTCTAGCCCCAGTAAATGCCATACAATGGATTCCATCCTCATCAGCCCAACCCCACTATTAAGTATACCCATGACAACTGGAATTTCATCTCTCATCAGCAAAGAAGCAGAGCTTTCCACATTTTGTCTGAGGTTGTTTTCTCCAGAAAACAGGACACAGTAGCATGACGCAAACGAGACTCAGCCAAAGTGTACCAATGTGAGTGTACCTAAACCACTGTGTTGAAGCTGTTGAGTTTGCAAAATTGGTAAAGGCTGGAAATTTAATGCTGCAAATGTTGTTGCCTTTGTTGTCCCTCATCACAGCCTCTTCAAACTATGGATTTGTGAGTGCTGTAATGTTGTGCAAAGCTTTGAAATCAAGGTTACATATGTTGTATGTTCACCATGCGCTTCCCTGTTGAAATGGCCCTAATACCTCCATCCTTAGTATCTTTCTCCCCAGATAAATCTGCAGATCTTTTATAATCCTACCCATGGGTAGTGTTATCATGGATCATTGCTTAACTTCAAACCTGTTTTTCCTATTTCTAAAGATGGCAGGAGGGACACCATTCAAGAGATTCAGTGCCAACAATATGGGATGACACTTTGTCGTGACAACATAGTTCACCAATTTGAATCAAAAATTTTGGTGTATTGTTATATGTACTCGCGAGTTAACCTCGCTTTGGTGATCTTGTTTCAAGCGTATGAACAATGTCTTCTGATATCCCTCATTTGGACGGTGGTATAGGCAACAAGAATCGCGCATCGATCTCTCCCAAAAAATAACCTGGGTTAAGTACAGAAGTAAAAATATGATTCCTGGATGTGCATATATTATACATCAATGATTATATAGCTCGGATAATTCCAATTCACTTGCCATTGGCCGACACCAGGAGTCCTGAAGCTCTTGTACTTACTGTCCCCTTCACAAGGCCCCACTCTCTCAGCTCACACTTTCGAGATTTGATGATCCTTTTAACAGTCGCTTGGTTTGTTTTACACTGAACAGGAAACTTGTAATGGGAGGGCATAGCGATTGCAATATGACACTTCTGAGATTCTTACACTTACAAAATAGGGGTCGTATGATGTGTTTTAAATGTACAATGTGGGTGGTGTTAACACCAGCTGACCAAAGCAGATGGGTAAAGAGCGGACATACATATATACATACCAACACTGTCGCATTTATAATATGGATACTTGCAGGGGTACGTGTTGCCGGGCAATGTCCGGGTCCCTCTTCCCCACCCTCCCTCCCCCACTCCTACCCCTCCATTCCCCTGCCTCCTCCCACCCCACCTCCCCCCACCCCAACTTCCTGCCCTTCCACCCCCTTCGCCTCTTCGCACCCCAACCCCTTCCCCTGCTTCCTCCCACCCCAACCCCTTCCTGCTCCACCAACCTCCTGCTTCCCACAATTTCGTCCTCCCCTTGAAGACAATTTGGATATGGCTGAAAGAAGTGATGATATGGATGTTTATCCTCAATCGCCAATGTAATCGATCTGGGGTGGTTCTAGTTACCAAAAGTTTCTTGTAGAGCTCTCGCCAAGTCCGCTGGAAAGAACTCAAGCAAGCCACTCCAATGAGCAACCGTTGATAAGAACGGCTGCTTGGCAAGCACTAGCCTATGCTGGTACTGAACAACCCACTGGACATCTCGACAGCATACAGTACATACTGTACACAAAACACCGACAAAAGACATGTTTTTTATTAATTTAAAGACTTCAAATTTTAATCACAAGTAACGGGCCTGTAGGGGCGGTGCCGTAGGTGTGTGCCAAGGTGGAGTGCCAGTATGTGCAGCCCTCTCTCTCTCAAACCTCGAAAAAGGCACATCCCGGCGGTTCCCCAGCAATATTCCTGCAAGTTTCAATCGTGCAAAAGAATAATAAAAAATAAATAAAAAACATAATTGTGAATTTGTGATGTCAATAGCACGGTCCTGTCATTGGTCGACAGATAAAATGGCCCGTACTGGGAACCGCTCGTCCGATTAATATCAAACCTTGAAAAGCACATCCGCGGGGCCCCCGCAATATTCCTGGAAAGTTTCCAAATCAGATCGGACCCGTCGATCCGTGAGCAAAAAAAAAAAAAAAAAAATGAATAAATAAATAAACATTAATTGTGACCGTCATTCGTGATGTCATAAGCACCATGTCTGTTCATTGGTCGACAGATAAATGGCCGTAACTTGGGAACCACTCGTCCGATCGATATCACAATCCTTCGAAAATGGCAACCATCTGGATTGGGGCATTATTTCAATTAGATCGGACCAACTCGTACATAAATGGGCCAAATAACTTGGGAAACACCTGGGAAACATATCAGGTCTCAGCGTCAAATTGGTGGACGTCATATCAAATGAAGAAAGAATTGTGACGCGCCCCTCTCTCTCGCCCCCCTCGCTCCCCCCTAGTCCGCCCCTCCTCTCTCCCCCTCCTCTCTCGCCCCTGCTCTCTCGCCCCCACTCTCCGCCCCCTCCTCTCTCGCCCCGTCTCTTGACTTGTGACCTGCCCCTCTCTCTCACCCCCTCCTTTCCCCCCTCTCCTCCCTCATCTCATCTCTCACCCCTCTCTACCCCTTTCCACCCCTCTCTACTCCCCTCTCTCTCCCTTTCTCCCCTCTCTCACCCCCTAATCTCGCCACTCCTCTCTCCCCCCTCACTCTCTTCGCCCCTCTCTCTCCGCCCTTCCCCTCGCCCACTCTCTCTCGCCCCCACTCCCACCCCTCTCTCACACCCCCCTCACCGTCCCTCTCTCGCTATCTTCTCGTCCCCATCTCCCACCCCCTCTCTCTCCCCCCCTCTCTTCCCCTAGTCTCCCTTCCTCTTCACCCCTCCTCCCTCGCCCTCTCTCTCAGCCCCACTCCATCCCCCCTCTCCCGTCCCCTCTCTCCAGATAACTGGTCGACACGATTAAATGGCCGTAAACTTGGAAACCGCTGTCGATAATATCAACCTCAAAAAGGCACATCCGCGGGTCCCAGCTACATATTCCTGCAAGTTTCAATCAGATCGGACCGTCAATCGTGCAAAAAAAAAACAAAAAAAAACATAAATAAACATTAATTGTGACGTCATTCGGATGTCATAGCATCCGGTCTCTCATTGGTCGACAGAAAATGGCCGTAACTTGGGAACTGCTATCCGATTAAATATCAAACCTTGAAAAGGCACATCCACAGGGTCCCAGCAATAATTCCTGGCAAGTTTCAATCAATCGGACCCTAATCGTGCAAAAAAATTATATATAATAAATAAACATTAAATTGTGAACGTCAATTCGTGATGTCATAGACCGTGTCCTGTCATTGGTCGACAGATAAGTGGCCATAACTCGGGACCGCCGCCGAATCGATATCAAACTCGAAAAGGAACATCCCGCTGGTCCCCGGCCATATTCCTGGCAAGTTTCAATCCGATCGGAGCGCGGTGTCGTCCGGTTATTAATTATAATTTGGGAAAAAATTGGCATGATAAGGTGAGAAAGGTGGAACGACACCTTCATCGCCTATATACACCTTTTTAACAACTGAAAAACAGTAAAAATGGCCGTAACTTGGGAACCGCTCGTCCCGATCGATCATCAAATCCCGAAAAGGCACATACCGCGGGTCCCCAAATATTCCCTGGCAAAGTTTTCAATGCAGAATTCGGACCCGGCGGTGTCGTCCGAGAAAACGGCGGTCGCAGACAGACAGACAGACAGACAAACAGACAGACAGACAAACAGAGATTGCTGGAATTAGATAGATAATATTTTCGTTCGAATGAAACGTACCTTGTTCAGTTTTAAAAAATGTACATAAATCAGAGGTGAATGTTGAGTGTGCGAAAGTGGAACGTGTACATTTCGATACAACTTTAAAGTGTTGTATGTACATAATTCGTTAAAGTGTACATGTAGAATGATAAACAGACTTTTGAATCACCTCATTGTACCTCTCGCAGGTCTTGAAACAAATCTCCACTATCCTTCTGTGGCTTTTTAACCGGCAATATTGGTGTGTTACACGGAACTTGAAGTTTCCAACAAATTATCCATTGTTCTTTCAGTGATTTAATTACCGGTGATATTCCGGCTTACGCCTCCTTTCGGAGAGGATAATTGGCGTACATTTGGCCAACGCGCTCCAGGTATGAGTTGACCACTAAAGGGTGCTGCCCCGATGATGCGACCCACGTCATTATACAATGCCGGGTCCCACATTCTCCGCGGAACCCTTTCTAGCAGACCTTCTAAATCCTTCGTCTCATTTTACAGTTCTCGCAGCATCTCACGTTTGGAGGCCAGATCAAACTTCCTCCACCATCCCTTGTAAGAACTGTTTTCTTTAAAATCAACGAGATCCACCCTTCGTATATCACAAATTTATGCAACTGCCAATGTAACAGAGTTGCGGAGGCAGCCAACCGCTGTCCCCTGCAGGCGATAACCATAAAGCCTAAATGCCTTTGGGTGATAATCCCATCGTTTGTGGTTATTGTTACATGCGAGGTTACCTCCAGATGATACTTCGTCAAATTGCTTCTGTCGTCCTTGTGAGCTAACTTCCGTAAATGCCTCTTTTCCAATCATTAAGCGGCAAACGGACACTTACCAACAACTTTCCCAAACGCGGAGCTAATCCCTTTTTGCAAATTCAAACATCATTCCCGGTGGCATCGTAGTAAATGTACAAATTGGGGGATCATAAATAAGTACGTGTCCGTTACCTGTGCATTGTCTAGGCAATTTTGCAATGCTTGGCTCTCTGCCAAAGAATCGCACCTAAAGCACATTATAAAACAATCATATTCGGCGGTTTTCGGCAACCTCCACCAAATCAACAACTGATGCGGTGCCAAATTAAAAACCATCATGCTAATTTGCCTTTCTTTGGGGGATGTCAACAAAACCTTTCTTGTACATGCTATCGTGCATCCTAAACTTTACACATAGCAAGTCTGAACCTAACAAGTTCACTGGTGGTGTGGTGGTGAGGAAGGAATGCATTGTTCCCTGCAGTGGTCCCACATCTTACGTAAATGTGGCTGTTGTGCCTAACGTTTCAATCTTACCCCATAAAACCCACATACCTGCACGCTATTCTCGATTTCTCAACACGCCTGGCAGTTCTTTGACTGCAATTGTGGAGCGAGTGGCCCCCGTGTCGACCAAGAAGGAAGGCTCCTTGCCTGAGATGTTAAGTATAGGTCGGCTCTCCGTTGGGCTCAATGTCAGCATTGCTCCTTCCATCGAGGTCCACTCTCATCCTGTCCAATAACCTTTCGTGAGTTTGCAAGTGGGGGACCTGGTCCCCCGTTTTCCTTTCCCCCCTTTTTGGGGGACAATTTTTCGTTTCCAATGCCTCTCTTTCCAACACACAAAACAAGCCGTCTGTGGGGAAGTGCCCCTCTTGTCTCTGTCCTTCCTGACCCTATTCCTGGCGTCTTCTTTGGGGTCTCATCCGACCGTTTTGCGGGGTCTTGGGGGTCACCTTCCCCTTTCAGTAGTGATTGCCGTGACCCCGCCTCTCCAAATCAGACTCCTCTTCCCATCTGAAATTGCAGGTCCCGAGACGAAAGGGAGGGTCAAGTGAGTCCCTCATCTTATCTCGCAAATACCATCTGAAACACTCTCCCTTAACCTACTTCCTTCTTTACGCTTCTCCTCATGTCTCACCGCACATTGGTCAGCCAAGTTGCAATAGCTGCGGGAGGGAGGGCCTGCCACCGAGCATCACATATTTTAATTGCTTTTTGCAGGGGTGGCGCAAGCCCTCCATTAGGAGTTAAAGTCAAGCAACCCCTTCAGGAATTTCTGCCTCTGTTGGAATTCCCCCTGCGCTAGGACCCTTGTATTAACCATGTTTAAAATTCCCCGCTCTCTCTCCCACTTTTTGCTGAATAGTACAAAACACTTATCCAATCCAAAGTTGGGGGCTTAATGTGCAAGTTTGGATGCATCATATAGCTATCTCCTAGCTCCCTGTCTGGCCTCATTTGTCCACTCTGCCCCTTCGCTCGCTGGCGTCTGCTATCTCTTAGCTCTTCTCCACACGTAGCGAGAGAAATCGCCTGGCACACAATGCCGATATCCCGGTTGTACATCGGTGTGTTTCCACCATTGGGCCATTCAAAATCACGAATTGTTGCCGGTTCATTTCGAACAATTTCCAAAATTCGGTCCAAGCATCGATCCTCAATTCATTTCTTAAAGTGTGATATACCACTACAGCAGGCTTACGCACTCGCCCTTCTCCTGCCTTGCGCTGCTGGTCCTGCTGACACTCTGGACATTTCTCACATGGGATAAGGGGGGCGGGGGAGGTACCGCTCCTTGATTATTTACTTCCCCCCACATATTGTCATCACAATCCTTACCTGGGATCTTAGATATATGGACTAATACGGTCCCCCAGTGGATTGGTCAAACAGCTGATACTGTGCAGCTGACTGAGATAGTCCCAGCCGGTTTGATAACCGGGTTGGGGTGTTGATGGTACTGTATCGGCTGTTAGAGTACCTCTGCCCCATGCTGCAGACCAGTGAAAGTGAAGCCGTGAAAAGGTGAGAGGCAAGAGCACCAGCCCAAAGGAGAGAGTAGTACTCCACAGGCGTGGATGAAGCTTTGTAAGTGGTCAGGAGCTCAGGTGGGCTGAGGAAGGACTTTGCACGACAGAGGATTCCAGTCGGCGATGGACTTTGGAGGCCAGGTTGGAATTGGCTTCCAGGAAACGATCATGGCAGAATAGTGAGAACCCAGAAGCTGAAAGAAAAGGACTTCTTCCAGAGGATTGTTGAAGAAAGTAGATGGGGGGGGGGGGTTCCAACACAAACAGTCCTTTCGGAGAGATCCTAGTGGAGTGTGAAGATTTGTCCGGATTGAAAGACATGTTCCACCCGTGTCGGAGCCAAGTTTGTGTATTTATCCAGATCTGCAGTGAGCGAAAGGAAGCTGCTGCTTGCCGATCTGAGGGATGACAGATGTAACGGCAGAGGGGTGAAGAGTCATCACAAAGAGATAAAGAGGAATTTTCCAG
>CM068954.1:145985009-146003927 GCA_035128595.1 Eptatretus atami
AAAGTTGTTTTGGGCTTACCAAAATGGTGGACACATTATTTTTCAAGTTACAAGTGTGGGCGGTGTCAGGCCAGCTTTCCAACCAATGGGTGGGTGAAGAGCGAACATACAAACAAACACTTGTCCCTTATACATAGAAATGAGAGAGATCATACACAGAACAGATTTGATTAGATGCCACCAGGATTTGGAGGAGGGAGAGAGGTTTGAGAGTTCAGACTTGAGCTTAGAAAGATGTTGTTTCTGGCTTTCGCCTGAGGGTAGATACACACTTGTTTCGGCTTTATGGAAGGACTGAGATTACTCAGTTTGGGTTTTGCTTTCATGAGGGCAAAGCAAGTTGTTTCAGGATATGCCTCCAACAAGCTTCACGTGAACCAGGGTGGGAGGAAGGGTAGGACAACTGAAGTCGATAGGGATAAAATCCTGTGCATGAGGGAGAGCAAGTTTTTGAAATAATTCCCAGGATGAGTTGATGTTGAGAAAGTAGTGAAGGGGAAGACCAGTCCAGAAGTTTGACTGGCTGCTTAGAGACCCTGCCAGTCGGTTTGAGTGAATGCCAGACTCGACGGGCTGCAACTGGTTCTCTAATAACAGCCAGAGAGATGTCCACGTTTGACAAGGACGTGGTCATGAAGAACCGATTGGAGCGGAGGAATACAGTCAGATATTTTTAGGGAAAATTTGTCAAAATCAGATCCAGAAGAGATGGAGTAGCCATTTGATTGAGATCCGAGTCGGGAAATTGACCGGATTGAGTCAGTCGCCCAATGAAGTCGGCAGAAACTTTTTCTGAAGTGCCATGACAGGTGGAAAGAGGTCCCACACCTAGCCAACTGGCATGATGACAATTGAAAGTCACCAACATATGGAGGAAAGAGAGAGTTTGGATGAGAAAGATAGAAGATCGTCCATGTTTTCGGATAGTGAGGTGTAAATGAGTCATCACTGTTTGGTGGACGTTACAGTACACATTAACATGAGGTGGGGTTGGAGGGGAAGCCATAGCCAGAGGTATTCCTGGGAGTGTGGGGCAGTGCAGGGAGATGGGAGGAATAGAGTCTTTGATGAAGAGAGCAACTCCTCCACGCCAGTGACGAGGCTCAGGTCTGGTCATACCGGAACGAGGGAGTAACGAAGGAGAGATACTTGGGAGTCAAAGACGTCTTGAGAGACGAAGTTTTCTGTTGGGGCAAATTATGGTCTGATTTGTCAGTGGCAACCTGTATGGAAAGATCTGGAAGATTTGAGGAAGGCCCCAGATAATTTGAGTCCACACTTAATGAAAGAGGGGAGGCAGGCCTTGGGTGGCAGGGAGGGAGGGGAGGGGGAGGGTAGGACAAGAGGAGGGGGGTAGTTGAGGAGAGTTGTTGAAAGCGTGGGGTGGGGGATGCATAAGATGGGTAATGGTGAGTTGTAGAAAAAATTTGTGAGGTGAATGGGTGATTTGGATCGGTAAACGCAAGAGGGTGGAAACAGATCACGTGGTTACGGGAAGAAGCACGTGGCTTATGGAGTGTATAGTCAAAGTGAATTTAATTTGTTTTTTAAATAAGGATGTGCGTAACATTCGAAAAAGGGAAGGTTGAAAGTAAAATGTGGAGGTTGTATGGTGAATTTTGGATCTGTATACACATGAGTGAAGCTGCGGGTCGATGAAAAGTATCAGGAAAAGGGTGGAGAGAAGACACGTAGTTACAGATGTGTATAGAGAAAGGATACACAGGAAAATTATAATTTTTGGATGTATTTTAAGAAATAGGTAAAATTCTGGAAAATGAAGGTTTGTTGGAAGAAATCGTGAAGGTAATGGCGAGAGTGGGGTCAGCTTAAGTGAGAATAGAAGATGGTGTGGCGTTCGTGCATACAAATGATTTGGGAGTGCTATTATGTTTGTCAAGCTTTGAAAGATCAAGTTTTACATGTTATATGATTGTTCAGCATGTGATTCCCTGGTTAGAAAGAGCTGTACAATTTCTCATCGGTATCTTTCCTCCCGATAAATCTACAGAATACTTTCATAATCCTTCCCAATGGTAGTGCATTGTGCACCAGTGCTAAAACTCAACCTTTTATCTCCTAAAGATGGCAGGAGGGACATTAATTTACATTCTTAATCCAAACAATATTGGGATGAATCTTTGTATTGAACAAGTAGTTGGGCCAATTTTGAATTTAAAATTGTTTGATTGGTTGTATGTACCATAACAGAATTACTCACTCCAGCAGGCGATCTTGTTTTCCAACATATTACACATTCTTCTGACACATTGCATAATTTGGTTGGTGTATAGCAACAGACGCTGCCTGGTCGTCCTTCTCGTAAAAATATAATTTAAAAAACCCAGGTTAACGTAACATAACACTTTGTGGCAATATAATCATCATGGCTATACTACTGAGAATTCAAAATTGAAACTTGGCCCATGTTCTGACATGATGGCCGAAAGCCCGAAGCGGATACATGCTGTTGCCTTTGCAATGCCCCCAAATGTCCATCAGTTCCACCTTTCCGATATTTTACACCGCCCCTCCCTTTCATCTCCAGGCACTGCATGACATCATTGCCGGTTCTCACACAAATACAAAGGCACGTGCCGGTTTTCACTCCGTGGTTATTACGAAACTAAAGAATTCGTAAGTTGTTGATTCACTTTCGGATCTGTTTGTTACTTATGAAATCTTAAAGATTTCGTAAAGTATAATTGATGACTTCCGTTCTGTTTGTTTGTTTGTGAGTTTGGTTTTGTTTGTAGGCGACGATAACTCGAGATCGGAATACTACCAATGTCAAATTACCCACGTGATGTCAGGAGGGTGATGGCTTAGTGTGGATTCAGAATTTTGGTCAGAATCCGGTCAAAGGTCAAGGTCACAGTGAGGTCAATATATTCGATTTTTGATGTTTGGTGGCAGATAAACTCGAGAAACGGAAGAAGCCTACCAATTCAAAGTTACACCACCGTGATTTCAAGGAGGGTTGATGGCTAGTGCTGATTTAGATTTTGGTCAAAATCGGTCAAAGGTCTAAAGGTCACAGTGAGGTCTAAACATAATTCCGTAAATTCAATGTGAGAAATGGAGATTTTTGCTTCGCTCAGACGTTGCGAGTTCGTTTTAACTTCGATTTTAATTTTTGTCTTCGTTTGCGATCGCTTTGGGACGCTTAAACTCGTTGTCCGAAATTCTGGTAAATAACGGATGTTTTGGAGACGTTTTAAGATTGAATAAAAATATTTCACTCGACGCGTCACGGTCGTCACGGGAATGCAGTGCGCTCGAGCAGACGCGTCGTTGCCCACGTAAAGGTTTTTTCCGTGTGGCGCGCTGACCGTGTTTTCGATAAAGTATGGTGTTTAAAAGTCATTTTTATCCCAATAAATAGGTTAATCGTCGCATGCCTGACTCGTGACAGTCGGATTATGTAAAGATTGGTTGGTGGATGGCCGAATTATTCAGTTTTGGTGACTTTGATAAAATAATATTAAATAATGCGTGAGAAATGGAGATTTTAGGCTTCGGTCCGATCGTTACGATTTTTGATGGTTTGGTACAGAATCATCGTAGAAACTTCGGTTTGCGTCGCTACTTCTCAAGAGACAGCTTTTATTAGACAAGGTCAGAGGTCAGTTGACGAATTTCGTAAGTACCAGTCTATGACTGCTGTTTAGATTTTCGTAAGTATATTGATCACTGTCCGTTTCTGTTTGTTTGTTTGTGTGTTTTGTTTGTGTGTTTGTTTTTTTGTTTTTAGCAGGATAACTCCGAGAAAATGAAGAAGTTACAATGTATAAATTACACACGTGGATATTCACGGGAGGGTGATGGCTATCGCTGATTAGATTTTGGGGTCATCGGTCAAAGGTCAGGTCAAGTGAGGTCAAACATAAAAAATTATAAATCGAGAACGGAAAGAAGCTACTCAATGTAAAATTTACACCACGTGTTCAGAGGGTGATGGCTATCGGCTGATTAGATTGGTGCCAAAATCAGGTCAAAGGTCCAAGTCACAGTGAGGTCGAAACATCAAAAAAAAATGATAACTCGAGAAACTGAAGAAAGCTACCAATGTCAAAATTACACCACGTGATTCAGGAGGGTGATGGCTGCGCTGCTGATTAGATTTGGTCAAAATTCGGTCAAAGGTCAAGGTCACATTGGGTGAGGTTCATAACATTCGATTTGTGATGGTTTTGGTGCAGAATCATCGTAGAAACTTCTGGTTTGCGTCGCTACCGTTCTCTAGAGACAGCTTTATTAGACAAGGTCAGAGGTCAAGTTGACCGCTTTCGTAAGTACCAGTCTATGAACTTTGTCTGTTTGCGGTTTGTGTGTGTATTTTTTGTATTGTTTGTCTTGTTTGTGTGTGTATTGTACGGCACAATAACTCTAGAAACGGAAGAAGCTACCAAGTAAATTACACCAGTGATTCAGGAGGGTGATGGCTTGCGCTGATTAGGATTTGGACAAAATCGGTCAAAGGTCAAAGTCACAGTGAGGTCAAACATCCAACAAAGTTATATACCGAGACGGAAGAAAGCTACCCAATGTTCAATTAACACCACGTGGATTCATGGAGGTGATGGCAGCGCTGATTAGATTTTGGTCAAAATAAGGTCAAAGGTCAAGGTCACAGTGAGGGTCAAACTAATTCGTAAATTAATGTGAGAGAAATGGAGTATTTTTGGCTTCGCTGACGTTACGAGTCTTCGTTATTTAACCTTCGATTTTAATTTGTCCTTCGGTTTTTGCGATCGCTTAGGACGCTTAAAACTCGGTTGTCGAAATCTGGTAAAAACGGATGTTTTGGAGACGTTTTAGATGTATAAATAAATATTTCATCGATCGCGTTACGGCGTCCATGATGCAGTGCGCTCGAGCAGACGGCTGTTGAGTTACCGTAAAGGTTTTGCGTTGCGCTGAACGGTGTTTTCCGATAAAGATGGTGTTTTAAAAGTCGATTTCTTATCCATAAATGGTTATCGTCGATGCTGACCGCTGAGCCGTCGGATTATGTAAAGATTGTTGGTGGGATGCCCGATTATTACGGTTTTGGTGACTTTGATAAAATAAATATTGAATAATTGCGTGGAGAAATGGGATTTTTCTTCGCTCGCGTTCGAGTTCGTTTAACTTCGATTTTAATTTTGTCTTCGGTTTTTGCCGATCGCTTAGGGCCCTGTCACCTTGACGTAAGCCAGCAAGGCAACGTATAAAAATTGGATCTAAATCGTTGACGTCGCTAATTTTGAATGTTTTTTTTTTGAGTTTTTGGCGTATTCAACGTGTTGGTCGTTTGCATAAAACATATTAGTAACGGGCACAGAATGCGTTTCGTTGTGTTATACATAAACTTACGCAACGAAGCCTACCTTGTGATCGCGTTCAAACTAAGACAAGCGATAGTTTCAACTACCCTTTGCGCGCTATACGTATCGCCGGCGACTTCGTGGCGTAGCCTGTTGAGACTTGCCGGACGCCGATTGAAATCAACTGCCCGAAGATTTTTGAATTGTCAACATTGCAGTCACAACCTTGACGATTTTGCCCAGCGTATGCCATTCTATGAAAAATGGGTTACAACGCTAGCACAACGTCAAATACGGCTATAGGAAGTTGAGTAATACGTTTAAAGATTATGCTCGAAATCATTGAAGTAACGCCTGTCATATTACCTAGTCCGTTTACGGTCGTGAAATTTCAAGCATGCTGAAAATTTTAAGACGTACTCGACGTAAGGCTCACACGTTTTCGCAGCGTTGGATCTGTTTCTTGCACGTTCCGCGACTGTTTAAACACGGCGAACACACGTACTGGTAGGTTTACTCATAAGTCGAAGCACGTCAAGTTAATGGCAACTCATACTTGAAAACCCAATTTAAACCGTTGAGTACGTGCTTTGAAACAAATGAGTAAACGTCAGCTTAGCCTATGTTTAAACGTGCTTGGGAAAGTATGAGTAAAGTGCATTGAAACTTGTATAACTGGCCTTGAACCAATGCTACCGTGCTATGAACGTAAGAGTAACGTGCGTTTTAACCTATGTGTATGCATGTTTGAACCTAATAAAACGTGCATCTAACCATTGAAATAACCATGCTATGAACCCTATTGTAACGTATGTATACGCACAATTGTCGTATGAGACGAATTTAAATTGACGTCTTCGGACAACCCAGAACTTACTGAAGTGTATTCTAACTTACATCTACCGTGTCACTGACGTATTGGCAGCGTTTAGGGAATTGGTACAATACAAAATGGGCTTCACAAGAGGAACCCATCATTGTTCAGGCTCATGTTGAGTAGATGTCAAAGCCAGTAAGTATCCAGTAGTATAAAATACTTATTAGCAGTAGTGGTGTGCGTGACAGTAGTAAAATAGTAGTAGTTAAGATTTGTAGTAGTAGCATTGGTAGTAGTAGAATGTCTACACAGTAGTAGTAGTGGTATGTCTATGTCAGTAGTATAGTGTAGTAGTAGTAAATGTCTATGTCAGTAGTAAGTAAGTAGTAGTAGTTGTAAGTAGTAGTAGGTCCATGTCAGTAGTAGTATGCTATGTCAGTAGTAGTAGTAGTAATATTCTATGTCAGTAAGTAGTAGTAGTAGTATATTGTAGTAGTGGTAGGCCATGTCAGTAGTAGTAGTGGAGCGTGATGGGAGGGTGTGGGTGATGATGGTCTCTTATCGTCCCGAATGGAGACTATTTGCACCATTGTTCGAATGTTCTTTTCGGCTATTTTTTTTTTCCTCATTCCCATCGATGATTCTTGTTTTACTTTTAGTTTAACGACTTTGACAAATGCATATGTACTCGTAAGAACACAGAACGCTCGTAACTTATACATAAGTTATCCAACGATTGTTATCGTGTTTTAGGCGTCCACAACCTATGCCACGATAAGTCCAGCGTATGCCATAGCGTAATATTCCCAAGCACGTTATTTCATAGTTAAATAGTCACATGGTACCCTAAACATTACTTTGATGTGTTTCGACGTATCGAGGAACTTTCAAGTTGCGTGTTGCGAAGTGTGAACAACGTTTGTGTAGCTGTGCTTACAAAACGTTACTCATAGTTTAGAAATAAGTTTGGGTACGCGAATGTTTACCTCTACGTGTTTCGACTTAATGAGTAACATACAATAACGTGTGTCAACGATCGGCATAACTGCCAAAAACCTATGGCCGGCGAGCGGAACGTGTGAGACAAACGCCGAGTACGTCGTAAATTTTAAGCATTCGAAAAAAAAGGAGAACAAGCAAAAAGTCAACGATAAAGCCAGCTACAACGACTTAATGGCAGTGTTTTTCAAGGGTATTCCTAACGTATAACAAAACTTACCCTATAACTGTATTCGACGTGGTGCCAGCGTATTCCGGTCAAATTGTAAAAAAGGCATACGTTCGCTAACTCGTCAAGGTGTGAACAGCCCCTTTAGGAAGCTTAAAACTCGGTTGTCGAAAATCTGTAAAAATCGGATGTTTTGGAGACTTTAAGATTGTTAAAAATATTTCACTCGCGCGTCACGGGTCGTCCCGTGGTGGCAGTGCACTGAACAGAGGCCGGGTTGATCACGAAAGGTTTTGCGTGGTGCGCACTGACGGTGTTTTCGATAAAGATGGTGTTTAAAAGTCATATTTTATCCATAAGGTTATCGCGCATGCCTACTCGCTAAAGCCGTCGGATATTAAAGATTGTTGGTGGATGCCGAAATAATTACGGTTTTTGTTGACTTTGATAAAATAATATAAAAAATTGCTGGAGAATGGAAGATTTTTGCTTCGTCGACGTTACGATTTTTGGATGGTTTGGTACAGAATCATCGTAGAAATTCTGGTTTTGCGTCGCTACCTCTATAGGAGACAGCTTTTATTAGACGAGGGTCAGAGGTCAAGATGACGATTTCGTAAGTAACCAGTCTATGAATGCTGTTTGTGTGTTTGTTACTTAACGAAATCTAAAGATTTCGTAAGTATATTGATGAACTTCCGTTTCTGTTTTGTTACTTACGAAATCTAAAGATTTCGTAAGTATATTGATGACTTCCGTCCTCTTGTTTGTGTGTTTTGTTTGTGGTGTGTGTTTGTTTGGTTTGTAGGCATGATAACTCGAGAACGGAAAGCTACCAATGTCCAAAATACACCACGTGATTCAGGAGGGTGATGGCTAGCGCTGATTACATTTTGGTCAAAAATTCGGTCAAAGGTCAAAGGTCAGCAGTGAGGTCAAACATAATTCCGTAAAATTCATTTGGAGAATGGAGTATTTTTGCTTCGGTCGACCGTTACGAGTTCGTTTTAACTTCGATTTTATTTTGTCCTTCCGGTTTTTGCGATCGCTTAAGGACGCTTAATACTCGGTTGTTCGAAATTCCTGGGTAAAAAATCGATGTTTAATGAGAAATTTAATGTTGGGTGTCATATCTGAGGGTTACTGAAGATTATGCTAATGAGGGGGATTGTAAACACGCATTACGCGTCGTTTAAAGTCAATTTCAACCTGTCTTCAATTTTGGGTAAGGTTAATGTATGGTCTAACACTCGGTTGTCGAAATTCTGGTAAAATCTGATGTTTTTATGAGAGGTTTGAATACAGAATCATCAAATAAGAAACTTCTGTTGTGGCACATACCTTCCTCTAGAGACAGTGTTTATTAGACAAAGTCAGAGGTCAGTTTGAACGATTTCGTAAGTACCATCTATGACTGCCTTGTTTGTGTGTTTGTTTGTTTGTAAGCACGATAACTCGAGAACGGAAGAAGCTACCAATTGTCAAATTACGCACGTGAATCCAGGACGGGTGATGGCTATGCTGATTAGATTTTTGGTCAAATGGTCAAAGGTCAGGTCACAGTGAGGTCAAATATTCGATTTTTGATGTTTGGTTAGCAGGATAACTCGAGAACGGAAGGAAGCTACCAATGTTCAAAATTACACCCGTGAATTTCAGGAGGGTTTTTGATGGCTAGTGCTGCTTAGATTTTGGTCAAAAATCGTCAAAGTCAGGTCAAGGGAGGTAAACATCCAAAAATGATAGATCGAGAAACGGAAAGAAGCTGCCAATGTCAATTACACCACTATCAGGAGGTGATGGCTAGCGCTGATTAGATTTGGTCAAAAATCGGTCCAGGTCAAGTCACAGTGAGGTCAAGACATCCAAAACATTCGATTTTTGATGGTTTGGTACAGAATCATCGTAGAAACTTCTGGTTTGCGTCGCTACCTTTTCTGGACAGCTTTTAATTAGACAAGGTCAGAGGTCAAGTTGACGATCTTCGTAAAGTACCAAGTCCTAATGACTGCTTGTTTGTTTGTTTTGTATGTTTGTTTGTTTGTAGGCAGGGGGGTCGATAACTCGAGACGGAAGAAAGCTACCAATGTCAAATTACATTTCACGTGATCAGAGAGGGTGAATGGCAGTGCCTGATTAGAATTTTTGTCAAAATCGGTAAAGGTCAGGTCACAGTGAGGTCAAATATTCCGATTTTTGATGGTTTGGTACAGATTACTCGAGAACGGAGAAGCTTACCAATGTCAAATTAACCAACAGTGATCAGGAGGGTGATGGCTAGTGCTGATTAGATTTTGGTCAAATCGGTTCAAGGGTCAAAGGTCACGGTGGGGTCCAAAACATTCGATTTTTGACTGGTTTTGGTAGCAGAATATCGTAGAAACTGTTCTGGTTTGGCGTCGCTAACCTTCTCTATGAGACAAGTTTTTATGACACAAGGTCAAGCTCAAGTTGACGATTTCGTAAGTACCAGTCTATGACTGCTTGTTATCTTACGAAATCTAAAGATTTCGTAAAGTATATTGTGAACTTCCGTTTCTGTTTGTTTTTGTTGTTTGTTTTGTTGTTTTGTTGTAGGCACGATAACTCGAGAACGGAAGAAGCTACCAAGTCAAAATTAACACCAAGTGATTCAAAGGAGGGTGATGGCAAGTGCGTTAGATTTTGGTCGAATCGGTCAAAGTCAAGGTCATAGTGAGGTCAAATTATTTGGATTTTTGATGGTTTGGTACAGAATAAACTCGAGAACGGGAAGAAGCTACCAATGTCAAATTACACCACGTGATTCAGGAGGGTGATGGCCCCTTATGCTGATTAATTTTTGGGTCAAAATCGGCAAAGGTCAGGTCACACTGAGGTCAAACATCCAAAAAAATGATAATCGAGAACAGAAGAGCTACCAATGTCAAATACAACCATGTGATTAGGAGTGGTGGCTAGCGCTGATGAATTTGGTCAAAATCGGTCAAAGTCAAGGTCACAGTGAGGTCAACATCCAAACATTCGATTTTTGATGGTTTTGGTACAGAATCATCGTAGAAATTCTGGTTTGCGTCGCTACCTTTCTCTAGAGACAGCTTTATTGACAAGGTCAGAGGTCAATTGACGATTTCGTAAGTACCAGTCCTATGACTGCTTGTTTGTTTGTTTGTAGCACGATAACTCGAGCGGAAGAAGCTACATGTCAAATTAGACCCAAAGTGATTCCAGGAGGTGTGGCTTAGTGCTTGATTAGATTTTGGTCAAAACTGTCAAAGGTCAAGGTCACAGTGAGGTCAACATCAAAAAAAAAATATAACTCGCGAACAGGAAGAAGCTACCAATGTCAAATTACACCCGTGATTCAGGAGGGTGATGGCTACGCTGATTAGATTTTGGTCAAAATTTGGTCAAAGGTCAAGGTCACAGTGAGGTCAAACATTGATTTATGATGGTTTGGTACAGAACTCATCGTAGAAACTTCCTGGTTTGCGTCGCTCCCTTCTCTAGAGACAGCTTTTTATTAGACGTTAGAAGGTCCGTTGGCGATTTCGTAGTACCAGTCTATGACTGTTGTTACTTACGAATCTAAAAGATTTTCGTAAGTTATATTGATGACTTCCCGTCCTCTGTTTGTTATGTGGTTTGTTACTTACGAAAATCTAAAGATTTAGTAAGTATATTGATGAACTACCGTTTTCCTGTTGGTTTGTTTGTTTGTTATCTTGCCAAAACGAAGTTTTTGCAAAGATATGTAGTCAGTCTGTAGTTTTTTTAATTTATTTTTTTTTTTGTTTGTCTGTAATCACAAAAAAAAATTCTGCAGACCACGTTTTCATTCGGGAAAATTTTGTAACTTCGCATATCAGAGGCCTATGGAGGTCCCTTTCAAGGCCATAAAAATTTTGAAGGTCAGTCAAAAGGTCAAGGTCACTGTAGCAAATCTAGGGGAATCAGACAAAAACCCTTATTTATTATTGAGTAATTTTGACGGAATCGTCCTCAACTTCATGGGAATATAGTTCATCGTCTGGCGCTCAGCTGATTAATTTTGGTGGCGTTGGCCTGACTTCATGTGTTTTTTTTTGTTGTTGTTTGTTTTTTTTTTATCTGTAAACATATAAAATCACTCGCAGAGCACAGTTATCATTGGAAATTTTTTGTACTTCGCATATAGAGGCCTATAGAGGTCCCCTTCAGCGCATAAATTTGAAGGTCAAGGTCAAAGTCAAGGTCCTTTGTCGCAAATCAGGGGGTGACGAAACCACTTATTTTTTGAGTAATTTTGATCGGATCGTCCTTCAAAACTTCATGGGAATATAACGTTCATGGTCTTGGCAATTCAGCTGATTAATTTTTTGGTGGCGATTGGCCTGACCTTCATGTTAACGCCTAAGGTCAAACATATTTGCCCCAAGGGTCAAATTTTCAAAGTTTTAGGAATCATATCGTGTAGTACTTCAATTGGAACACCTAGATGAGTGCTTTCTAGATATATCAAGCTTGAGACATTATGACTGATTTGGTACGTTATGAGGCAAACGCATATTTTTCATGGTTACTCTGTAGAACGATTCTCATCGGTCTCTCGTAGGCAGATATTCCCTCAAGGAGTCGCTCCTGGTGGTGCAGCGCTGTTCACCTCAGTGTGACCTTAAAGAAGTCACACGTGGTCACCTTTTGGCAAATACGGATTCACCCCCTACGGGTGACAATTGGTTATTACTTCGAATCTAAAGATTTTGTAAGTATATTGATGATTCCGTTTCTGTTGTTTGTTTTGTTTGTATGTTTGTTTGTTTGTTTGTTGTTTGTAAGGCCACGAATACTCGGACGGAAGAAGCTACCAATGTCAAATTACACACGTGATTCAGGGAGGGTGAATGGCAAGTGCTGATTAGATTTTGGTCGAAATGTCAAAGTCAAGGTCACAGTGAGTCAAATATTCGATTTTTTGATGGTTTGGAAAGATAACTCGAGATGCCGGAAGAAGCTACATGCAAATTAACAACGTGATTCAAGGAGGGTGATGGGCAAGTGCTGATTAGATTTTTGGTCGAAATCGGTCAAAGGTCCAAGGTCCACAGTGAGGTCAAATATTCGATTTTTGATGGTTTGGTACGATACTCGAGAACGAAAGAAGCCCTACCATGTCAATACACCATACTGTGATTCAGGAGGGTGATGGCTCGTAGCTGATTAAGATTTTGGTCAATAATCGTCAACAGTCAAGGCACGGTGAGGTCAAATTCAATTTTTTGAATGGTTTGGTAGCAGAACATGAAGACTCTGGTTTGCGTCGTAACCTTCCCAGAGACAGCTTTTAATTAGACAAAGTCAGAGGTCAAGTTGACGATTTCGTAGTACATCTATGACTGCTTGTTTGTTTGTTTGTTTTAGGCACGATACTCGAGAACGGAAGAAGCACCAATGTCAAATAAACCACGTGATTCAGGAGGGTGGATGGCTAGTGCTGATTAGATTTGGTCAAAATCGGTCAAAGGTCAAGGTTCACAGCGAGGTTCAAATATTCCGATTTTTGATGGTTTGGTAACAGCGAGGTCAAAATCATTCGATTTTGATGGTTTGGGTACGATAACTCGAGAACGGAAAGAAAGCTACCTGTCAAATTAACGTGATTTCAGGAGGGTGATGGCAAGTGCTGATTAGATTTTTGGGTCAAAATGGTCAACGGTCCAAGGTCACGGTTGAGGTCACATTCGATTTTGATGGTTTTGGTACAGAATCATCGTAGAAACTTCTGGTTGGCGTCGCTATACCTTCTCTCTAAGACGCTTTATTAAACAAGGTCAGAGGTCAACGTTGACGATTTTCTAAGTACGCAGTCTATGACTGCTTGTTTGTTTGTTTGTAGGCACGATAATCGAGAACGGAAAGAAGCCTGCCAATGTCAAATTACACCACGTGATTTCAGGGGGTGATGGCTAGTGCGATTAGATTTTGGTCAAAATCGGTCAAAGGTCAAGGTCACAGGGAGTCAAACATCAAAAAAGTTATACTCGAGAACGAAGAAGCACCAATGTCAAATTAGGACCACGTGATTTCAGGGGGTATGGTAGCGCTATTAGATTTTGGTCAAAATCTGTCAAAGGCAAGGTCACAGTGAGGTCAAACATCAAAAAAATATAACCCGGAACGGAGGAAGCTAATCCAATGTCAAATTACCCCGTGATTCAGGAGGTGTGATGCTAGCGCTATTAGAATTTTGGTCAAACGGTCAAAGGTCAAGGTCACAGTGAGGTAAACATTCGATTTATGATGGTTTGTACAGAATCTACGTAGAAACTTCTGGTTTGCTTCGCTAACCTTTCTCTAGAACGCTTTATTTAACAAGGTCAGAGGTCAAGTTTGACGATTTCGTAATGTACCAGTCTATGAACGTGTTTGTGTGGTTTTTTGTTTGTTTTGTAGCACGATAACTCGAGACGAAGAAGCACCAATGTCAAATTACACCACTGATTCAGGGAGGGTGAATGGCTAGCGATGATTAAGATTTTGGGTCAAAATCGGTCAAAGGTCAAGGTCACAGTGAGTCAAACATTCAATTTTTGATGGTTTTGTGCAGAATCATCGTAGAAGCTTCTGGTTTGCGTCCGCTTACCTTCTCTAGAGACAGCTTATTAAGACAAGGTCAGAGGTCAAGTTTACGATTTCGAAGTACCAGTCCTACTGACTGTTTTTTTTTTCTGTTTTGTTTGTCCAGATGATAATCCTAGAGCCATCCTTTGAGCTTGGAAGTTGAAATGTGGAGCACAATCATGAACAAGTGCTTTGGCAAAAACAGTAATAAGATTTCCGTATGAGTATATTGATGACTTCCGTCATCTGTTTGTTGAATTCGCTATTAATGAGCTATCCTTATTGTCGGTTTTCTGGCTGTCCTGTGTGTGTTGTGTGTGTGTGTGTGTGTGGTGTGTGTGTGTGTGTGTGGTGGTGTGTGTGTGTGTGATGTGTGTGTGGTTGTGTCTGCAACGCGAAGGCTCCACAGCCACCGAACCACGACCGATTCGATGAAATACTTTGACCAACAGTGGATATAGTATACTGGGAATGTGCGTCGTTTGAAATTTCGTTGCCTAGCACCCACCCGTTGCTGTCAGCGGCCGAAAAAACCGCGTACAGTATTTTCCAAATTACTTGTCCTTCAGTTTTGAAATTAGAGAAACGAGAAACTTCGGATTAAACACTTTCGAGATATTTAGAAAATTTTACTCGAGCCGATTTTTGGATTGAAAGGTTTTATTTTCAAATGGGTAGTCCCTTCAAAATCGGTGGGTACTATTTACGTCATTTAAAGTGTGTATACAGTGTTGTAAAGGGACTGCACCGTCGTTCCATCCTTCGATCTCTCCTCGATCCAAACGTTATTGACCAAAGTGAAAGGATCCAAAATAATGGAATCACCGCATTTCTTCTTTGTGGAATTTCTAATAATATGTTTTATTATTTCGAAACGATTCCACGATCCACACACCACCTCCAATTATTTATTTATTTACCGAAACAATTCCACGAGTCTCACACACCACGTTCAAGTTATTTATTATTTAACCGAACGATTCCACCCACACACCACTCCATTTATTTTATTACCAGAAAACGAATTCCAGCGACCCACACACCACCTCCAATTATTTATTTATTTAACCGAAAACGTTCCACGACCCCACACATCACCTTCAATTATTTATTCATTTTGCCGAAACGATTCCCACCCACACAACCACCGTCCAATTATTTATTTAGTTTACTGAAACCGTTCCAAGCGACCCACACACCACCTCCAATTTTTTATTTTATTACCCGAAAAACGATTCCACGACCCACACAACACCTTCAATTATTTATTTATTTTACTGAAAAACGATTCCACGACCCAACACCACCTCCAATTATTTGTTTATTTACTGAAAACGGATTTCCGACCCACACACCACCTCCAATTATTTGTTTATTACCGTAAAACGATTCCACGACCCCACACACCACCTCCAATTATTTATTTTTTACCAGAAAACGAAATCCACGCACACAACCACCTCCAATTATTTATTATTACCGAAACGATCCCACGACCCACACACCACTCCAATTATTATTTATTTACCGAAAGATTCACGACCCACACACCACCCTAATTATTTTATTTATTTACCGAAAACGATCCACGACCCAACACTCCACACACCACCTCCAATATTATTTATTATTACCGAAAACGATTCCACGACCCACCACCACCTCCATTAATTATTTATTTAACCGACGATTCCACGCCCACACACCACCTTCAATTATTTATTCAATTTGCCGAAACGATTCCCCCTCTCACACACCACTCTCCATATTTATTATTTACTGAAAACGAATTTCCACGACCCACACCACCTCCATTAATTTAATTTATTTACCGAAAATCGATTCCACGACCACACCACACCTTCATATTTATTTATTTTACCGAACAACGATCCACGACCACACACTCACCTCCAATTTTTGTTTATTTACTGAAACGTTCCACGACCCACACACCACCTCAATTATTTGGTTTATTTCCGAAACGAATTCACGACCCACACACACTCCAATTATTTTATTTATTTACCTAAAATCGAATCCACGAACCACAACCACCTCCAATTATTTATTTATTACCGAAACGAATCCAGACCCCACCCACTCAATTATTTATTTCCGAAACGAATTCCACAGACCACACCACTCTTCCAATTATTTGTTTATTTACTGAAACGTCCACGACCAACTCCGCCCTCCAATTATTTATTTTATTTTCCGTAAACCGATTCCCCACTCCACCACCACTCAATTATTTTATTTATTTACCGAAACGATTCCAACGACCCACACTCCGCCTCCATTATTTATTTATTTACCGAAACGATTCCACGATCCAGACCACCACCTTCAATTTCCTTTATTTACGCGAAAAACGATTCCCACCCACACACCTCCAATTATATTTAATTTACTTGAAAACGATTCACGACCCATAATCCACCTCCAATTATTATTTATTTACTGAAAACGATTCCACGACCCACCCCCCTTCAATTATTTATTTATTTACCGAACTGATCCACCACACACACCCCAAATTATTATTTATTTACTGAAACGATCCACGACCCACACACCTCAATTATTTATTTATTTACCGAAACGATCCCACCCACACAACCACTCCATTATTTATTATTTACGCGAAACGATTCCACAACCCACACCACCTCCAATTATTTATTTTATTTAAACCGAAACGATCCCCACCACACCACCTCCAATTATTTATTTATTTACCGAAACGATTCCACGACCCACACTCAGCCTCCAGTTATTTATTTATTTTACCGTAAACGATTCCACGACCCACACACCACCTCTTATTTCTTTATTTACGCGAAACGACAAGACCCACACACCCCTCCAATTATTTATTTATTTACGCGAAACGATTCCACGACACACACCACCTCCAAATATTTTATTTATTTACCGAAACGATTCCACGAACCAGACACCACTTCAATTATTTCTTTATTTTACCGAAAACGATTCGCCCACACCACCACCACCTCCAATTATTTATTTATTTAACTGAAAAACGATTTCCACGACCCACACCCTCCAATATTTTATTTATTTACTGAAAAACGATTCCACACCCACCACCCCTTCATTAATTTCTTTAATTTACCGAACGATTCCCTCCAACCAACAAACACCACCTCCATTATTATTTATTTCGAAAACGGATTCCACGACCACACCACCTCCAATTATTTATTTATTTCCGAAAACGATTCCCCACCCACACACCACCTCCAAATTAATTTATTATACTGAAACGATTCCACACCCACCACCACGTCATTATTTATTATTTACCGAAACGATTCCCACCAGCACACACCACCTGCCAATTAATTTATTATTTCCGAAACGATTCCACGCCACACTCAGCCTCCAATTATTTATTTATTTTCCGTAAAGATTTCCACGACCACACACCAACCTTCAGATTATTCTTTATTTTACCGAAACGATCAGACCCACACACCACTCTCCAATTTTTATTTATTTACCGAAACGTAGGATTTGATATTTGAATTCCCGACCTTCACAACCACCTCAGATTATTTATTATTTAAGTGGGAGTGGGTAGGAAAGTGGGCGTGGCTTATGAAAAAAAATATTGCCTCAGGGAGTGGTGGTAACAAGAGCATTGAAGAGAAAGTTTATCGGGTTTTCCGTCTGTGTGTTGTGTATGTGTGTGTGTGTGTGTCTGTCTGTGTCTGTCCTGTGTCCTGCAACGCGAGGCTCGCACAGCACAACCAGCACCGATAATTTTCAATATGGTAGTCCTCAAAAATAGGGTGTCTAATTACGTCATTTTTTATGAGGAGGTTGGGGGGGGGCCCCCAGTTTTTGGCAAAATACGCAATAGAAAATCTTGCCAGGCAGAGGAACAATTGTATGTGACAATACTCTTGGCATAGAATCTTCGTCGGTGGATCGGTCAGAAGAAAGCATCGTATCCAGCGCTTCGATCCTAGCGAATCCCTCGTCGCCTACCGTCGCTTGTGATGTTGTTTGTGTGTGTTTTTTTTTGTAGGCACGATAACTCGAGAACGGAAGAAGTACCAATGTGAATTAAACCACGTGATTCAGGAGGTGATGGCTAGTTGCGATTAGATTTTGGTCAAAATCGGTCAAAGGCAAGGTCACAGTGAGGTCAAACATTCGATTTTTGATGGTTTTTGTAACAGCATCATCATAGAAACTTCTGGTTTGCGTCGCTACCCGAACTTCTCGAGAGACAGCTTTTTATTAGACAAGTGTCAGAGGTCAAGTTGAAACGTTTCGTAAGGTACCAGTCTATGAATGCTTGTTATTTTTTGATTAATCATTAATTACTTAATTATTTTCTTTTCATCTGGGCATATCTCAGGCATCTTGAGCGAGGAAGCTGATATTTTGACACAACAGTGAAACAAGTATTTGGCTATAAGGGTATTTTGATTTCCTCATTAATCGTTAATTTATTTATTTTTAGATTAATTAACTTCAATTTTCAAAAAAGTTAGATTTTGAAATAAAACAAGTGGTGGTTTAGGTCTGCTATTCGCAAATTGATTAAGGAATTCATTATTTTACGATTATTATTTGATTACACAATTAAATCAATTATTGTACACCGCTCCCTTTCCCAATATCCGCTCTGCATGTGCTGCACCTCCGAGCGCAGTAAGCACCCTGGCAATTGTCGCGCACTGGAGGAGATATTTATTTATTTGGCATGAGGGGGCAGTGTATTGTTGAATGAACCTCTCTACTTGTTTGATGATCCTTTCTTGAGTCACTTGGGTTTGTTTTACACTGAACATGAAACCTTATAGGGAATGGCAAAGGTCATGTGAATGTGACACTTCCAAAGTTGTTTTGGGCTTACCAAAATGGTGGACACATTATTTTTCAAGTTACAAAGTTGGGCGGTGTCAGGCCAGCTATTCCAACCAATGGGTGGGGTGAAGAGCGAAACATAAAACACACTTGTCCCTTAATACAAGATATAAAAGGTTTCTGTGGGTTGGGGTTGGAAG
>CM068954.1:146004069-146023347 GCA_035128595.1 Eptatretus atami
GTTTCATTGATTTGGGGTTGCAATCCTGGACGAGTTGCCACTTCAACAAACAATACTCAACTGAGAGTGCAGCAATTTGGAAATCGATTACAGTGCCGACAATAGCTCGCCTACTCTTCATGAAGGATACTTTAGGATTTTTCACGTCCAACAACTAACACTAATGAGAGAGATCATACACAGAACAGATTTGATTAGATGCCACCAGGATTTGGAGGAGGGAGAGAGGTTTGAGAGTTCAGACTTGAGCTTAGAAAGATGTTGTTTCTGGCTTTCGCCTGAGGGTAGATACACACTTGTTTCGGCTTTATGGAAGGACTGAGATTACTCAGTTTGGGTTTTGCTTTCATGAGGGCAAAGCAAGTTGTTTCAGGATATGCCTCCAACAAGCTTCACGTGAACCAGGGTGGGAGGAAGGGTAGGACAACTGAAGTCGATAGGGATAAAATCCTGTGCATGAGGGAGAGCAAGTTTTTGAAATAATTCCCAGGATGAGTTGATGTTGAGAAAGTAGTGAAGGGGAAGACCAGTCCAGAAGTTTGACTGGCTGCTTAGAGACCCTGCCAGTCGGTTTGAGTGAATGCCAGACTCGACGGGCTGCAACTGGTTCTCTAATAACAGCCAGAGAGATGTCCACGTTTGACAAGGACGTGGTCATGAAGAACCGATTGGAGCGGAGGAATACAGTCAGATATTTTTAGGGAAAATTTGTCAAAATCAGATCCAGAAGAGATGGAGTAGCCATTTGATTGAGATCCGAGTCGGGAAATTGACCGGATTGAGTCAGTCGCCCAATGAAGTCGGCAGAAACTTTTTCTGAAGTGCCATGACAGGTGGAAAGAGGTCCCACACCTAGCCAACTGGCATGATGACAATTGAAAGTCACCAACATATGGAGGAAAGAGAGAGTTTGGATGAGAAAGATAGAAGATCGTCCATGTTTTCGGATAGTGAGGTGTAAATGAGTCATCACTGTTTGGTGGACGTTACAGTACACATTAACATGAGGTGGGGTTGGAGGGGAAGCCATAGCCAGAGGTATTCCTGGGAGTGTGGGGCAGTGCAGGGAGATGGGAGGAATAGAGTCTTTGATGAAGAGAGCAACTCCTCCACGCCAGTGACGAGGCTCAGGTCTGGTCATACCGGAACGAGGGAGTAACGAAGGAGAGATACTTGGGAGTCAAAGACGTCTTGAGAGACGAAGTTTTCTGTTGGGGCAAATTATGGTCTGATTTGTCAGTGGCAACCTGTATGGAAAGATCTGGAAGATTTGAGGAAGGCCCCAGATAATTTGAGTCCACACTTAATGAAAGAGGGGAGGCAGGCCTTGGGTGGCAGGGAGGGAGGGGAGGGGGAGGGTAGGACAAGAGGAGGGGGGTAGTTGAGGAGAGTTGTTGAAAGCGTGGGGTGGGGGATGCATAAGATGGGTAATGGTGAGTTGTAGAAAAAATTTGTGAGGTGAATGGGTGATTTGGATCGGTAAACGCAAGAGGGTGGAAACAGATCACGTGGTTACGGGAAGAAGCACGTGGCTTATGGAGTGTATAGTCAAAGTGAATTTAATTTGTTTTTTAAATAAGGATGTGCGTAACATTCGAAAAAGGGAAGGTTGAAAGTAAAATGTGGAGGTTGTATGGTGAATTTTGGATCTGTATACACATGAGTGAAGCTGCGGGTCGATGAAAAGTATCAGGAAAAGGGTGGAGAGAAGACACGTAGTTACAGATGTGTATAGAGAAAGGATACACAGGAAAATTATAATTTTTGGATGTATTTTAAGAAATAGGTAAAATTCTGGAAAATGAAGGTTTGTTGGAAGAAATCGTGAAGGTAATGGCGAGAGTGGGGTCAGCTTAAGTGAGAATAGAAGATGGTGTGGCGTTCGTGCATACAAATGATTTGGGAGTGCTATTATGTTTGTCAAGCTTTGAAAGATCAAGTTTTACATGTTATATGATTGTTCAGCATGTGATTCCCTGGTTAGAAAGAGCTGTACAATTTCTCATCGGTATCTTTCCTCCCGATAAATCTACAGAATACTTTCATAATCCTTCCCAATGGTAGTGCATTGTGCACCAGTGCTAAAACTCAACCTTTTATCTCCTAAAGATGGCAGGAGGGACATTAATTTACATTCTTAATCCAAACAATATTGGGATGAATCTTTGTATTGAACAAGTAGTTGGGCCAATTTTGAATTTAAAATTGTTTGATTGGTTGTATGTACCATAACAGAATTACTCACTCCAGCAGGCGATCTTGTTTTCCAACATATTACACATTCTTCTGACACATTGCATAATTTGGTTGGTGTATAGCAACAGACGCTGCCTGGTCGTCCTTCTCGTAAAAATATAATTTAAAAAACCCAGGTTAACGTAACATAACACTTTGTGGCAATATAATCATCATGGCTATACTACTGAGAATTCAAAATTGAAACTTGGCCCATGTTCTGACATGATGGCCGAAAGCCCGAAGCGGATACATGCTGTTGCCTTTGCAATGCCCCCAAATGTCCATCAGTTCCACCTTTCCGATATTTTACACCGCCCCTCCCTTTCATCTCCAGGCACTGCATGACATCATTGCCGGTTCTCACACAAATACAAAGGCACGTGCCGGTTTTCACTCCGTGGTTATTACGAAACTAAAGAATTCGTAAGTTGTTGATTCACTTTCGGATCTGTTTGTTACTTATGAAATCTTAAAGATTTCGTAAAGTATAATTGATGACTTCCGTTCTGTTTGTTTGTTTGTGAGTTTGGTTTTGTTTGTAGGCGACGATAACTCGAGATCGGAATACTACCAATGTCAAATTACCCACGTGATGTCAGGAGGGTGATGGCTTAGTGTGGATTCAGAATTTTGGTCAGAATCCGGTCAAAGGTCAAGGTCACAGTGAGGTCAATATATTCGATTTTTGATGTTTGGTGGCAGATAAACTCGAGAAACGGAAGAAGCCTACCAATTCAAAGTTACACCACCGTGATTTCAAGGAGGGTTGATGGCTAGTGCTGATTTAGATTTTGGTCAAAATCGGTCAAAGGTCTAAAGGTCACAGTGAGGTCTAAACATAATTCCGTAAATTCAATGTGAGAAATGGAGATTTTTGCTTCGCTCAGACGTTGCGAGTTCGTTTTAACTTCGATTTTAATTTTTGTCTTCGTTTGCGATCGCTTTGGGACGCTTAAACTCGTTGTCCGAAATTCTGGTAAATAACGGATGTTTTGGAGACGTTTTAAGATTGAATAAAAATATTTCACTCGACGCGTCACGGTCGTCACGGGAATGCAGTGCGCTCGAGCAGACGCGTCGTTGCCCACGTAAAGGTTTTTTCCGTGTGGCGCGCTGACCGTGTTTTCGATAAAGTATGGTGTTTAAAAGTCATTTTTATCCCAATAAATAGGTTAATCGTCGCATGCCTGACTCGTGACAGTCGGATTATGTAAAGATTGGTTGGTGGATGGCCGAATTATTCAGTTTTGGTGACTTTGATAAAATAATATTAAATAATGCGTGAGAAATGGAGATTTTAGGCTTCGGTCCGATCGTTACGATTTTTGATGGTTTGGTACAGAATCATCGTAGAAACTTCGGTTTGCGTCGCTACTTCTCAAGAGACAGCTTTTATTAGACAAGGTCAGAGGTCAGTTGACGAATTTCGTAAGTACCAGTCTATGACTGCTGTTTAGATTTTCGTAAGTATATTGATCACTGTCCGTTTCTGTTTGTTTGTTTGTGTGTTTTGTTTGTGTGTTTGTTTTTTTGTTTTTAGCAGGATAACTCCGAGAAAATGAAGAAGTTACAATGTATAAATTACACACGTGGATATTCACGGGAGGGTGATGGCTATCGCTGATTAGATTTTGGGGTCATCGGTCAAAGGTCAGGTCAAGTGAGGTCAAACATAAAAAATTATAAATCGAGAACGGAAAGAAGCTACTCAATGTAAAATTTACACCACGTGTTCAGAGGGTGATGGCTATCGGCTGATTAGATTGGTGCCAAAATCAGGTCAAAGGTCCAAGTCACAGTGAGGTCGAAACATCAAAAAAAAATGATAACTCGAGAAACTGAAGAAAGCTACCAATGTCAAAATTACACCACGTGATTCAGGAGGGTGATGGCTGCGCTGCTGATTAGATTTGGTCAAAATTCGGTCAAAGGTCAAGGTCACATTGGGTGAGGTTCATAACATTCGATTTGTGATGGTTTTGGTGCAGAATCATCGTAGAAACTTCTGGTTTGCGTCGCTACCGTTCTCTAGAGACAGCTTTATTAGACAAGGTCAGAGGTCAAGTTGACCGCTTTCGTAAGTACCAGTCTATGAACTTTGTCTGTTTGCGGTTTGTGTGTGTATTTTTTGTATTGTTTGTCTTGTTTGTGTGTGTATTGTACGGCACAATAACTCTAGAAACGGAAGAAGCTACCAAGTAAATTACACCAGTGATTCAGGAGGGTGATGGCTTGCGCTGATTAGGATTTGGACAAAATCGGTCAAAGGTCAAAGTCACAGTGAGGTCAAACATCCAACAAAGTTATATACCGAGACGGAAGAAAGCTACCCAATGTTCAATTAACACCACGTGGATTCATGGAGGTGATGGCAGCGCTGATTAGATTTTGGTCAAAATAAGGTCAAAGGTCAAGGTCACAGTGAGGGTCAAACTAATTCGTAAATTAATGTGAGAGAAATGGAGTATTTTTGGCTTCGCTGACGTTACGAGTCTTCGTTATTTAACCTTCGATTTTAATTTGTCCTTCGGTTTTTGCGATCGCTTAGGACGCTTAAAACTCGGTTGTCGAAATCTGGTAAAAACGGATGTTTTGGAGACGTTTTAGATGTATAAATAAATATTTCATCGATCGCGTTACGGCGTCCATGATGCAGTGCGCTCGAGCAGACGGCTGTTGAGTTACCGTAAAGGTTTTGCGTTGCGCTGAACGGTGTTTTCCGATAAAGATGGTGTTTTAAAAGTCGATTTCTTATCCATAAATGGTTATCGTCGATGCTGACCGCTGAGCCGTCGGATTATGTAAAGATTGTTGGTGGGATGCCCGATTATTACGGTTTTGGTGACTTTGATAAAATAAATATTGAATAATTGCGTGGAGAAATGGGATTTTTCTTCGCTCGCGTTCGAGTTCGTTTAACTTCGATTTTAATTTTGTCTTCGGTTTTTGCCGATCGCTTAGGGCCCTGTCACCTTGACGTAAGCCAGCAAGGCAACGTATAAAAATTGGATCTAAATCGTTGACGTCGCTAATTTTGAATGTTTTTTTTTTGAGTTTTTGGCGTATTCAACGTGTTGGTCGTTTGCATAAAACATATTAGTAACGGGCACAGAATGCGTTTCGTTGTGTTATACATAAACTTACGCAACGAAGCCTACCTTGTGATCGCGTTCAAACTAAGACAAGCGATAGTTTCAACTACCCTTTGCGCGCTATACGTATCGCCGGCGACTTCGTGGCGTAGCCTGTTGAGACTTGCCGGACGCCGATTGAAATCAACTGCCCGAAGATTTTTGAATTGTCAACATTGCAGTCACAACCTTGACGATTTTGCCCAGCGTATGCCATTCTATGAAAAATGGGTTACAACGCTAGCACAACGTCAAATACGGCTATAGGAAGTTGAGTAATACGTTTAAAGATTATGCTCGAAATCATTGAAGTAACGCCTGTCATATTACCTAGTCCGTTTACGGTCGTGAAATTTCAAGCATGCTGAAAATTTTAAGACGTACTCGACGTAAGGCTCACACGTTTTCGCAGCGTTGGATCTGTTTCTTGCACGTTCCGCGACTGTTTAAACACGGCGAACACACGTACTGGTAGGTTTACTCATAAGTCGAAGCACGTCAAGTTAATGGCAACTCATACTTGAAAACCCAATTTAAACCGTTGAGTACGTGCTTTGAAACAAATGAGTAAACGTCAGCTTAGCCTATGTTTAAACGTGCTTGGGAAAGTATGAGTAAAGTGCATTGAAACTTGTATAACTGGCCTTGAACCAATGCTACCGTGCTATGAACGTAAGAGTAACGTGCGTTTTAACCTATGTGTATGCATGTTTGAACCTAATAAAACGTGCATCTAACCATTGAAATAACCATGCTATGAACCCTATTGTAACGTATGTATACGCACAATTGTCGTATGAGACGAATTTAAATTGACGTCTTCGGACAACCCAGAACTTACTGAAGTGTATTCTAACTTACATCTACCGTGTCACTGACGTATTGGCAGCGTTTAGGGAATTGGTACAATACAAAATGGGCTTCACAAGAGGAACCCATCATTGTTCAGGCTCATGTTGAGTAGATGTCAAAGCCAGTAAGTATCCAGTAGTATAAAATACTTATTAGCAGTAGTGGTGTGCGTGACAGTAGTAAAATAGTAGTAGTTAAGATTTGTAGTAGTAGCATTGGTAGTAGTAGAATGTCTACACAGTAGTAGTAGTGGTATGTCTATGTCAGTAGTATAGTGTAGTAGTAGTAAATGTCTATGTCAGTAGTAAGTAAGTAGTAGTAGTTGTAAGTAGTAGTAGGTCCATGTCAGTAGTAGTATGCTATGTCAGTAGTAGTAGTAGTAATATTCTATGTCAGTAAGTAGTAGTAGTAGTATATTGTAGTAGTGGTAGGCCATGTCAGTAGTAGTAGTGGAGCGTGATGGGAGGGTGTGGGTGATGATGGTCTCTTATCGTCCCGAATGGAGACTATTTGCACCATTGTTCGAATGTTCTTTTCGGCTATTTTTTTTTTCCTCATTCCCATCGATGATTCTTGTTTTACTTTTAGTTTAACGACTTTGACAAATGCATATGTACTCGTAAGAACACAGAACGCTCGTAACTTATACATAAGTTATCCAACGATTGTTATCGTGTTTTAGGCGTCCACAACCTATGCCACGATAAGTCCAGCGTATGCCATAGCGTAATATTCCCAAGCACGTTATTTCATAGTTAAATAGTCACATGGTACCCTAAACATTACTTTGATGTGTTTCGACGTATCGAGGAACTTTCAAGTTGCGTGTTGCGAAGTGTGAACAACGTTTGTGTAGCTGTGCTTACAAAACGTTACTCATAGTTTAGAAATAAGTTTGGGTACGCGAATGTTTACCTCTACGTGTTTCGACTTAATGAGTAACATACAATAACGTGTGTCAACGATCGGCATAACTGCCAAAAACCTATGGCCGGCGAGCGGAACGTGTGAGACAAACGCCGAGTACGTCGTAAATTTTAAGCATTCGAAAAAAAAGGAGAACAAGCAAAAAGTCAACGATAAAGCCAGCTACAACGACTTAATGGCAGTGTTTTTCAAGGGTATTCCTAACGTATAACAAAACTTACCCTATAACTGTATTCGACGTGGTGCCAGCGTATTCCGGTCAAATTGTAAAAAAGGCATACGTTCGCTAACTCGTCAAGGTGTGAACAGCCCCTTTAGGAAGCTTAAAACTCGGTTGTCGAAAATCTGTAAAAATCGGATGTTTTGGAGACTTTAAGATTGTTAAAAATATTTCACTCGCGCGTCACGGGTCGTCCCGTGGTGGCAGTGCACTGAACAGAGGCCGGGTTGATCACGAAAGGTTTTGCGTGGTGCGCACTGACGGTGTTTTCGATAAAGATGGTGTTTAAAAGTCATATTTTATCCATAAGGTTATCGCGCATGCCTACTCGCTAAAGCCGTCGGATATTAAAGATTGTTGGTGGATGCCGAAATAATTACGGTTTTTGTTGACTTTGATAAAATAATATAAAAAATTGCTGGAGAATGGAAGATTTTTGCTTCGTCGACGTTACGATTTTTGGATGGTTTGGTACAGAATCATCGTAGAAATTCTGGTTTTGCGTCGCTACCTCTATAGGAGACAGCTTTTATTAGACGAGGGTCAGAGGTCAAGATGACGATTTCGTAAGTAACCAGTCTATGAATGCTGTTTGTGTGTTTGTTACTTAACGAAATCTAAAGATTTCGTAAGTATATTGATGAACTTCCGTTTCTGTTTTGTTACTTACGAAATCTAAAGATTTCGTAAGTATATTGATGACTTCCGTCCTCTTGTTTGTGTGTTTTGTTTGTGGTGTGTGTTTGTTTGGTTTGTAGGCATGATAACTCGAGAACGGAAAGCTACCAATGTCCAAAATACACCACGTGATTCAGGAGGGTGATGGCTAGCGCTGATTACATTTTGGTCAAAAATTCGGTCAAAGGTCAAAGGTCAGCAGTGAGGTCAAACATAATTCCGTAAAATTCATTTGGAGAATGGAGTATTTTTGCTTCGGTCGACCGTTACGAGTTCGTTTTAACTTCGATTTTATTTTGTCCTTCCGGTTTTTGCGATCGCTTAAGGACGCTTAATACTCGGTTGTTCGAAATTCCTGGGTAAAAAATCGATGTTTAATGAGAAATTTAATGTTGGGTGTCATATCTGAGGGTTACTGAAGATTATGCTAATGAGGGGGATTGTAAACACGCATTACGCGTCGTTTAAAGTCAATTTCAACCTGTCTTCAATTTTGGGTAAGGTTAATGTATGGTCTAACACTCGGTTGTCGAAATTCTGGTAAAATCTGATGTTTTTATGAGAGGTTTGAATACAGAATCATCAAATAAGAAACTTCTGTTGTGGCACATACCTTCCTCTAGAGACAGTGTTTATTAGACAAAGTCAGAGGTCAGTTTGAACGATTTCGTAAGTACCATCTATGACTGCCTTGTTTGTGTGTTTGTTTGTTTGTAAGCACGATAACTCGAGAACGGAAGAAGCTACCAATTGTCAAATTACGCACGTGAATCCAGGACGGGTGATGGCTATGCTGATTAGATTTTTGGTCAAATGGTCAAAGGTCAGGTCACAGTGAGGTCAAATATTCGATTTTTGATGTTTGGTTAGCAGGATAACTCGAGAACGGAAGGAAGCTACCAATGTTCAAAATTACACCCGTGAATTTCAGGAGGGTTTTTGATGGCTAGTGCTGCTTAGATTTTGGTCAAAAATCGTCAAAGTCAGGTCAAGGGAGGTAAACATCCAAAAATGATAGATCGAGAAACGGAAAGAAGCTGCCAATGTCAATTACACCACTATCAGGAGGTGATGGCTAGCGCTGATTAGATTTGGTCAAAAATCGGTCCAGGTCAAGTCACAGTGAGGTCAAGACATCCAAAACATTCGATTTTTGATGGTTTGGTACAGAATCATCGTAGAAACTTCTGGTTTGCGTCGCTACCTTTTCTGGACAGCTTTTAATTAGACAAGGTCAGAGGTCAAGTTGACGATCTTCGTAAAGTACCAAGTCCTAATGACTGCTTGTTTGTTTGTTTTGTATGTTTGTTTGTTTGTAGGCAGGGGGGTCGATAACTCGAGACGGAAGAAAGCTACCAATGTCAAATTACATTTCACGTGATCAGAGAGGGTGAATGGCAGTGCCTGATTAGAATTTTTGTCAAAATCGGTAAAGGTCAGGTCACAGTGAGGTCAAATATTCCGATTTTTGATGGTTTGGTACAGATTACTCGAGAACGGAGAAGCTTACCAATGTCAAATTAACCAACAGTGATCAGGAGGGTGATGGCTAGTGCTGATTAGATTTTGGTCAAATCGGTTCAAGGGTCAAAGGTCACGGTGGGGTCCAAAACATTCGATTTTTGACTGGTTTTGGTAGCAGAATATCGTAGAAACTGTTCTGGTTTGGCGTCGCTAACCTTCTCTATGAGACAAGTTTTTATGACACAAGGTCAAGCTCAAGTTGACGATTTCGTAAGTACCAGTCTATGACTGCTTGTTATCTTACGAAATCTAAAGATTTCGTAAAGTATATTGTGAACTTCCGTTTCTGTTTGTTTTTGTTGTTTGTTTTGTTGTTTTGTTGTAGGCACGATAACTCGAGAACGGAAGAAGCTACCAAGTCAAAATTAACACCAAGTGATTCAAAGGAGGGTGATGGCAAGTGCGTTAGATTTTGGTCGAATCGGTCAAAGTCAAGGTCATAGTGAGGTCAAATTATTTGGATTTTTGATGGTTTGGTACAGAATAAACTCGAGAACGGGAAGAAGCTACCAATGTCAAATTACACCACGTGATTCAGGAGGGTGATGGCCCCTTATGCTGATTAATTTTTGGGTCAAAATCGGCAAAGGTCAGGTCACACTGAGGTCAAACATCCAAAAAAATGATAATCGAGAACAGAAGAGCTACCAATGTCAAATACAACCATGTGATTAGGAGTGGTGGCTAGCGCTGATGAATTTGGTCAAAATCGGTCAAAGTCAAGGTCACAGTGAGGTCAACATCCAAACATTCGATTTTTGATGGTTTTGGTACAGAATCATCGTAGAAATTCTGGTTTGCGTCGCTACCTTTCTCTAGAGACAGCTTTATTGACAAGGTCAGAGGTCAATTGACGATTTCGTAAGTACCAGTCCTATGACTGCTTGTTTGTTTGTTTGTAGCACGATAACTCGAGCGGAAGAAGCTACATGTCAAATTAGACCCAAAGTGATTCCAGGAGGTGTGGCTTAGTGCTTGATTAGATTTTGGTCAAAACTGTCAAAGGTCAAGGTCACAGTGAGGTCAACATCAAAAAAAAAATATAACTCGCGAACAGGAAGAAGCTACCAATGTCAAATTACACCCGTGATTCAGGAGGGTGATGGCTACGCTGATTAGATTTTGGTCAAAATTTGGTCAAAGGTCAAGGTCACAGTGAGGTCAAACATTGATTTATGATGGTTTGGTACAGAACTCATCGTAGAAACTTCCTGGTTTGCGTCGCTCCCTTCTCTAGAGACAGCTTTTTATTAGACGTTAGAAGGTCCGTTGGCGATTTCGTAGTACCAGTCTATGACTGTTGTTACTTACGAATCTAAAAGATTTTCGTAAGTTATATTGATGACTTCCCGTCCTCTGTTTGTTATGTGGTTTGTTACTTACGAAAATCTAAAGATTTAGTAAGTATATTGATGAACTACCGTTTTCCTGTTGGTTTGTTTGTTTGTTATCTTGCCAAAACGAAGTTTTTGCAAAGATATGTAGTCAGTCTGTAGTTTTTTTAATTTATTTTTTTTTTTGTTTGTCTGTAATCACAAAAAAAAATTCTGCAGACCACGTTTTCATTCGGGAAAATTTTGTAACTTCGCATATCAGAGGCCTATGGAGGTCCCTTTCAAGGCCATAAAAATTTTGAAGGTCAGTCAAAAGGTCAAGGTCACTGTAGCAAATCTAGGGGAATCAGACAAAAACCCTTATTTATTATTGAGTAATTTTGACGGAATCGTCCTCAACTTCATGGGAATATAGTTCATCGTCTGGCGCTCAGCTGATTAATTTTGGTGGCGTTGGCCTGACTTCATGTGTTTTTTTTTGTTGTTGTTTGTTTTTTTTTTATCTGTAAACATATAAAATCACTCGCAGAGCACAGTTATCATTGGAAATTTTTTGTACTTCGCATATAGAGGCCTATAGAGGTCCCCTTCAGCGCATAAATTTGAAGGTCAAGGTCAAAGTCAAGGTCCTTTGTCGCAAATCAGGGGGTGACGAAACCACTTATTTTTTGAGTAATTTTGATCGGATCGTCCTTCAAAACTTCATGGGAATATAACGTTCATGGTCTTGGCAATTCAGCTGATTAATTTTTTGGTGGCGATTGGCCTGACCTTCATGTTAACGCCTAAGGTCAAACATATTTGCCCCAAGGGTCAAATTTTCAAAGTTTTAGGAATCATATCGTGTAGTACTTCAATTGGAACACCTAGATGAGTGCTTTCTAGATATATCAAGCTTGAGACATTATGACTGATTTGGTACGTTATGAGGCAAACGCATATTTTTCATGGTTACTCTGTAGAACGATTCTCATCGGTCTCTCGTAGGCAGATATTCCCTCAAGGAGTCGCTCCTGGTGGTGCAGCGCTGTTCACCTCAGTGTGACCTTAAAGAAGTCACACGTGGTCACCTTTTGGCAAATACGGATTCACCCCCTACGGGTGACAATTGGTTATTACTTCGAATCTAAAGATTTTGTAAGTATATTGATGATTCCGTTTCTGTTGTTTGTTTTGTTTGTATGTTTGTTTGTTTGTTTGTTGTTTGTAAGGCCACGAATACTCGGACGGAAGAAGCTACCAATGTCAAATTACACACGTGATTCAGGGAGGGTGAATGGCAAGTGCTGATTAGATTTTGGTCGAAATGTCAAAGTCAAGGTCACAGTGAGTCAAATATTCGATTTTTTGATGGTTTGGAAAGATAACTCGAGATGCCGGAAGAAGCTACATGCAAATTAACAACGTGATTCAAGGAGGGTGATGGGCAAGTGCTGATTAGATTTTTGGTCGAAATCGGTCAAAGGTCCAAGGTCCACAGTGAGGTCAAATATTCGATTTTTGATGGTTTGGTACGATACTCGAGAACGAAAGAAGCCCTACCATGTCAATACACCATACTGTGATTCAGGAGGGTGATGGCTCGTAGCTGATTAAGATTTTGGTCAATAATCGTCAACAGTCAAGGCACGGTGAGGTCAAATTCAATTTTTTGAATGGTTTGGTAGCAGAACATGAAGACTCTGGTTTGCGTCGTAACCTTCCCAGAGACAGCTTTTAATTAGACAAAGTCAGAGGTCAAGTTGACGATTTCGTAGTACATCTATGACTGCTTGTTTGTTTGTTTGTTTTAGGCACGATACTCGAGAACGGAAGAAGCACCAATGTCAAATAAACCACGTGATTCAGGAGGGTGGATGGCTAGTGCTGATTAGATTTGGTCAAAATCGGTCAAAGGTCAAGGTTCACAGCGAGGTTCAAATATTCCGATTTTTGATGGTTTGGTAACAGCGAGGTCAAAATCATTCGATTTTGATGGTTTGGGTACGATAACTCGAGAACGGAAAGAAAGCTACCTGTCAAATTAACGTGATTTCAGGAGGGTGATGGCAAGTGCTGATTAGATTTTTGGGTCAAAATGGTCAACGGTCCAAGGTCACGGTTGAGGTCACATTCGATTTTGATGGTTTTGGTACAGAATCATCGTAGAAACTTCTGGTTGGCGTCGCTATACCTTCTCTCTAAGACGCTTTATTAAACAAGGTCAGAGGTCAACGTTGACGATTTTCTAAGTACGCAGTCTATGACTGCTTGTTTGTTTGTTTGTAGGCACGATAATCGAGAACGGAAAGAAGCCTGCCAATGTCAAATTACACCACGTGATTTCAGGGGGTGATGGCTAGTGCGATTAGATTTTGGTCAAAATCGGTCAAAGGTCAAGGTCACAGGGAGTCAAACATCAAAAAAGTTATACTCGAGAACGAAGAAGCACCAATGTCAAATTAGGACCACGTGATTTCAGGGGGTATGGTAGCGCTATTAGATTTTGGTCAAAATCTGTCAAAGGCAAGGTCACAGTGAGGTCAAACATCAAAAAAATATAACCCGGAACGGAGGAAGCTAATCCAATGTCAAATTACCCCGTGATTCAGGAGGTGTGATGCTAGCGCTATTAGAATTTTGGTCAAACGGTCAAAGGTCAAGGTCACAGTGAGGTAAACATTCGATTTATGATGGTTTGTACAGAATCTACGTAGAAACTTCTGGTTTGCTTCGCTAACCTTTCTCTAGAACGCTTTATTTAACAAGGTCAGAGGTCAAGTTTGACGATTTCGTAATGTACCAGTCTATGAACGTGTTTGTGTGGTTTTTTGTTTGTTTTGTAGCACGATAACTCGAGACGAAGAAGCACCAATGTCAAATTACACCACTGATTCAGGGAGGGTGAATGGCTAGCGATGATTAAGATTTTGGGTCAAAATCGGTCAAAGGTCAAGGTCACAGTGAGTCAAACATTCAATTTTTGATGGTTTTGTGCAGAATCATCGTAGAAGCTTCTGGTTTGCGTCCGCTTACCTTCTCTAGAGACAGCTTATTAAGACAAGGTCAGAGGTCAAGTTTACGATTTCGAAGTACCAGTCCTACTGACTGTTTTTTTTTTCTGTTTTGTTTGTCCAGATGATAATCCTAGAGCCATCCTTTGAGCTTGGAAGTTGAAATGTGGAGCACAATCATGAACAAGTGCTTTGGCAAAAACAGTAATAAGATTTCCGTATGAGTATATTGATGACTTCCGTCATCTGTTTGTTGAATTCGCTATTAATGAGCTATCCTTATTGTCGGTTTTCTGGCTGTCCTGTGTGTGTTGTGTGTGTGTGTGTGTGTGGTGTGTGTGTGTGTGTGTGGTGGTGTGTGTGTGTGTGATGTGTGTGTGGTTGTGTCTGCAACGCGAAGGCTCCACAGCCACCGAACCACGACCGATTCGATGAAATACTTTGACCAACAGTGGATATAGTATACTGGGAATGTGCGTCGTTTGAAATTTCGTTGCCTAGCACCCACCCGTTGCTGTCAGCGGCCGAAAAAACCGCGTACAGTATTTTCCAAATTACTTGTCCTTCAGTTTTGAAATTAGAGAAACGAGAAACTTCGGATTAAACACTTTCGAGATATTTAGAAAATTTTACTCGAGCCGATTTTTGGATTGAAAGGTTTTATTTTCAAATGGGTAGTCCCTTCAAAATCGGTGGGTACTATTTACGTCATTTAAAGTGTGTATACAGTGTTGTAAAGGGACTGCACCGTCGTTCCATCCTTCGATCTCTCCTCGATCCAAACGTTATTGACCAAAGTGAAAGGATCCAAAATAATGGAATCACCGCATTTCTTCTTTGTGGAATTTCTAATAATATGTTTTATTATTTCGAAACGATTCCACGATCCACACACCACCTCCAATTATTTATTTATTTACCGAAACAATTCCACGAGTCTCACACACCACGTTCAAGTTATTTATTATTTAACCGAACGATTCCACCCACACACCACTCCATTTATTTTATTACCAGAAAACGAATTCCAGCGACCCACACACCACCTCCAATTATTTATTTATTTAACCGAAAACGTTCCACGACCCCACACATCACCTTCAATTATTTATTCATTTTGCCGAAACGATTCCCACCCACACAACCACCGTCCAATTATTTATTTAGTTTACTGAAACCGTTCCAAGCGACCCACACACCACCTCCAATTTTTTATTTTATTACCCGAAAAACGATTCCACGACCCACACAACACCTTCAATTATTTATTTATTTTACTGAAAAACGATTCCACGACCCAACACCACCTCCAATTATTTGTTTATTTACTGAAAACGGATTTCCGACCCACACACCACCTCCAATTATTTGTTTATTACCGTAAAACGATTCCACGACCCCACACACCACCTCCAATTATTTATTTTTTACCAGAAAACGAAATCCACGCACACAACCACCTCCAATTATTTATTATTACCGAAACGATCCCACGACCCACACACCACTCCAATTATTATTTATTTACCGAAAGATTCACGACCCACACACCACCCTAATTATTTTATTTATTTACCGAAAACGATCCACGACCCAACACTCCACACACCACCTCCAATATTATTTATTATTACCGAAAACGATTCCACGACCCACCACCACCTCCATTAATTATTTATTTAACCGACGATTCCACGCCCACACACCACCTTCAATTATTTATTCAATTTGCCGAAACGATTCCCCCTCTCACACACCACTCTCCATATTTATTATTTACTGAAAACGAATTTCCACGACCCACACCACCTCCATTAATTTAATTTATTTACCGAAAATCGATTCCACGACCACACCACACCTTCATATTTATTTATTTTACCGAACAACGATCCACGACCACACACTCACCTCCAATTTTTGTTTATTTACTGAAACGTTCCACGACCCACACACCACCTCAATTATTTGGTTTATTTCCGAAACGAATTCACGACCCACACACACTCCAATTATTTTATTTATTTACCTAAAATCGAATCCACGAACCACAACCACCTCCAATTATTTATTTATTACCGAAACGAATCCAGACCCCACCCACTCAATTATTTATTTCCGAAACGAATTCCACAGACCACACCACTCTTCCAATTATTTGTTTATTTACTGAAACGTCCACGACCAACTCCGCCCTCCAATTATTTATTTTATTTTCCGTAAACCGATTCCCCACTCCACCACCACTCAATTATTTTATTTATTTACCGAAACGATTCCAACGACCCACACTCCGCCTCCATTATTTATTTATTTACCGAAACGATTCCACGATCCAGACCACCACCTTCAATTTCCTTTATTTACGCGAAAAACGATTCCCACCCACACACCTCCAATTATATTTAATTTACTTGAAAACGATTCACGACCCATAATCCACCTCCAATTATTATTTATTTACTGAAAACGATTCCACGACCCACCCCCCTTCAATTATTTATTTATTTACCGAACTGATCCACCACACACACCCCAAATTATTATTTATTTACTGAAACGATCCACGACCCACACACCTCAATTATTTATTTATTTACCGAAACGATCCCACCCACACAACCACTCCATTATTTATTATTTACGCGAAACGATTCCACAACCCACACCACCTCCAATTATTTATTTTATTTAAACCGAAACGATCCCCACCACACCACCTCCAATTATTTATTTATTTACCGAAACGATTCCACGACCCACACTCAGCCTCCAGTTATTTATTTATTTTACCGTAAACGATTCCACGACCCACACACCACCTCTTATTTCTTTATTTACGCGAAACGACAAGACCCACACACCCCTCCAATTATTTATTTATTTACGCGAAACGATTCCACGACACACACCACCTCCAAATATTTTATTTATTTACCGAAACGATTCCACGAACCAGACACCACTTCAATTATTTCTTTATTTTACCGAAAACGATTCGCCCACACCACCACCACCTCCAATTATTTATTTATTTAACTGAAAAACGATTTCCACGACCCACACCCTCCAATATTTTATTTATTTACTGAAAAACGATTCCACACCCACCACCCCTTCATTAATTTCTTTAATTTACCGAACGATTCCCTCCAACCAACAAACACCACCTCCATTATTATTTATTTCGAAAACGGATTCCACGACCACACCACCTCCAATTATTTATTTATTTCCGAAAACGATTCCCCACCCACACACCACCTCCAAATTAATTTATTATACTGAAACGATTCCACACCCACCACCACGTCATTATTTATTATTTACCGAAACGATTCCCACCAGCACACACCACCTGCCAATTAATTTATTATTTCCGAAACGATTCCACGCCACACTCAGCCTCCAATTATTTATTTATTTTCCGTAAAGATTTCCACGACCACACACCAACCTTCAGATTATTCTTTATTTTACCGAAACGATCAGACCCACACACCACTCTCCAATTTTTATTTATTTACCGAAACGTAGGATTTGATATTTGAATTCCCGACCTTCACAACCACCTCAGATTATTTATTATTTAAGTGGGAGTGGGTAGGAAAGTGGGCGTGGCTTATGAAAAAAAATATTGCCTCAGGGAGTGGTGGTAACAAGAGCATTGAAGAGAAAGTTTATCGGGTTTTCCGTCTGTGTGTTGTGTATGTGTGTGTGTGTGTGTCTGTCTGTGTCTGTCCTGTGTCCTGCAACGCGAGGCTCGCACAGCACAACCAGCACCGATAATTTTCAATATGGTAGTCCTCAAAAATAGGGTGTCTAATTACGTCATTTTTTATGAGGAGGTTGGGGGGGGGCCCCCAGTTTTTGGCAAAATACGCAATAGAAAATCTTGCCAGGCAGAGGAACAATTGTATGTGACAATACTCTTGGCATAGAATCTTCGTCGGTGGATCGGTCAGAAGAAAGCATCGTATCCAGCGCTTCGATCCTAGCGAATCCCTCGTCGCCTACCGTCGCTTGTGATGTTGTTTGTGTGTGTTTTTTTTTGTAGGCACGATAACTCGAGAACGGAAGAAGTACCAATGTGAATTAAACCACGTGATTCAGGAGGTGATGGCTAGTTGCGATTAGATTTTGGTCAAAATCGGTCAAAGGCAAGGTCACAGTGAGGTCAAACATTCGATTTTTGATGGTTTTTGTAACAGCATCATCATAGAAACTTCTGGTTTGCGTCGCTACCCGAACTTCTCGAGAGACAGCTTTTTATTAGACAAGTGTCAGAGGTCAAGTTGAAACGTTTCGTAAGGTACCAGTCTATGAATGCTTGTTATTTTTTGATTAATCATTAATTACTTAATTATTTTCTTTTCATCTGGGCATATCTCAGGCATCTTGAGCGAGGAAGCTGATATTTTGACACAACAGTGAAACAAGTATTTGGCTATAAGGGTATTTTGATTTCCTCATTAATCGTTAATTTATTTATTTTTAGATTAATTAACTTCAATTTTCAAAAAAGTTAGATTTTGAAATAAAACAAGTGGTGGTTTAGGTCTGCTATTCGCAAATTGATTAAGGAATTCATTATTTTACGATTATTATTTGATTACACAATTAAATCAATTATTGTACACCGCTCCCTTTCCCAATATCCGCTCTGCATGTGCTGCACCTCCGAGCGCAGTAAGCACCCTGGCAATTGTCGCGCACTGGAGGAGATATTTATTTATTTGGCATGAGGGGGCAGTGTATTGTTGAATGAACCTCTCTACTTGTTTGATGATCCTTTCTTGAGTCACTTGGGTTTGTTTTACACTGAACATGAAACCTTATAGGGAATGGCAAAGGTCATGTGAATGTGACACTTCCAAAGTTGTTTTGGGCTTACCAAAATGGTGGACACATTATTTTTCAAGTTACAAAGTTGGGCGGTGTCAGGCCAGCTATTCCAACCAATGGGTGGGGTGAAGAGCGAAACATAAAACACACTTGTCCCTTAATACAAGATATAAAAGGTTTCTGTGGGTTGGGGTTGGAAGAGGGCTCATTTGATTTTAATGTTAAGCCACAAAGTCACTTTGACCGAGACCTTCGACAGTCCATGTGTTTTAATTTGTTTATCATCACGGCTGTTCCTGCATAAAGCTGCTGGGGCAAGTTTTCATTGATTTGGGGTTGCAATCCTGGACAAGTTTCCACTCCAACAACTATTACTCAACTGAGAGTGCAGCAATTTGGAAATCGATTACGGTGCCGCAAATAAGCTCGCCTCTCCATGAAGGATACTTTAAGGGATTTTTTCACGTCCAACAACTAACACTGGCAGATGGGACGCTCCAGTTTTAACCATCCATTCGAGAGAGGGTGCACACATT
>CM068954.1:146023372-146043757 GCA_035128595.1 Eptatretus atami
GATTACTCACCTTCCATGTGGAACACTGGGATAAGAGTTTATAGCTGTGGTTTAGAAAAGGCAAGGCCAATACAGATGGTTTGCAAGAGAAACGTATTGCTCCAGTCAATCCACACAAACATTCAAACGTCTTGTGGTCAACTGACATCGTTTGCTGTATTATCGATCCACCCGGTGGTGCTTTTGTGTGAAAGAAAAGGTGAGGTCCATTAAAAGCTGGTCCCTTGTCATAACGCAGAGAAAACCAATCTTACCCCTCTATGCCCTCCCCATTCTTTGTATCAATTGATGAGTAATCATTTTATTTTTGTGACTACTTTAAAACTGCAACGATAGTTGCAAGTTCAAAATTAGCTCAGATCTGGCCGTTTCATTGTTGCAGGTGCCCTGAGAACCATAGTGATCATCCTCATCATTGTGGTCGTAGTCATTGCTGTTGTTGTGATAGTGTGTTGTCATCGTCAACATACAAAAAGGAGTCTGGCGAGTACATGTGAGTGTTCTCTCCCTTCTCACAAACACTCCATTTTAGAGAAGTAAAACAATGAGAGAGATCATACACAGAACAGATTTGATTAGATGCCACCAGGATTTGGAGGAGGGAGAGAGGTTTGAGAGTTCAGACTTGAGCTTAGAAAGATGTTGTTTCTGGCTTTCGCCTGAGGGTAGATACACACTTGTTTCGGCTTTATGGAAGGACTGAGATTACTCAGTTTGGGTTTTGCTTTCATGAGGGCAAAGCAAGTTGTTTCAGGATATGCCTCCAACAAGCTTCACGTGAACCAGGGTGGGAGGAAGGGTAGGACAACTGAAGTCGATAGGGATAAAATCCTGTGCATGAGGGAGAGCAAGTTTTTGAAATAATTCCCAGGATGAGTTGATGTTGAGAAAGTAGTGAAGGGGAAGACCAGTCCAGAAGTTTGACTGGCTGCTTAGAGACCCTGCCAGTCGGTTTGAGTGAATGCCAGACTCGACGGGCTGCAACTGGTTCTCTAATAACAGCCAGAGAGATGTCCACGTTTGACAAGGACGTGGTCATGAAGAACCGATTGGAGCGGAGGAATACAGTCAGATATTTTTAGGGAAAATTTGTCAAAATCAGATCCAGAAGAGATGGAGTAGCCATTTGATTGAGATCCGAGTCGGGAAATTGACCGGATTGAGTCAGTCGCCCAATGAAGTCGGCAGAAACTTTTTCTGAAGTGCCATGACAGGTGGAAAGAGGTCCCACACCTAGCCAACTGGCATGATGACAATTGAAAGTCACCAACATATGGAGGAAAGAGAGAGTTTGGATGAGAAAGATAGAAGATCGTCCATGTTTTCGGATAGTGAGGTGTAAATGAGTCATCACTGTTTGGTGGACGTTACAGTACACATTAACATGAGGTGGGGTTGGAGGGGAAGCCATAGCCAGAGGTATTCCTGGGAGTGTGGGGCAGTGCAGGGAGATGGGAGGAATAGAGTCTTTGATGAAGAGAGCAACTCCTCCACGCCAGTGACGAGGCTCAGGTCTGGTCATACCGGAACGAGGGAGTAACGAAGGAGAGATACTTGGGAGTCAAAGACGTCTTGAGAGACGAAGTTTTCTGTTGGGGCAAATTATGGTCTGATTTGTCAGTGGCAACCTGTATGGAAAGATCTGGAAGATTTGAGGAAGGCCCCAGATAATTTGAGTCCACACTTAATGAAAGAGGGGAGGCAGGCCTTGGGTGGCAGGGAGGGAGGGGAGGGGGAGGGTAGGACAAGAGGAGGGGGGTAGTTGAGGAGAGTTGTTGAAAGCGTGGGGTGGGGGATGCATAAGATGGGTAATGGTGAGTTGTAGAAAAAATTTGTGAGGTGAATGGGTGATTTGGATCGGTAAACGCAAGAGGGTGGAAACAGATCACGTGGTTACGGGAAGAAGCACGTGGCTTATGGAGTGTATAGTCAAAGTGAATTTAATTTGTTTTTTAAATAAGGATGTGCGTAACATTCGAAAAAGGGAAGGTTGAAAGTAAAATGTGGAGGTTGTATGGTGAATTTTGGATCTGTATACACATGAGTGAAGCTGCGGGTCGATGAAAAGTATCAGGAAAAGGGTGGAGAGAAGACACGTAGTTACAGATGTGTATAGAGAAAGGATACACAGGAAAATTATAATTTTTGGATGTATTTTAAGAAATAGGTAAAATTCTGGAAAATGAAGGTTTGTTGGAAGAAATCGTGAAGGTAATGGCGAGAGTGGGGTCAGCTTAAGTGAGAATAGAAGATGGTGTGGCGTTCGTGCATACAAATGATTTGGGAGTGCTATTATGTTTGTCAAGCTTTGAAAGATCAAGTTTTACATGTTATATGATTGTTCAGCATGTGATTCCCTGGTTAGAAAGAGCTGTACAATTTCTCATCGGTATCTTTCCTCCCGATAAATCTACAGAATACTTTCATAATCCTTCCCAATGGTAGTGCATTGTGCACCAGTGCTAAAACTCAACCTTTTATCTCCTAAAGATGGCAGGAGGGACATTAATTTACATTCTTAATCCAAACAATATTGGGATGAATCTTTGTATTGAACAAGTAGTTGGGCCAATTTTGAATTTAAAATTGTTTGATTGGTTGTATGTACCATAACAGAATTACTCACTCCAGCAGGCGATCTTGTTTTCCAACATATTACACATTCTTCTGACACATTGCATAATTTGGTTGGTGTATAGCAACAGACGCTGCCTGGTCGTCCTTCTCGTAAAAATATAATTTAAAAAACCCAGGTTAACGTAACATAACACTTTGTGGCAATATAATCATCATGGCTATACTACTGAGAATTCAAAATTGAAACTTGGCCCATGTTCTGACATGATGGCCGAAAGCCCGAAGCGGATACATGCTGTTGCCTTTGCAATGCCCCCAAATGTCCATCAGTTCCACCTTTCCGATATTTTACACCGCCCCTCCCTTTCATCTCCAGGCACTGCATGACATCATTGCCGGTTCTCACACAAATACAAAGGCACGTGCCGGTTTTCACTCCGTGGTTATTACGAAACTAAAGAATTCGTAAGTTGTTGATTCACTTTCGGATCTGTTTGTTACTTATGAAATCTTAAAGATTTCGTAAAGTATAATTGATGACTTCCGTTCTGTTTGTTTGTTTGTGAGTTTGGTTTTGTTTGTAGGCGACGATAACTCGAGATCGGAATACTACCAATGTCAAATTACCCACGTGATGTCAGGAGGGTGATGGCTTAGTGTGGATTCAGAATTTTGGTCAGAATCCGGTCAAAGGTCAAGGTCACAGTGAGGTCAATATATTCGATTTTTGATGTTTGGTGGCAGATAAACTCGAGAAACGGAAGAAGCCTACCAATTCAAAGTTACACCACCGTGATTTCAAGGAGGGTTGATGGCTAGTGCTGATTTAGATTTTGGTCAAAATCGGTCAAAGGTCTAAAGGTCACAGTGAGGTCTAAACATAATTCCGTAAATTCAATGTGAGAAATGGAGATTTTTGCTTCGCTCAGACGTTGCGAGTTCGTTTTAACTTCGATTTTAATTTTTGTCTTCGTTTGCGATCGCTTTGGGACGCTTAAACTCGTTGTCCGAAATTCTGGTAAATAACGGATGTTTTGGAGACGTTTTAAGATTGAATAAAAATATTTCACTCGACGCGTCACGGTCGTCACGGGAATGCAGTGCGCTCGAGCAGACGCGTCGTTGCCCACGTAAAGGTTTTTTCCGTGTGGCGCGCTGACCGTGTTTTCGATAAAGTATGGTGTTTAAAAGTCATTTTTATCCCAATAAATAGGTTAATCGTCGCATGCCTGACTCGTGACAGTCGGATTATGTAAAGATTGGTTGGTGGATGGCCGAATTATTCAGTTTTGGTGACTTTGATAAAATAATATTAAATAATGCGTGAGAAATGGAGATTTTAGGCTTCGGTCCGATCGTTACGATTTTTGATGGTTTGGTACAGAATCATCGTAGAAACTTCGGTTTGCGTCGCTACTTCTCAAGAGACAGCTTTTATTAGACAAGGTCAGAGGTCAGTTGACGAATTTCGTAAGTACCAGTCTATGACTGCTGTTTAGATTTTCGTAAGTATATTGATCACTGTCCGTTTCTGTTTGTTTGTTTGTGTGTTTTGTTTGTGTGTTTGTTTTTTTGTTTTTAGCAGGATAACTCCGAGAAAATGAAGAAGTTACAATGTATAAATTACACACGTGGATATTCACGGGAGGGTGATGGCTATCGCTGATTAGATTTTGGGGTCATCGGTCAAAGGTCAGGTCAAGTGAGGTCAAACATAAAAAATTATAAATCGAGAACGGAAAGAAGCTACTCAATGTAAAATTTACACCACGTGTTCAGAGGGTGATGGCTATCGGCTGATTAGATTGGTGCCAAAATCAGGTCAAAGGTCCAAGTCACAGTGAGGTCGAAACATCAAAAAAAAATGATAACTCGAGAAACTGAAGAAAGCTACCAATGTCAAAATTACACCACGTGATTCAGGAGGGTGATGGCTGCGCTGCTGATTAGATTTGGTCAAAATTCGGTCAAAGGTCAAGGTCACATTGGGTGAGGTTCATAACATTCGATTTGTGATGGTTTTGGTGCAGAATCATCGTAGAAACTTCTGGTTTGCGTCGCTACCGTTCTCTAGAGACAGCTTTATTAGACAAGGTCAGAGGTCAAGTTGACCGCTTTCGTAAGTACCAGTCTATGAACTTTGTCTGTTTGCGGTTTGTGTGTGTATTTTTTGTATTGTTTGTCTTGTTTGTGTGTGTATTGTACGGCACAATAACTCTAGAAACGGAAGAAGCTACCAAGTAAATTACACCAGTGATTCAGGAGGGTGATGGCTTGCGCTGATTAGGATTTGGACAAAATCGGTCAAAGGTCAAAGTCACAGTGAGGTCAAACATCCAACAAAGTTATATACCGAGACGGAAGAAAGCTACCCAATGTTCAATTAACACCACGTGGATTCATGGAGGTGATGGCAGCGCTGATTAGATTTTGGTCAAAATAAGGTCAAAGGTCAAGGTCACAGTGAGGGTCAAACTAATTCGTAAATTAATGTGAGAGAAATGGAGTATTTTTGGCTTCGCTGACGTTACGAGTCTTCGTTATTTAACCTTCGATTTTAATTTGTCCTTCGGTTTTTGCGATCGCTTAGGACGCTTAAAACTCGGTTGTCGAAATCTGGTAAAAACGGATGTTTTGGAGACGTTTTAGATGTATAAATAAATATTTCATCGATCGCGTTACGGCGTCCATGATGCAGTGCGCTCGAGCAGACGGCTGTTGAGTTACCGTAAAGGTTTTGCGTTGCGCTGAACGGTGTTTTCCGATAAAGATGGTGTTTTAAAAGTCGATTTCTTATCCATAAATGGTTATCGTCGATGCTGACCGCTGAGCCGTCGGATTATGTAAAGATTGTTGGTGGGATGCCCGATTATTACGGTTTTGGTGACTTTGATAAAATAAATATTGAATAATTGCGTGGAGAAATGGGATTTTTCTTCGCTCGCGTTCGAGTTCGTTTAACTTCGATTTTAATTTTGTCTTCGGTTTTTGCCGATCGCTTAGGGCCCTGTCACCTTGACGTAAGCCAGCAAGGCAACGTATAAAAATTGGATCTAAATCGTTGACGTCGCTAATTTTGAATGTTTTTTTTTTGAGTTTTTGGCGTATTCAACGTGTTGGTCGTTTGCATAAAACATATTAGTAACGGGCACAGAATGCGTTTCGTTGTGTTATACATAAACTTACGCAACGAAGCCTACCTTGTGATCGCGTTCAAACTAAGACAAGCGATAGTTTCAACTACCCTTTGCGCGCTATACGTATCGCCGGCGACTTCGTGGCGTAGCCTGTTGAGACTTGCCGGACGCCGATTGAAATCAACTGCCCGAAGATTTTTGAATTGTCAACATTGCAGTCACAACCTTGACGATTTTGCCCAGCGTATGCCATTCTATGAAAAATGGGTTACAACGCTAGCACAACGTCAAATACGGCTATAGGAAGTTGAGTAATACGTTTAAAGATTATGCTCGAAATCATTGAAGTAACGCCTGTCATATTACCTAGTCCGTTTACGGTCGTGAAATTTCAAGCATGCTGAAAATTTTAAGACGTACTCGACGTAAGGCTCACACGTTTTCGCAGCGTTGGATCTGTTTCTTGCACGTTCCGCGACTGTTTAAACACGGCGAACACACGTACTGGTAGGTTTACTCATAAGTCGAAGCACGTCAAGTTAATGGCAACTCATACTTGAAAACCCAATTTAAACCGTTGAGTACGTGCTTTGAAACAAATGAGTAAACGTCAGCTTAGCCTATGTTTAAACGTGCTTGGGAAAGTATGAGTAAAGTGCATTGAAACTTGTATAACTGGCCTTGAACCAATGCTACCGTGCTATGAACGTAAGAGTAACGTGCGTTTTAACCTATGTGTATGCATGTTTGAACCTAATAAAACGTGCATCTAACCATTGAAATAACCATGCTATGAACCCTATTGTAACGTATGTATACGCACAATTGTCGTATGAGACGAATTTAAATTGACGTCTTCGGACAACCCAGAACTTACTGAAGTGTATTCTAACTTACATCTACCGTGTCACTGACGTATTGGCAGCGTTTAGGGAATTGGTACAATACAAAATGGGCTTCACAAGAGGAACCCATCATTGTTCAGGCTCATGTTGAGTAGATGTCAAAGCCAGTAAGTATCCAGTAGTATAAAATACTTATTAGCAGTAGTGGTGTGCGTGACAGTAGTAAAATAGTAGTAGTTAAGATTTGTAGTAGTAGCATTGGTAGTAGTAGAATGTCTACACAGTAGTAGTAGTGGTATGTCTATGTCAGTAGTATAGTGTAGTAGTAGTAAATGTCTATGTCAGTAGTAAGTAAGTAGTAGTAGTTGTAAGTAGTAGTAGGTCCATGTCAGTAGTAGTATGCTATGTCAGTAGTAGTAGTAGTAATATTCTATGTCAGTAAGTAGTAGTAGTAGTATATTGTAGTAGTGGTAGGCCATGTCAGTAGTAGTAGTGGAGCGTGATGGGAGGGTGTGGGTGATGATGGTCTCTTATCGTCCCGAATGGAGACTATTTGCACCATTGTTCGAATGTTCTTTTCGGCTATTTTTTTTTTCCTCATTCCCATCGATGATTCTTGTTTTACTTTTAGTTTAACGACTTTGACAAATGCATATGTACTCGTAAGAACACAGAACGCTCGTAACTTATACATAAGTTATCCAACGATTGTTATCGTGTTTTAGGCGTCCACAACCTATGCCACGATAAGTCCAGCGTATGCCATAGCGTAATATTCCCAAGCACGTTATTTCATAGTTAAATAGTCACATGGTACCCTAAACATTACTTTGATGTGTTTCGACGTATCGAGGAACTTTCAAGTTGCGTGTTGCGAAGTGTGAACAACGTTTGTGTAGCTGTGCTTACAAAACGTTACTCATAGTTTAGAAATAAGTTTGGGTACGCGAATGTTTACCTCTACGTGTTTCGACTTAATGAGTAACATACAATAACGTGTGTCAACGATCGGCATAACTGCCAAAAACCTATGGCCGGCGAGCGGAACGTGTGAGACAAACGCCGAGTACGTCGTAAATTTTAAGCATTCGAAAAAAAAGGAGAACAAGCAAAAAGTCAACGATAAAGCCAGCTACAACGACTTAATGGCAGTGTTTTTCAAGGGTATTCCTAACGTATAACAAAACTTACCCTATAACTGTATTCGACGTGGTGCCAGCGTATTCCGGTCAAATTGTAAAAAAGGCATACGTTCGCTAACTCGTCAAGGTGTGAACAGCCCCTTTAGGAAGCTTAAAACTCGGTTGTCGAAAATCTGTAAAAATCGGATGTTTTGGAGACTTTAAGATTGTTAAAAATATTTCACTCGCGCGTCACGGGTCGTCCCGTGGTGGCAGTGCACTGAACAGAGGCCGGGTTGATCACGAAAGGTTTTGCGTGGTGCGCACTGACGGTGTTTTCGATAAAGATGGTGTTTAAAAGTCATATTTTATCCATAAGGTTATCGCGCATGCCTACTCGCTAAAGCCGTCGGATATTAAAGATTGTTGGTGGATGCCGAAATAATTACGGTTTTTGTTGACTTTGATAAAATAATATAAAAAATTGCTGGAGAATGGAAGATTTTTGCTTCGTCGACGTTACGATTTTTGGATGGTTTGGTACAGAATCATCGTAGAAATTCTGGTTTTGCGTCGCTACCTCTATAGGAGACAGCTTTTATTAGACGAGGGTCAGAGGTCAAGATGACGATTTCGTAAGTAACCAGTCTATGAATGCTGTTTGTGTGTTTGTTACTTAACGAAATCTAAAGATTTCGTAAGTATATTGATGAACTTCCGTTTCTGTTTTGTTACTTACGAAATCTAAAGATTTCGTAAGTATATTGATGACTTCCGTCCTCTTGTTTGTGTGTTTTGTTTGTGGTGTGTGTTTGTTTGGTTTGTAGGCATGATAACTCGAGAACGGAAAGCTACCAATGTCCAAAATACACCACGTGATTCAGGAGGGTGATGGCTAGCGCTGATTACATTTTGGTCAAAAATTCGGTCAAAGGTCAAAGGTCAGCAGTGAGGTCAAACATAATTCCGTAAAATTCATTTGGAGAATGGAGTATTTTTGCTTCGGTCGACCGTTACGAGTTCGTTTTAACTTCGATTTTATTTTGTCCTTCCGGTTTTTGCGATCGCTTAAGGACGCTTAATACTCGGTTGTTCGAAATTCCTGGGTAAAAAATCGATGTTTAATGAGAAATTTAATGTTGGGTGTCATATCTGAGGGTTACTGAAGATTATGCTAATGAGGGGGATTGTAAACACGCATTACGCGTCGTTTAAAGTCAATTTCAACCTGTCTTCAATTTTGGGTAAGGTTAATGTATGGTCTAACACTCGGTTGTCGAAATTCTGGTAAAATCTGATGTTTTTATGAGAGGTTTGAATACAGAATCATCAAATAAGAAACTTCTGTTGTGGCACATACCTTCCTCTAGAGACAGTGTTTATTAGACAAAGTCAGAGGTCAGTTTGAACGATTTCGTAAGTACCATCTATGACTGCCTTGTTTGTGTGTTTGTTTGTTTGTAAGCACGATAACTCGAGAACGGAAGAAGCTACCAATTGTCAAATTACGCACGTGAATCCAGGACGGGTGATGGCTATGCTGATTAGATTTTTGGTCAAATGGTCAAAGGTCAGGTCACAGTGAGGTCAAATATTCGATTTTTGATGTTTGGTTAGCAGGATAACTCGAGAACGGAAGGAAGCTACCAATGTTCAAAATTACACCCGTGAATTTCAGGAGGGTTTTTGATGGCTAGTGCTGCTTAGATTTTGGTCAAAAATCGTCAAAGTCAGGTCAAGGGAGGTAAACATCCAAAAATGATAGATCGAGAAACGGAAAGAAGCTGCCAATGTCAATTACACCACTATCAGGAGGTGATGGCTAGCGCTGATTAGATTTGGTCAAAAATCGGTCCAGGTCAAGTCACAGTGAGGTCAAGACATCCAAAACATTCGATTTTTGATGGTTTGGTACAGAATCATCGTAGAAACTTCTGGTTTGCGTCGCTACCTTTTCTGGACAGCTTTTAATTAGACAAGGTCAGAGGTCAAGTTGACGATCTTCGTAAAGTACCAAGTCCTAATGACTGCTTGTTTGTTTGTTTTGTATGTTTGTTTGTTTGTAGGCAGGGGGGTCGATAACTCGAGACGGAAGAAAGCTACCAATGTCAAATTACATTTCACGTGATCAGAGAGGGTGAATGGCAGTGCCTGATTAGAATTTTTGTCAAAATCGGTAAAGGTCAGGTCACAGTGAGGTCAAATATTCCGATTTTTGATGGTTTGGTACAGATTACTCGAGAACGGAGAAGCTTACCAATGTCAAATTAACCAACAGTGATCAGGAGGGTGATGGCTAGTGCTGATTAGATTTTGGTCAAATCGGTTCAAGGGTCAAAGGTCACGGTGGGGTCCAAAACATTCGATTTTTGACTGGTTTTGGTAGCAGAATATCGTAGAAACTGTTCTGGTTTGGCGTCGCTAACCTTCTCTATGAGACAAGTTTTTATGACACAAGGTCAAGCTCAAGTTGACGATTTCGTAAGTACCAGTCTATGACTGCTTGTTATCTTACGAAATCTAAAGATTTCGTAAAGTATATTGTGAACTTCCGTTTCTGTTTGTTTTTGTTGTTTGTTTTGTTGTTTTGTTGTAGGCACGATAACTCGAGAACGGAAGAAGCTACCAAGTCAAAATTAACACCAAGTGATTCAAAGGAGGGTGATGGCAAGTGCGTTAGATTTTGGTCGAATCGGTCAAAGTCAAGGTCATAGTGAGGTCAAATTATTTGGATTTTTGATGGTTTGGTACAGAATAAACTCGAGAACGGGAAGAAGCTACCAATGTCAAATTACACCACGTGATTCAGGAGGGTGATGGCCCCTTATGCTGATTAATTTTTGGGTCAAAATCGGCAAAGGTCAGGTCACACTGAGGTCAAACATCCAAAAAAATGATAATCGAGAACAGAAGAGCTACCAATGTCAAATACAACCATGTGATTAGGAGTGGTGGCTAGCGCTGATGAATTTGGTCAAAATCGGTCAAAGTCAAGGTCACAGTGAGGTCAACATCCAAACATTCGATTTTTGATGGTTTTGGTACAGAATCATCGTAGAAATTCTGGTTTGCGTCGCTACCTTTCTCTAGAGACAGCTTTATTGACAAGGTCAGAGGTCAATTGACGATTTCGTAAGTACCAGTCCTATGACTGCTTGTTTGTTTGTTTGTAGCACGATAACTCGAGCGGAAGAAGCTACATGTCAAATTAGACCCAAAGTGATTCCAGGAGGTGTGGCTTAGTGCTTGATTAGATTTTGGTCAAAACTGTCAAAGGTCAAGGTCACAGTGAGGTCAACATCAAAAAAAAAATATAACTCGCGAACAGGAAGAAGCTACCAATGTCAAATTACACCCGTGATTCAGGAGGGTGATGGCTACGCTGATTAGATTTTGGTCAAAATTTGGTCAAAGGTCAAGGTCACAGTGAGGTCAAACATTGATTTATGATGGTTTGGTACAGAACTCATCGTAGAAACTTCCTGGTTTGCGTCGCTCCCTTCTCTAGAGACAGCTTTTTATTAGACGTTAGAAGGTCCGTTGGCGATTTCGTAGTACCAGTCTATGACTGTTGTTACTTACGAATCTAAAAGATTTTCGTAAGTTATATTGATGACTTCCCGTCCTCTGTTTGTTATGTGGTTTGTTACTTACGAAAATCTAAAGATTTAGTAAGTATATTGATGAACTACCGTTTTCCTGTTGGTTTGTTTGTTTGTTATCTTGCCAAAACGAAGTTTTTGCAAAGATATGTAGTCAGTCTGTAGTTTTTTTAATTTATTTTTTTTTTTGTTTGTCTGTAATCACAAAAAAAAATTCTGCAGACCACGTTTTCATTCGGGAAAATTTTGTAACTTCGCATATCAGAGGCCTATGGAGGTCCCTTTCAAGGCCATAAAAATTTTGAAGGTCAGTCAAAAGGTCAAGGTCACTGTAGCAAATCTAGGGGAATCAGACAAAAACCCTTATTTATTATTGAGTAATTTTGACGGAATCGTCCTCAACTTCATGGGAATATAGTTCATCGTCTGGCGCTCAGCTGATTAATTTTGGTGGCGTTGGCCTGACTTCATGTGTTTTTTTTTGTTGTTGTTTGTTTTTTTTTTATCTGTAAACATATAAAATCACTCGCAGAGCACAGTTATCATTGGAAATTTTTTGTACTTCGCATATAGAGGCCTATAGAGGTCCCCTTCAGCGCATAAATTTGAAGGTCAAGGTCAAAGTCAAGGTCCTTTGTCGCAAATCAGGGGGTGACGAAACCACTTATTTTTTGAGTAATTTTGATCGGATCGTCCTTCAAAACTTCATGGGAATATAACGTTCATGGTCTTGGCAATTCAGCTGATTAATTTTTTGGTGGCGATTGGCCTGACCTTCATGTTAACGCCTAAGGTCAAACATATTTGCCCCAAGGGTCAAATTTTCAAAGTTTTAGGAATCATATCGTGTAGTACTTCAATTGGAACACCTAGATGAGTGCTTTCTAGATATATCAAGCTTGAGACATTATGACTGATTTGGTACGTTATGAGGCAAACGCATATTTTTCATGGTTACTCTGTAGAACGATTCTCATCGGTCTCTCGTAGGCAGATATTCCCTCAAGGAGTCGCTCCTGGTGGTGCAGCGCTGTTCACCTCAGTGTGACCTTAAAGAAGTCACACGTGGTCACCTTTTGGCAAATACGGATTCACCCCCTACGGGTGACAATTGGTTATTACTTCGAATCTAAAGATTTTGTAAGTATATTGATGATTCCGTTTCTGTTGTTTGTTTTGTTTGTATGTTTGTTTGTTTGTTTGTTGTTTGTAAGGCCACGAATACTCGGACGGAAGAAGCTACCAATGTCAAATTACACACGTGATTCAGGGAGGGTGAATGGCAAGTGCTGATTAGATTTTGGTCGAAATGTCAAAGTCAAGGTCACAGTGAGTCAAATATTCGATTTTTTGATGGTTTGGAAAGATAACTCGAGATGCCGGAAGAAGCTACATGCAAATTAACAACGTGATTCAAGGAGGGTGATGGGCAAGTGCTGATTAGATTTTTGGTCGAAATCGGTCAAAGGTCCAAGGTCCACAGTGAGGTCAAATATTCGATTTTTGATGGTTTGGTACGATACTCGAGAACGAAAGAAGCCCTACCATGTCAATACACCATACTGTGATTCAGGAGGGTGATGGCTCGTAGCTGATTAAGATTTTGGTCAATAATCGTCAACAGTCAAGGCACGGTGAGGTCAAATTCAATTTTTTGAATGGTTTGGTAGCAGAACATGAAGACTCTGGTTTGCGTCGTAACCTTCCCAGAGACAGCTTTTAATTAGACAAAGTCAGAGGTCAAGTTGACGATTTCGTAGTACATCTATGACTGCTTGTTTGTTTGTTTGTTTTAGGCACGATACTCGAGAACGGAAGAAGCACCAATGTCAAATAAACCACGTGATTCAGGAGGGTGGATGGCTAGTGCTGATTAGATTTGGTCAAAATCGGTCAAAGGTCAAGGTTCACAGCGAGGTTCAAATATTCCGATTTTTGATGGTTTGGTAACAGCGAGGTCAAAATCATTCGATTTTGATGGTTTGGGTACGATAACTCGAGAACGGAAAGAAAGCTACCTGTCAAATTAACGTGATTTCAGGAGGGTGATGGCAAGTGCTGATTAGATTTTTGGGTCAAAATGGTCAACGGTCCAAGGTCACGGTTGAGGTCACATTCGATTTTGATGGTTTTGGTACAGAATCATCGTAGAAACTTCTGGTTGGCGTCGCTATACCTTCTCTCTAAGACGCTTTATTAAACAAGGTCAGAGGTCAACGTTGACGATTTTCTAAGTACGCAGTCTATGACTGCTTGTTTGTTTGTTTGTAGGCACGATAATCGAGAACGGAAAGAAGCCTGCCAATGTCAAATTACACCACGTGATTTCAGGGGGTGATGGCTAGTGCGATTAGATTTTGGTCAAAATCGGTCAAAGGTCAAGGTCACAGGGAGTCAAACATCAAAAAAGTTATACTCGAGAACGAAGAAGCACCAATGTCAAATTAGGACCACGTGATTTCAGGGGGTATGGTAGCGCTATTAGATTTTGGTCAAAATCTGTCAAAGGCAAGGTCACAGTGAGGTCAAACATCAAAAAAATATAACCCGGAACGGAGGAAGCTAATCCAATGTCAAATTACCCCGTGATTCAGGAGGTGTGATGCTAGCGCTATTAGAATTTTGGTCAAACGGTCAAAGGTCAAGGTCACAGTGAGGTAAACATTCGATTTATGATGGTTTGTACAGAATCTACGTAGAAACTTCTGGTTTGCTTCGCTAACCTTTCTCTAGAACGCTTTATTTAACAAGGTCAGAGGTCAAGTTTGACGATTTCGTAATGTACCAGTCTATGAACGTGTTTGTGTGGTTTTTTGTTTGTTTTGTAGCACGATAACTCGAGACGAAGAAGCACCAATGTCAAATTACACCACTGATTCAGGGAGGGTGAATGGCTAGCGATGATTAAGATTTTGGGTCAAAATCGGTCAAAGGTCAAGGTCACAGTGAGTCAAACATTCAATTTTTGATGGTTTTGTGCAGAATCATCGTAGAAGCTTCTGGTTTGCGTCCGCTTACCTTCTCTAGAGACAGCTTATTAAGACAAGGTCAGAGGTCAAGTTTACGATTTCGAAGTACCAGTCCTACTGACTGTTTTTTTTTTCTGTTTTGTTTGTCCAGATGATAATCCTAGAGCCATCCTTTGAGCTTGGAAGTTGAAATGTGGAGCACAATCATGAACAAGTGCTTTGGCAAAAACAGTAATAAGATTTCCGTATGAGTATATTGATGACTTCCGTCATCTGTTTGTTGAATTCGCTATTAATGAGCTATCCTTATTGTCGGTTTTCTGGCTGTCCTGTGTGTGTTGTGTGTGTGTGTGTGTGTGGTGTGTGTGTGTGTGTGTGGTGGTGTGTGTGTGTGTGATGTGTGTGTGGTTGTGTCTGCAACGCGAAGGCTCCACAGCCACCGAACCACGACCGATTCGATGAAATACTTTGACCAACAGTGGATATAGTATACTGGGAATGTGCGTCGTTTGAAATTTCGTTGCCTAGCACCCACCCGTTGCTGTCAGCGGCCGAAAAAACCGCGTACAGTATTTTCCAAATTACTTGTCCTTCAGTTTTGAAATTAGAGAAACGAGAAACTTCGGATTAAACACTTTCGAGATATTTAGAAAATTTTACTCGAGCCGATTTTTGGATTGAAAGGTTTTATTTTCAAATGGGTAGTCCCTTCAAAATCGGTGGGTACTATTTACGTCATTTAAAGTGTGTATACAGTGTTGTAAAGGGACTGCACCGTCGTTCCATCCTTCGATCTCTCCTCGATCCAAACGTTATTGACCAAAGTGAAAGGATCCAAAATAATGGAATCACCGCATTTCTTCTTTGTGGAATTTCTAATAATATGTTTTATTATTTCGAAACGATTCCACGATCCACACACCACCTCCAATTATTTATTTATTTACCGAAACAATTCCACGAGTCTCACACACCACGTTCAAGTTATTTATTATTTAACCGAACGATTCCACCCACACACCACTCCATTTATTTTATTACCAGAAAACGAATTCCAGCGACCCACACACCACCTCCAATTATTTATTTATTTAACCGAAAACGTTCCACGACCCCACACATCACCTTCAATTATTTATTCATTTTGCCGAAACGATTCCCACCCACACAACCACCGTCCAATTATTTATTTAGTTTACTGAAACCGTTCCAAGCGACCCACACACCACCTCCAATTTTTTATTTTATTACCCGAAAAACGATTCCACGACCCACACAACACCTTCAATTATTTATTTATTTTACTGAAAAACGATTCCACGACCCAACACCACCTCCAATTATTTGTTTATTTACTGAAAACGGATTTCCGACCCACACACCACCTCCAATTATTTGTTTATTACCGTAAAACGATTCCACGACCCCACACACCACCTCCAATTATTTATTTTTTACCAGAAAACGAAATCCACGCACACAACCACCTCCAATTATTTATTATTACCGAAACGATCCCACGACCCACACACCACTCCAATTATTATTTATTTACCGAAAGATTCACGACCCACACACCACCCTAATTATTTTATTTATTTACCGAAAACGATCCACGACCCAACACTCCACACACCACCTCCAATATTATTTATTATTACCGAAAACGATTCCACGACCCACCACCACCTCCATTAATTATTTATTTAACCGACGATTCCACGCCCACACACCACCTTCAATTATTTATTCAATTTGCCGAAACGATTCCCCCTCTCACACACCACTCTCCATATTTATTATTTACTGAAAACGAATTTCCACGACCCACACCACCTCCATTAATTTAATTTATTTACCGAAAATCGATTCCACGACCACACCACACCTTCATATTTATTTATTTTACCGAACAACGATCCACGACCACACACTCACCTCCAATTTTTGTTTATTTACTGAAACGTTCCACGACCCACACACCACCTCAATTATTTGGTTTATTTCCGAAACGAATTCACGACCCACACACACTCCAATTATTTTATTTATTTACCTAAAATCGAATCCACGAACCACAACCACCTCCAATTATTTATTTATTACCGAAACGAATCCAGACCCCACCCACTCAATTATTTATTTCCGAAACGAATTCCACAGACCACACCACTCTTCCAATTATTTGTTTATTTACTGAAACGTCCACGACCAACTCCGCCCTCCAATTATTTATTTTATTTTCCGTAAACCGATTCCCCACTCCACCACCACTCAATTATTTTATTTATTTACCGAAACGATTCCAACGACCCACACTCCGCCTCCATTATTTATTTATTTACCGAAACGATTCCACGATCCAGACCACCACCTTCAATTTCCTTTATTTACGCGAAAAACGATTCCCACCCACACACCTCCAATTATATTTAATTTACTTGAAAACGATTCACGACCCATAATCCACCTCCAATTATTATTTATTTACTGAAAACGATTCCACGACCCACCCCCCTTCAATTATTTATTTATTTACCGAACTGATCCACCACACACACCCCAAATTATTATTTATTTACTGAAACGATCCACGACCCACACACCTCAATTATTTATTTATTTACCGAAACGATCCCACCCACACAACCACTCCATTATTTATTATTTACGCGAAACGATTCCACAACCCACACCACCTCCAATTATTTATTTTATTTAAACCGAAACGATCCCCACCACACCACCTCCAATTATTTATTTATTTACCGAAACGATTCCACGACCCACACTCAGCCTCCAGTTATTTATTTATTTTACCGTAAACGATTCCACGACCCACACACCACCTCTTATTTCTTTATTTACGCGAAACGACAAGACCCACACACCCCTCCAATTATTTATTTATTTACGCGAAACGATTCCACGACACACACCACCTCCAAATATTTTATTTATTTACCGAAACGATTCCACGAACCAGACACCACTTCAATTATTTCTTTATTTTACCGAAAACGATTCGCCCACACCACCACCACCTCCAATTATTTATTTATTTAACTGAAAAACGATTTCCACGACCCACACCCTCCAATATTTTATTTATTTACTGAAAAACGATTCCACACCCACCACCCCTTCATTAATTTCTTTAATTTACCGAACGATTCCCTCCAACCAACAAACACCACCTCCATTATTATTTATTTCGAAAACGGATTCCACGACCACACCACCTCCAATTATTTATTTATTTCCGAAAACGATTCCCCACCCACACACCACCTCCAAATTAATTTATTATACTGAAACGATTCCACACCCACCACCACGTCATTATTTATTATTTACCGAAACGATTCCCACCAGCACACACCACCTGCCAATTAATTTATTATTTCCGAAACGATTCCACGCCACACTCAGCCTCCAATTATTTATTTATTTTCCGTAAAGATTTCCACGACCACACACCAACCTTCAGATTATTCTTTATTTTACCGAAACGATCAGACCCACACACCACTCTCCAATTTTTATTTATTTACCGAAACGTAGGATTTGATATTTGAATTCCCGACCTTCACAACCACCTCAGATTATTTATTATTTAAGTGGGAGTGGGTAGGAAAGTGGGCGTGGCTTATGAAAAAAAATATTGCCTCAGGGAGTGGTGGTAACAAGAGCATTGAAGAGAAAGTTTATCGGGTTTTCCGTCTGTGTGTTGTGTATGTGTGTGTGTGTGTGTCTGTCTGTGTCTGTCCTGTGTCCTGCAACGCGAGGCTCGCACAGCACAACCAGCACCGATAATTTTCAATATGGTAGTCCTCAAAAATAGGGTGTCTAATTACGTCATTTTTTATGAGGAGGTTGGGGGGGGGCCCCCAGTTTTTGGCAAAATACGCAATAGAAAATCTTGCCAGGCAGAGGAACAATTGTATGTGACAATACTCTTGGCATAGAATCTTCGTCGGTGGATCGGTCAGAAGAAAGCATCGTATCCAGCGCTTCGATCCTAGCGAATCCCTCGTCGCCTACCGTCGCTTGTGATGTTGTTTGTATTGTTTTTTTTGTAGCACATAACTCTGGAGAACGGAAGAACGTACCAATGTGAATTACACACGTGATTCAGAGTGATGGCTAGTTGCGATTAGATTTTGTCAAAATCTGTCAAAGGTCAAGTCACGAGTGAGGTCAAACATTCGATTTTTGATGGTTTTTGTACAGATCATCGATAGAATTCTGTTTGCTCGCTACCGACTTCTCTGAGAGACAGCTTTATTATAGACAAGTTCAGAGTCAATTGAAACGTTTCTAAGGTACCATTCTATGACTGCTTGTATTTTTTGATTAATCATTAATATTAATTATTTCTTTTCATCTGGGCAATATCTCAGCTTCTGAGGAGAAGCTGATATTTTGACACAAAAACAGTGAAACAAGTATTTGGCTATAAAGGTATTTTGATTCCTCATAACGTTAATTATTTATTTTTATGATTAATTACTCCAATTTCAAAAAGTTAGATTTGAATAAAACAAGTGGTGTTTAGGTTCTGCTATTCGCAGAATTGATTAAGAATTCATTATTTTACGATTATTATTTGATTACAACAATTAAATCAATTATTGTACACCCGCTCCCTTCCCAGATATCCGTCTGCATGTGCTGCATCTCTCCGAGCCGTAAGCACCCTCGCAATTGTCGCGCATGAGGAGATATTTATTTATTTGGCATGATGGGGCAGTGTATTTGATGAACCTCTATCTACATTGTTTGATGATCTTTTCTTGAGCACTTGGTTTGTTATTACACTGACATGAAACCTTATAGGATGGCAAAGGTATTGTGAATGTGACTACTTCCAAAGTTGTTTTGGGCTTTACCAAAATGTGAGACACATTGATTTTCAAGTTACAAGTTGGGCTTTGTGTCAGGCCAGCTCATCCAACCAATGGGTGGGTGAAGAGCGAACATAAAACACACTTGTCGTGTATAACATGATATAAAATTCTGTGGGTTTTGGGGTTGGAAGAGGGCTCAATTGATTTTAATGTTAACCACAAAGTCACTGACTTACCGAGACCCGACAGTCCATGTGTTTTATATTTGTATCATCACCTGTCACTGCATAAAGCTGCTGGGGCAGTTTCCTCATTGATTTGGGGTTGCAATCCTGGACTGATAGTTGTCCACTCCAAAACCTTATACCAACTGAGAGTCGCAGCGAATCTTGGAAATCGATTACGTGCTGTCACTTCAGCAACTCAGTCGACTAGCTCGCCTCTCCATCAAGGATACTTCTAGGGATTTTCACGTCCAAACAACTAACACTGGCCAGAATGGCACGCTCGCAGTTTTAAGCATCCATTCGAAAGAGGGGTGCACACATTGCACTTACTCACCTTCCATGTGGAACACGGATAAGAATTTCATAGCTGCCTGGTTTAGAAAACGCCCACAGGCCAACAACTCCAGATGTTGCAAGGAAAACCGTATGCCTCCAATCAACCCATAAATCATTCAAAACTCCTGTTCGTGTCAACTGACATCTGTAGCCTGTATGATCGATCCACCCGTGTCGCTTTTTGGAAGATAAAGTGAGGTCCATTAAAAGCTGGTCCCTTTCCATAACAGAAAAACCATTACCCCTTATGCCTCCCCATTCTTGTATCAAATTGCAGTAGTAATCATTTTATTTTGACTACTTAAAACTGCAACGATAGTGCAAGTTCAATAATCAGCTCAGATCTGGCCCGTGTCATTGTTTGCCAGTCCCTCTTGAGCATCTCATAGGCGATCAATCTCTCATCATGTGGTCCTGTGGTCATTGCTTCGTTGTTTGATAATGGGTTGTTCTTTCTCGCGTATCACAATACAGTAAGGCCAGTCCCTGGCGAAGTACATGTTGAGTGTTCTCTCCCTTCTCACCAAACACCATTTTAGCAGAAGTAAAAACCTGTGATTTGAACCCAGGGAAGCGACCTGACAAATCTTATTAGTACGAGACAATATAAGGAGGTTCTAAGGATGGCCAAAAACTACAGTTACTTTAACTGAGTCTTGGTTGGGAAACCTGTGATTGGGATAAGCTTCTGCTGTTTATGTTTTTGAATATAGACTTTAAA
>CM068954.1:146044855-146056371 GCA_035128595.1 Eptatretus atami
AATACCGCTCACATCGACGTGCATTCTCAGCAATTTCCAACCTCTTGGTCAGTCAAAAGAGTCTCAAAATTCACTTACAGGATTTCACAAGATGAAAGAAGATAAACTTCAAAAGAGAGATGTGTTAAAGGAGAAAGACAGGAGAAAAAAAATGGGTAGACCATGGTTGAGATGGGAGGATTGTGTGAAGGATGTCAAAATGGGTGGAAAGAGATGTCTAGTAATGTGATAGAGGGCAAAACACAGGAGTGTGTGAACAGAGAGAGCAGCCACTAGCTCCAAGTCACCTTCATCCATTTCAATGGATTTTTGAAGAAGAAGAAGAAAGAAAGAAGAAGAAGAAAAGAATGCACAACAAAAACAACAAACCAGTGAATCAGTCTGATCATGGGTGAAGAACGTCCTTGATATGATCTTGTTGAATTCGCTTGCCACGTGCATCTGTGAATTAAATGCGCCCATGTTGGTGTTGCTGTTGGGAAGCCTTAACCTGGGAAGCCATGATCCTTTTCACCAGCTTCCAATGCGTCTGGAAAGCAGGGCAGAGTTTAATAGGAGAGCAAGCACCCACGTAGAGAGTCCTCAAACTAACCGTTTGCCACCAATTAGAGCACAGATTTCCGTTTGTTTGCGACACAACAGTGGCATCGACATTACCAATTCAAGAATGACAAAAAACACAAATACAGAAAAGTTTGCACATTCACCAATTGATGAAATGCCAAATTTCAGTGACTGTTGCACAACCTTCACAGTAATTATATCAGTACAAAATGTGGCTTTGGCTTTTCCATATTCCAAATGATCATTCAATATAGCTGTGGGGTTTTTACCTTCATCCATGTGAATAGATTGCAAATGTATTTCATCTCTGCCTCTGCATTTATGTCAATCTCTGGAGGTGGTGGTGGTGTAGGTACCACCTCATTCCTGTCAAACATCACACGCATATAGTATTTAGCAAATGGATATACTCTTAATAAGGGTGGTCAGTAAGATATTACGATTTTTTTTTTGTTACTCAATTATAAATTCGAGATTAACTATGTTCGTTTTCCCATCAATATATACTCTGTTTTCACTTCTTTTTTGGTTGCATTACTACACCTTAGATTTAGAACAAGACATCTAGCCAAACTAAGCATAAAAGACGATGGTCATCAAAGGACAACCACAGAACATCAGGGAAACTAAGTGACAATGTAAACTTGCTTGCTTATGCAATTGATTTCAAAACTGGGTCACCTCAAACTCCTTGGATGGATGTTAAACTGGGCATCCCCGTCTACTGACATTAGTTGGTGGACGTTAAAGATTCGCGTGGTGTCCTTTGTGAAGAGGAGGTAAACTTTCGCTGGCACCCCAGCCAAATTACAACTTCCTGCCACATTCACATGAGTGTCCATCCACAGAGTGGTGACCAATCTCCAATTTGTTCAGGCCTTGAAACATCTCTCAACTATTCCTGAATGTTCGAGGACGTTTAGATTATGGGCCTCTAATGAATTCACGCATGGATACGTGTGTTTGCAGACTTGGCCATGGTTGACGTCACCATTAAAAAATATATCCCAGATACCTTTATTAGCCCGTCCCCTGCGCAGCGGAGACGAGGTTTTGTAATCCATCCTATCTGTCTGTCTGTCCCATAACTTCTCTCTTTTTTTTTGCCATCAAATTTTCCAAAAATCTTTATGAGAACACAGAGAAAAGTAATTAATAATTACGTCAAAGGGTAAAGCCATCGTAATACAAATAGTCTTATTATCCCCTGTGGTTGTCGTGGGGGGCACGCTATAATACTTGAAGAAACCCTCCCTTTAAAACTCCTTATATTTCTTCCTGGCAGGGAGAAAACTCTCAAAAGTATTCAGGTTTTTGTTCTTCCGGTAAATGCACATTGTGATAATGACAATGGAATGGTACTGATAATGATTGATAATAATTGATAGTGATAAATGGGTGATCATGATAATATGATGATCTCTATATATGGATGTGTGTGTGTGCATGCGCGTGTGCGCAACATTTTATAAAAAAACGTTTGAATAACAATTTGATCCAGGAGTGAATGCAGTGATCGTGTTGTTGGTGGCATGTTGTATTTAAAGTAATATTGGCATGATTTAATGTATTATCATATAATAGAATGTGTGATGGAAGTTTTAACTCGATGATAATACATGGAAATCTCCAGCGAGTAGAGTCTGTTTCTGTTTTGTGATGTTGCATTTATGGGGTTGATTGACGACGTGGACACAACTGAGGTTGTGGATTACCGATATGGATCCGTGACCAAGGTGTGGATCCGCCATTTGGAGGAGGTTCTCGGGCTGAAAGGATCGAACCTCGAGGAAGAAAGTGCCCAGTGATGATGCCCACAGTCGGATGCCAGCTGATGATGCCGAACGGTGCCCACAGTCGGAAAACCCATTTGCTTACAGGTAAGGCTCTTCTTTGGGTCAGGGAACTTGTTTTGAGGTTAACATCATTTACACAATCCTTTAAATTATATTATATTTCAGGAATAGCCATATACTGTAACGTGTGTGTGTGCGTGTGGCACCAGAATTGCGCACTGAAAGATTGTGATGTCCCAGATGAAGTATACATTGTGGAAATGTCACCACTTTGAATTGGTCACCTTTTCGGTCAACAAGGTATTAATAATCATCAGGATAATGGCATGACCCAATGACCCCCTGGCAACCTGGTCGGGAGCAGGTATGTCTCGTAATAATAATGATGGCATCAATAATGATAATGACAATAACATTATAGATAGTCGATTACATACTAGTATTATCTTGTGTTCTATCAAACCTCAGCTTCCTTCTTCAGTACTTGATCTCTTCTGCGTCGTATTCTTTTCGAGTCAATTTAGGGTTTTTGTCCCTATCCCCCATAGGCTCTCATAGAAGTGGCACCGGTCCAAACCATCAACCCTTCCAGTGAGACATAAACTAGCCTGGGAATAAATTTTGATACAGCTGCTCGTTTTTCCCTGCCGGAGAAATAAAGAGTTTACAGGGAGGGTTCTCAGTGTTATAGCGTCCCCACTCGATCACCACAGGGAAATAAGGATATTGTAGTTACGAGGCTTTACCTTTGACGTAATTATTAATTACTTTTCTCTGTGTTCTCATAAAGATTTTTTGAAAATTTGATGGCAAAAAAAGAGAGACGTTATGGGACAGACAGACAGATAGGATGGATTACAAAACTTCGTCTCCGTGCGAGAGGGACGGGCTAATAAAGGTATCTGGGATAGATTTTTCAATGTTGACATCAACCGTGGCCAAGTCTGCAAACACACGTATCCATGCGTGAATTAATTAGAGGCCATAATAAAACGTCTGAACATTCAGGAATAGTTGAGAGATGTTTCAAGGCTGAACAAATTGGAGATTGGTCACACTTGCGGATGGACACTCATGTGAATGTGGCAGAAGTGTAATTTCGCTGGGTGTGCACAGCGAAAGTTTACTCCTCTTCACAAGGACACCACGGGAATCTTTAACGTCCACCAACTAATGTCAGTAGACGGGGATGCCAGTTTAACATCCATCCAAGGGACGGCACACACATTTATGAATCACCCTGCTGTGAAACACCAGAACAACAGTTATAGCTCAGTCAGGATTCAAACCAAGCTCGATGGCTCAAAAGCAAGGGTGAGCTACCTGCTAACCAGTAATCTAGGACCATAATGGTATTTGCCTTTTTCAGCAAGATCATAATGTGCAGGATCAAACTTCCATTTCACCCGAGGACATAGAAGGCATTGCCAACGATTTTTTTTTTAAACATATTCGATTGTTACATTACTTCATATCTTCTATCGGAACAACAAAACAAATTTACAATTTAAATATCAATTCTATCCATCCACAGCATGATCATTTAAATGGCCTCCATAGTTTTCCTTACAAACCCCATTACAAATTGGTAGCATGCTTCCCGACTAAGAAGCCAGAAGGGAAGTTTGAATGAATATATAGCTATGAACTCAGCAAAATTAATATTGTGTTTAGAAAAGGTTGCCTTGGGTCAATGTAAGAGAAATGATATGAAAAAAAAAATGCAGAACCACATCTCTGGTCTTTCGATTTTTTCTTCACCACCGTTATGGCATCTGCAGCATTCCCACAATCACACCTTTTACAAACAACGTATTTAAAATAATGAGTGATACTCAAGTAAAAACTTTGCTATTTGCATTGCAAAATATTGTGCTTTTACCTTGTGCACCAGCCCCTGCCTAAATGTGAACGACTGCACAGCCCAAAATGCTCAGAGAGGAGAGGGAGGGAGAGGGGAAGAGGAAGAAATTGAAGTTGTTTCAACTCTGCCAGGCAAACAAAGTTCTTTATTGGTCAACCAGGCAGGACAGAGAAAAAAATGCCCATGTGACAATTTCCCAACGGCCCTGTACACAGCAGTCAATGTGAGACCTGCACAAGAACACTTTTCAATGCAAGTCTGAATCGTACAGGGGTAACCCTACAGCACTCTGCAACACCTATGTACATTCAAAAAAAATTATAAGAAAACAAAAAGCAGAGAAGGAAAGGGCAGGGTGCATCGAAGAAGGATAAGACCTGCCAAGGTCCAGGCACACATCCCGGTTTCAAAAGATCAATGAGCCGAAAGGGAAACACACCCAAGTGGTAGGACTTGCACACAGCAAGCAACAATCCTGTGACGGTGCACAATGTCGAGTGCCATGCAACCTGAGAGATTTGGGGGGCGTTGGCCCTTTGGAGAGCAGCCATGTGGGCACTCTATGCACATCGGAGTTGCCCAGTCAGGGATGAAATGTTAGGGATGGAGACTGGAAAAGGATAGATGAGTGGGCAGACGGGGGAGCTTGAAGGGGGAACCAGCACAGGGCACAAAAGCCTCTGTGTCAGAGCATTAGGCACAGGATGCCAGAAGGGGAGTGTGCCAAGGGTGGCGTTCACACCACTGGAGGCTCTCTCCTCTCCTTCCCTTTTACACCAGGCCCCAAACCTCTAACAAGTCTTCAGTCGCCAGAGTCTCAATCTCACCCATGTTGACGGTCTGATGAAGCATTCACTGAGAAACCTGCAAAGTGCACACGGGCAGCAATGCTCAGATACTGGCAGCAGAATTCCGAGAATAAAACAAGGTCCATGATTGAACATCCCTCCAATACGTTAAGGAGGATTTGCACATCCAGTTGTGTAATCAATCCAAAGGAATGTGTGATTGTGTGCATGTATGTGTGTGTTCATTCCCGCAGGCTGCGAGAAGGCTACAGGCCCAACCCGGGTGTCATGCCCTGGGACTGTCTCATCCTCTGGTGCATAACTTCCTTCTCTGCCAGTCCGTGACTGGTGCCGGCATCGAACAGGGTTTCCAGGAGGCCCTTCCGAGTCACTATTGGTACTTGGTGCCATTTGGAATGCTCCTTGTTTGTTGCAAAGTTCACTGAAGCCTTCACCCCCTTGTATTTTACTGTGGGTCAATCATCTATGGACACGATCCAATTATATTTTCCCACCATTTTTCCTTGCTTTTACCCCCAGGGGGCTCATCTTGGTTTTTTGGCTCGACCTTCCCCTGTGGTGTTAATAAAAAAAAAGCACCAGCGGACACAGCTATTAGATAAACATAAGAAGAAGGACCAAAGAAAAACACTTCAATAAAACGACAACCATCACCATGAGAAGGGAAGAGTCCCAACACCCCCACAGAATGCAGGAAGCTTACGGCACTCCCATTCCTGGCTTCCTGAAAGGAGCACAGCTAAGGACCAGGAACTCTGTGCCGACAGCAAGCCAACTGGCTGAGTGGCCGAGTGAATTAGAGTACCAGGATGCTGGGGTCAGCGCGAACCATAGCTGCTTCTTCTTCTTCTTGCTCGCTTGCATGGCCAAATGAAGCTTGATGGGCAGTGTGTGACACCATAGGCCGAGGGCAGGCTGCCTTGAGCCATTCCCCAGAGTGCGGAGTCCGGTATTGAGATGGGGTGGGAGTATTTTGAAGGGAGTGGGATATTGACAAAGTAATGATATTTGACAAAGCAATGGGAAGTTGAATTCATAAGACAAAGGAAAACAATGTACGTAAGTGTATATAATAGGCCACATAGTAAGGAGTGACCAAGTGCAGCAGGAGAGCCAGGAGGAAAGGACACAACCAATAAATAAATAAATCACAAATTACAATTTCCATTGACACCTTCAATCATAGGAAAACTAAATGATCTAACATTGAAACCCCCCCAAAATCATTAGTTTTGCAACGGCAAGCCAAAAAGCACTGTTCCTCCAAAATAAGAGAAACGTTTTCAATAACAATGTAAAACAAAAACAGGACAATAAAAGGACAGTAAATCAGCATCAAGTAGTATGGTTGTGAGCATTAAGAGCCAGATCAAAAGTAGATTAAAGAGAAAACACAAAAAACAAAAGGCACAGAAAGTTGGATATCACTGTATAAACTGTATAGGGCATTAACACTGCAACAAAAAGATGATTGCTCAACATGTCAGTGAGATGTCAGGACTGGAGCGACGAGGATTAGTGTGATAGAGATGAACAAGGAAGGGAGCGAGAGAGATGTGAGCGGGGAGAGATGCGGAGCGGGAGAGATGCGGACCGGGAGAGATGCGGAGCGGGAGATGATGTGGAGCGGAGATGAGTGGAGCGGGAGATATGTGGAGCGGGAGAATGCGGAGCGGGAGAGATGCGGAGCATGAGAGAGGGCGGAGCGGGAGAGATTAGTGGAGCGGAAGAGATGTGGAGCGGGAGAGATGCGGCGGGAAGAGATATGGAGCGGCGAGATTGAGCGGGAGAGATGCGGAGGTGAGAGAGGGGAGCGGGAGATAGAGGGAGAGAGTATGGAGCGGAGAGTGTGGAGCGTGAGAGATACGGAGCGTGAGAGATGCGGAGCGGGAGAGATGTGGAGTGGGAGAGAGGTGGAGCGGAGAGATGTGGAGCGGGAGAGATGTGGAGCGTGAGAGATGCGGAGCAGGAGAGATGTGGATGTGAGAGATGCGGAGCGTGAGAGATGTGGAGCGGGAGAGGATGTGGAGATAGAAATGGAGACGGTAAGTAGTGTCCAGCATCTGACCTGTGGCATGACACCTCGCATGGTCTCGAGAGCCATCCTAACAGTTTCCTGGCAACTGAAAATGGAGCCAAGACAGTCGTGTCACTCAACCTGCTCAATGAGGTGCAGATGGTCGTGTGGCCATCTCATTAGAGCAGTAATGGCATAAGGATGCATAGGAAACAATCAATGGGACATGTGCATATAACTAACTCTCATTAAACACAATGACGAATGAAACAAATGTTGACTGGCAATGTTTCAAAGCAAGTGTGTAGATAATAACAATTCGAGAGCACTCAGTAATATAGCCAACTTCGGTAATATTCATGTGCTCTAATGGTCACATTGTGATTGAGCTTCTTAATCAGATGTGCATTTTAATTTTTTAAACACACACCGATTTATGTTAAAGAAAATCTATGAGCTATACAAATTTTACTGGCTGGAGAAACAATCTGCGAACTATGTTAATCACTCTGATTGGCCAGCACATATGATGCGATTCAGAGGGATGCAGAGAAAATGTGTTTTAAAAAAATAAAAAAGAGCCTTCAAAAACAATGTGATTAGATGAAAAAGCTTCCACTCACTACAGCCTGAACTGCATTAATGCAAGCGGTTATTTTCTCCATTGTTGTTGATAATCTTATTTGTTTCATAATGACACCATGTAACTTAATTATGTATGTGTCATTGTCAAATTTTTATTTTGCTTTGATGTGGTGGACAAAGATTGGGTTTGGCTAAAGGTGACCAGTTTTTTTTGGTAAAATAATCCCTGAGGCTTTAACTAAACTGACTTATAGGTGGGGAGGGGTGCGGGGTGGGGGCACTTAAACCCCAGTGCTAAAGTAGGATTCGGTCATCTAGCTGAATTGTAAGAGCTAAATGGATCAAGTTGTACACAAACTGACACCATTTCAAACACAAAACACCACCAGCCAGCCGTTTTGCATGACCGTGGACACAAATATGAAATGCATAGCATGAGCAGGAAGATCTGACCACGCTAATTCTATGCATCCATATGCAGAGGCAGTTTTGCCAATAAGGGACTTTCAAAATGATATACGAATGCTAAAGGAATTTGACATGTGCTGTGTGTGCGTTTTCAGTAACTCGGTTCGGTTCGCTGGAACTTTTAACCTCTGCTGCAAGCACAAAATCTATAATTAATATTACGGATGTAAACAGAATTTTCAGATTTAGACGAAAGAGTGGCATGTTCAAAATGGGACTATAATTCTTCTAGTCTGAATGCAAATGGATCCACGAAAATATAGAAACAAAATATCGTGGATAGAGAGTGAGGTTCTTTCATATCTTAATATAAATTAGCTAGGACAGCCGGGGTTAACGGGCATGCAGCATGCACACGCACACACTCCTTTAAACACAGATGCAAAATCTAGTATATTTCCTGTGGCCCTGAAATTAAAATATATCGTATATACTTAGTCCACACAGTTCCATCCACCCGTCGAGCTGTCCTCAAAATGATTGCGGTACGTGGCTGCACAGGCGGGAAGCACGTGGGGATTGAAATGGGACAATGGAGGTCTGTGAGCTCCACTCATTTGTTCCTCATTTTTCCTGCCTGTGGAAGCAACTTCCACATCTTCGTCAATCTCATTCTTCCTCATGTCTTCAAGACAGCTCTTCACCACCATCTCAGATCACCCCCAATCAAAAACATTATTTTTCTACCTCGTTACCCCACCCAATCCCTCCTCTTCCAGATATCCAGTTTTCCCCACTGAGAGCTTCCAACTGTATTCAACTTGTCCATCTCATGTATCCTCTCCTGCCTCCCATTCATCCCACATCCATTATTTGTCCAGTCTTCCTCTGTCTTGGTCTTCAACGTTGCTGTGTTTCCCTCCTCTCTCTTCTACTCCTTTTCCGTGCGTCTCCACTGTTCTGATTGTGTCCTGTTGACGTTTCTTGCGTTCTGTTTTTGTCTGTTCAATCCTGATCGTTCAGTGTACTGGCTATTCCACGAGCCAGACTATGTATAAAAAAACGATAATGATGCATAATGCAGGCAATAATTATTATAATGATAACTGCAACTGCCACTTATAACTGCAAGCAGTTATGCCAGGTACCGAACGACCCCGTTCCAATGATGATGCCATCCCACGCACCCACATTTCAATGACACTGCCATCCCACGCCGCCCGTTTCAATGACGCTGCCATCCCAGCCGCCTGTTTCAATAACGGTGCCATCCACGCCGCCCTTCCATTGACGCTGCATCCCCAGCCCGTTCCATGACGCTTCCATCGCATGCCACCTGGTCAATGACGCTGCCATCCCACGCCGCCTCCAATGTGCTGCCATGCCACGCCGCCCGTTCCAATGACGCTGCCCTCCACGCCGCCGTTCCAATGACGCTGCCATCCACGCCGCCCGTTCCAATGAGCTGCCATCCCACGCCGCCCGTTCCAATGACGCTGCCATCCACGCGCCCGTTCCAATGACGCTGCCATCCCACGCCGCCCGTTCAATGACGCTGCTCCCCACGCCGCCTTCCAATGACGCTGCCATCCCACGCCCGGTTCCAATGACGCGCCATCCCACGCCGCCCATTCCATGACGCTGCCATCCCCACCGCCCGTTCCAATGACGCTTCCATCCCATGCCACCTGGTCAAATGATGCTGCCATCCCACGCCGCCCGTTCCAATGGTGCTGCATGCCACGCCCCCGTTCCAATGACGCTGCCATCCACGCCGCCCGTTCAATGACGCTGCATCCCACGCGCGCCGTTCAATGACGCTGCCACCCAGCCCGTTCAATGGCGCACCCACGCCGCCCGTTCCAATGACGCTGCCATCCACGCCGCCCGTTCCAATGACGCTGCATCCCATGCGCCCGTTCCAATGAGGTCGCATTCCATGCCGCCTCCATTGACGCTGCCATCCCAAGCCGCCCGTTCCAATGACGCTGCCATCCCACGCCGCCCGTTCCAATGACGCTGCCATCCATGCCGCCCGTTCCAATGACGGTGCCATTCCATGCCGCCGTTCCATTGACGCTGCCATCCCACCCGCCCGTTCCAATGACGCTGCCATCCACGCCGCCCGTTCCATGATGCTGCCATCCCACGCCCGCCCGTTCCAATGACGCTGCCATCCACGCCGCCTTTCCAATGACGCTGCCCCAGCCGCCGTTCCATGACGCTGCCATCCACGCGCCCTTCCAATGACGCTGCCACCCCACGCCGCCGTTCCAATAACGCTGCCATCCCACGCCGCCCGTTCCAATAAGCCTGCCATCCCATGCGCCCGTTCCATTGACGCTGCCATCCCAGCGCCCGTTCCAATGACGCTGCCATCCCACGCCGCCCGTTCCTAGACGCTGCCATCCCACACGCCCGTTCCAATGACTGGCCATCCATGCCCCCGTTCCAATGACGCTGCCCCACGCCGCCCGTTCCAATGACGCTGCCATCCCAGCCGCCCGTCCAATGACGCTGCCACCCCACGCGCCCGTTCCAATGACGCTGCCATCCCACGCCGCCCGTTACAATGACGCTGCCATCCACGCTGCCCGTTCCATAACTGCTGCTATCCCACGCCGCCCGTTCCATTGGCTATGCTATCCAATGATGATGCCATCCCACGCCACCTGTTCCAATGACAATGCCATCCCATGACGTTATTTTTTCAAAGTATATTTTGCATAGCTGGTCAATCCCAAAAACTGTCACTTATAAGTGTGAGCAGTCATGCCTGCCGTTCCGATGACTATGCCATCCTATGACAATGCCATCTTACACTGCCCGTTCCAATGATTATGCCGGCGTTCTAATGATGATGCCATCCCTTGCTGCCCATTCCACTGACGATGCTATCCTATTGCATCATTTTATCGAACTATATTTCTCATGGCTGGTCGATCCCATGAACCACCACTTGTAACTGCTGGCAGTGATGTCCACGTGGGCACTTACAAAACTGCGAGCCACAAGGAATAAAGTTTGATAAGTATGACATCATAGTTCACATCGTTTCAGACATATTGGATCAATGGGAGATATTTAAAAATATTTTTCTCTTAAGTCACTTCACCGATTGATGCAAAACAAATACATCATCCATTACCCATGGGGAAAAAGGATTCATAATGCCATAGGTCACATGGTTTCGTAGCCATATTGAATTGAACAAAAACCTTTTAAAAAATTCCTTCTCTTGAAACTACAGTGTACTTTATTAATTGACGCAAAACTTCATCTAATATAGAATGCTCATTCTAACCACTGACTCACTGACTGATATTAAAGAAATCACAGAATCGTCGCACAACATTCGTAAATGAAAATATAAATAAATGAAAAATCAAATACAGGTGAGCAACCTGAGACACTGGGGAAGCACGGTTCGTTATTTCTTACAATATGTAAGCATGCCCTGCTAACATATATAT
>CM068954.1:146098671-146109085 GCA_035128595.1 Eptatretus atami
AAGAGCGGAGGAACTGGAAGAGGCAATTTCCCGACGCTGGACATCCCGTCCTGCTGGAGCGCTCGTCCCAGGGAGCTTGTCTGGCCGGGTCGTGGTCAACGCCGTCCTTCTCCGTCCTCACCACAACCGAGCAGCTCGAGGAATGCCAGTTCCTGCCGGAACCGCAAGGGTAGCCCGCCGGTGTCCGGGTTCGTCTCGCCTCCCGCGCGGACCGCGCGACCTTGAAGACCGCACGAGGCGGGACAAGGTCCAAGTTAGACCCTAGTCTTCAGCCCGCCTGTCCCTGCCGAGCTGAAGGTCCTAATGAAGACCATTGTCCGCTTCTTTGGTGTGGGTGCGTGTGTGTGTTCGTGGCCCCATCTGATAAGTAGTGAATGTATGTGTTTTTGCCTGTATTGTAAGTGCTTTATAATCATAATGCGGTTTAGCCTCTGCTTCTTGCGTGCTTCCTCTACCCGCTTCATTCCCCATGACTATATTCAATAAATATCCCCCATTTGTTGAATGTTTCTCAGCTCGTTCCGTGTCCATTCCTTCATTGGCTGAGCGTGCTGCGTGTATTGCGAATTTAGTAAAAGGCAGTTACGGCATAGGGGACATTTTTGGACGGCGATGGTTTCTTGCAATTAAACGCTGGATCGCACACGGAACGAGCGCGCTAACCGGCTCGTTTTCCTAAAAGTCATCGAGGGTGAATTTCCAGTATATCCCCCGCGTGGAACTTTAGGTATTATAAAATTTGGTTTATTCACCCTATTTCAACCGCGGGTGACCTGTGCGTCTTCGGTCCCAGTCCAGGACCCCGTCGTCTCCGGACTTTCTCCGGAGTGACGACCTAAATTCCGGGCGATCGTCGAGCCGAACGCTGCAGCTCCATCTCGCGGTCGTGCTCGCGGCCGACCCGCCTGTGCGAGAGAGAGAGAGAGAGAGAGAGAGAGAGAGAGAGAGAGAGAGAGAGAGAGAGAGAGAAGAGAGACAGAGACAAGAGAGAGAGACAGAGAGACAGAGAGACAGAGAGCGACAGAGACAGAGACAGAGAAGCAGAGAGATTCTTTGTGTGAACATATGTGTGTCCGCTTCTTCATCCCATTGGTTGGCAGGAAGCTGGCCTGATGGCATGCACAACTGGTAACCTGGGAAGAAAAAAAAAATCAAATGTCACATTATTTTTGATAAGCCGCGGACACTTCGGAAGTGTCATATTTACCATCACCATGCCCTCCCTAAAAGTTTTTCCGTTCAAATGTGAAATAACCAAGCACCTGTTTCAAAGGTCATCAAAATATTGAAGGGTTGAGCAGATGGTGTCACGGGCGCTTCTCAAGAAGACAGTAATATCAGCGTCAGGACCTCTGGTGTCAGCCCATTTGTCAGTGCAATTTTTACTTGCCGGCGGACTATATAATTAACGATGTTACTTATTAGGACACATACGCAGGAGCATGTTTTTCATTCATGTGCTTAACGCCAGGTTATATAATAGCTTCACTCCTGGAAAGTAGTACCCGGGAGCTTAATGGGATGGTGCGTCATCCGTTTACTCTGTCACTCTGTCCCGTCATATATCCATCCACAAACACTTGCAACTTCTTCTACGAAACTACAAAACACGATTTTCGATGAAACGTGACTACAATCTCATCATCTGGTATGTATCAAAGTTTGTCGTGGCATTCAACAAACAACAAAAAAAAAGGCCAAAGGGGTCTGCGGGGTGTTTTCCCCCAAAAGAGGTATCTGCTTTCTTCCCAAACTACAACGCATTCTGATGAAACTTGACCACACACCTTTATCCACCCAATTCAATTTTACCAAAGTTTGTTCATGCAATTTAAATAAGGAAGGTCAAAGGGGATTACTGGGGGTAGGAATGAGGCTGCTCCCCAAAACAGGTTATTTGCTATAACATTGGTTCATTGTTACCATTTTGTTGATTCTGTCCCTCAGCATTGACTTCCTCCTCAGTATTTGTTGCAGCCCGGAGGTCCGGTGCGAGAACGACCACTAGGTGGGGAAAGTTTACGAGTCGTCTCCCACCAGACTCCCGGAATTGAGCCGTCGGCTCACGGATAACTCCGTGAGGCGGCGGTCGCTTAAACGACCTTTTGACGCCAATACCTCCACCCGCGATAGCATAGGGTCTTTTTGTCGAGAACCAATTTAAACCTATTAACCACGCGGTGTCGTCTACCGGAGAACCACGCCCTCGGTAACGGTCTTGACCCAACCATATCATCTACAACTCCAACTACTATCCGGGTTTCGGATGCAGCCGAGCAGACACCGCCAAAACTACCGGCTAGGATGAACAGATTATCTGGGTATAAAAACCCGGCTAAACCAGATCGAACCATAAACATGGCGACCAATGAAGGAAAAGACGAAAAACCACTGGGAACATTTCTAATAATGGTTTTATTTTACGATCAACTTACGAAAAGGACTCAGAGCAGACCTTATCGCGGGATAACCAGGCAAGATTTACATATGATCAAACACTTAAACAGTTTGGCTTAAAGACGGTGCCACACACCAGAAACGCGCACTCAGAAACGAAAATAAACCCAGGTGTATTGCAAAGGACCCCCGCAGCCAGAGAGGAGGTGAGCTGAGGTTGGCAGTCTTTTGGGGTACCTGCACGTTGGAGGGAAGGGATGCTCGCATGGTGGGCGGCACCTGTCAGTGGTCAAATGCAAATGCTCGGACCCACAGCCCACGCGTGAACCGGTGTCGCGCGAAGGAGCCGCGGTGGAGCAGAAGCGGAGTCTGAGATGGGGATTAGGGCCGCGCAAGACCCACGAGAGACCCGGTCGAGATTCGGAGCGCCCTCGACCAGTTGCCAACAGACGGGCCGCCGAGGCGAGACGCGGGCAAGACCCTCCTTCTTTCTTGGCAACCACTGCGACTCCAACGTCTCACTCCAACCACTGTCTCGCTCCAACGCGTTCTCTCCAACCTCAAGACTCCAGCTAACCCACGGCCGACCCACACAAATTCTCTCTCAATCCCTCTCAGGATGGTCCAATAATTTATCTCCAGCCAAGGACTTCTAACGCTGAGGATCGCTTCGTAATGCCATAGACTGCTCTCAGCCGGGAGGGGCCTTGGTGAAGCGACGCCAACGTCCACACTGATTGGACAGGCCTCCATGGGTCCGCCTTTCTGGCGGGTTTGGCAATGCCGGGAGAAAACCCCGCCCCCCCCCCCCTCCTCACGCGTGTCGACTCATCAAGAAGAAAGCCCACAACACAAAGATTTTGCCCCGGCAAACAGGCTTCAGATACAGCAGGTGGACAGTGGATCGTGATGGGATGGGATATAAGATTTATTACCCTAACTAAAAAAACATCGCACGCACCCCTTCGATTCCCACTAAACCCGAGGAGGAATCTGTCTAACACATATACTCAATGGCATAACTAACTTTGGTCAGCTGTATGTTTGAAATGCATACGGTTCCTCGAACCGTAACAGTAGCATTTATTATAACCAAATGACGCACAGGGGTTATGCCCATATTTTTTTAGATTTTTTTAGCTCGCCTGTTCGAAGAACAGAGAGCTATACGATACCCCGCCGTGAAGCGTGAGCGTAAGCGTCAGCATCCCCCTGGTCAGCGTGAGCGTGAAATGTTAAATTTTTGATTGCAAGTTATTTTTTCCTTGCCTAATGTTTTTATCTACCACACTATTTTTTATAACGCCGTATGTATTATTATAATAATATATATATAATATATATATATATATATATATATTATATTATTATATAATTAATAATATATAGTATATATATCGGGGCGTATTATGTGTCGTCCGTCGTCCGTATCCTGTCCGCACTCTAAACATCCAAGTTTTAAACTTTCAAGTTCATATTTGGTACATAGGTACAGACCTGTGGAGACGGTGCTGTCAGTGACATACGTTCGTCATCTACAGGGTTGCCATGGCACAGTGATGCTGTTTTCCACGTAGTAGCACAATTCTTATATACCTTCTTGTTCGGGGCGTATATTGTGCTCACTTGCGCTCTTGTTACTGATTACATACAAAAATACATATATTGGCTTAAATTATTTGGATCAGACTTCACTGCAATGCCTTTATAAAAAAAATAATTAATTAGACGAGTCTTTTAAAAACGATAAAATGTATAAACAGGCGAGCATTGGGTGCTTTGACACCAACTCTGTTTATTTTGGGAGCGATCGAGGCAGCAGTCTGTTGCCATACACAATGCCCAAATAAAGGATGTGGTCAGAAGAACGCGTTGTAAATCTTTGACATCACACCTCACGGTGCATATAAAAAAACAATTTAAACCAAAATTTTAATTCATATTGGCCCACTCCAAGGTCACATTTCATTGTCACAAAAAGTGTCATCCCACATTGGTTTGGAATAAATGTCGTTAATGGTAGCCCCTCCTGCCATCTTAGAAAGAGATTAAAAAGGTTGTAGTTAAGCAGTGGTGCATGATGTACTAACCATGGAAGGATTTATAAAGCAATCTGTAGATTTTATCTTGGAGAAAGATCCAAAGATGTGAGTTGTAGGGCTCTTTTATAAACCAAGGGACACATGGTGGCACAATACACAACAGGTGTAACCTTTGATTTCAAAGGTTGACAAATATAGCAGCACTCCAAATACATTAGTTTGAAGGGCCGTTGAACACAACAAGAACCAAGACATTCAGCCAACTAATTATCCAAAACACAAGTCGACACTTCAACACTGGTTTAGGAACACTCAACCCTTGTAACACCGGTTTGAAGTCTCGATTGCATCGTGCGACAGGGGACAAATAATATCCAATGGAGAGACTGTGTGATAGTCATTGAAGTGGTCAGTTGGTGTAAAAAATTACCAATTTAACTCATTGCGAGCATTGCGGTATTGTTATGGCTGCACAAGGTTCTTCCTGTTTCTTGGTACGTAATCGGTGCGGTACTTCAATAAGAACCATAATATCCAGCTGGATTCGGGCCAATTTCGGGTTGGATTATGGGTATTTTCACCCCAATACCATACTGGTGGGACCGTCAAATCAGCCAGTGCGTTCGGCTAATTCGTACCACACACACAACCTCGTCTCTTAATTAATGGCAAGTGAAGCTGGAGATGTGTGGCATGGTCTGGGGTTGGCAGTGTTAATAGGCCACAGCCAATTAACCATCACGGGCTTCCCTTAATTATCAAAGTGATCACAATAACCCCCATCTCACCTGAAGACCAGGTTAAATTAACCCAAGCACGCAAAGCGAAAAGTTGGGTTCCGCAATTGGTTTTCACTTCTGCCTGTCTGTCTGCAAAACATCAGTTTATGATCGAGGATCAACTTAAATTCATTGAATGGTTCAATTTTGAAAACACGGATCGGAAAACAAACCTGCAGCTTAGCAGTACTTTGGCTCTGAATCATTCCTGATCGGACATGTGGCATCAGTGAGATAACATTTTTTACTACTGTCGCCCTGTTCTGGCAGTGAACACAAAATTGAAAAATCATTCGCAAACAGGAAACTAACTGTTTTTAAAAGATGTCAATAAAGGCCAACGCAAACAGGCATGAAGAACTAATATAACATGTTAAATTAGGTGGTGAAAAAGATCTGCATCAAGCAGAGGTAAACTTCCCAAAAAATTTTTACAAACTTTAAAATCTTTATATATTTAAAAATTGAATTGCATACGTGGAACCAACGAGAAAACAAATCACCTTTTTGGCACTTTCAAAATCCTTCCTGTTTTAGCAAGTATTTGGATAACATTGTTACGAATCTGGAACGTCATTTTGCATCCACATACAGGTCCCAAAAAGTCAGTTATTCGTTAAGTACGTGTGAGACAGGTCCCTTCCTTTTGTTTAGTGGAAGAATTAAATGTGTGCGCTGCGACGGCTTAATTAGGTTAATAAATCGCTTTCTTTTTTTTACAAATCCCCCATTTCGCGATCCACGGTACCATCGTGCTTGCACACTCGGTTTCGCGGGACCAACGCACCTTGCCTGAGGACGGATTCCGAGGATGTTCGAGTGGCTCGTCGCCACCCACCACCTTCCTCAACATGCGTAGTGGTAGGGGCGGCTTTCTTGGGCATGGCTGAAACCCCACCCAGGAAGGCTGTGCCCGTAGGATCCTGGCCAATTAAAAGCGAACAGCGAGGTTGCTTGACCAAAGGCCCCTCTCCACTGAGGGAGGTCCATAAATTCCAGAGACTCTCTGAGGCGTTGTTGGTGGGTTGGCACGAGAGTTCTGAGAAATTCTTAATGGTTTTTGCTGTTCGAAGCGGTGGTTACGAGGTTGCGATACGAAGAGTGTTCACAGGAGGTCTACGTTGCTGTACGAAAGGGTTTTTGCTGCGTCACGAGGGTTGAGGCAGAGGCCATCGAGGCGGCGAACGTGTCTCTGCTGCCCTCTCAAGGAAGGGGGACGGGAGCGAACCTGACACCCCCCTCCGTGGACCCGATTATTCGCCACCGAACTCCGCGCACGAGCCTCGAGTCCCCCACGTGCGACTGGGGACAGACCAACGACCTTTGTCAGGTGCCGCATCACGGAAGCCATGCCCCTCCCTCTCGTAGGTACCCACCGAACCTGACCGCCTGCCTCTCTCTCTATCATCGCTGAGGGCGAATAAAGAACTCCGGGGTTTCTTTCTTTTTGTGTGTGTGTCTGCGTGTGGGCCCGTCTTTAAGTAGAACTGAAATAAGTGTTTTTGGATCATTGTAAATACTCCCTGCGCATATTCGTGTTAAGTCTTGCCTTTGTCTTTTACTGTAAATAAATTATTAGATGTTCCCAGCTCGTTCCGTCCATTCTTTATTTGGTCCACATGGTCCGGGTCTGAGTTAAAGATGGGGTTTCCATCCCCGGTAATACGGTCATCATAGGCCCGGGAACATCCTGGCAGGCCCCGCTCGACTGCAACGCCGGAAAGGTATAGTGGCAAAGCGGTAGTCGGTATGTGAATTCACCGCTGCCGGTAGAGTAAATCCGGTCGACCAGGCGCTCCGAGGGCGTGGATCCCGCGTAGATCGAGAATTGCGTGGCTACTGAGGTAATTTGGCTCCAGCCAAATAACCGTAGCCACGCGATCGAGATATTGGCGACACGGTCGGTTCTGTGACCCGCGCTCATGAATTAATCCGGAGGCGACGGCCTATAACCGGGGAAGTCTGGTGGGACGGCGTAAACTTTTCCCACTAAGCGGTCGTTCATCAAATGCCTCGACCCCGGCTCACAACAAAATATTACAGCAGTTTACATCTCGACCAATCAAATTTGCGCTCGCAGACCCCGCCCATGTACTTTCTTTTTTTTTTCTCAAAACTGTGCGCGGTAAGGTTTTATGAAGTCTCCAGTTAATGACAGTAATGTGGTCAGGGGAGGGATTACACGAAACAATAACAATTATATGATACAAGAACAATACCCCTTAATCCTTGCAGATATGTGCCACGAATCACAGATCCTTCGGTATCGATAAGAGATGGATAACAGCTAAGAGGCAGACAAGACAAGACAGAAATACTCTGGCTGTGCTCCAGTGGACCAGAAAGGAACCGATGCAGAGAGTCACAGTCAGTCGCATCAACGGCTGAAGGTCAGCGGGGCACCCGTGTGCAGCGCAATGCAATAGAAATGGAGGAGGAGGAGGAGGAGAGGAGGAAGTGTGCTGGCTGCTGGGTGGGTGGGGAAATACGTGCAGCGAGGTGAATCTAGCAGACAGGACGCATTTTGTACAAGGTTTTGGTAGGGAAAACACCTATTTTCCCACACCCCACCCCACACCCACACGCATGCACTTTTAAGTCTCTTGAACGCCCAACCTATTCGAGATGCACCGTGCCCCCCTCTAACTCACCAGTGGCCCGAAGGTCCGTTGAAGGGAGGAGGACTTCCCCTTGCGACTTGTCACCCAGGGACTGGTGCCCTCCCCTTCCAATTGGGCCAGCTAGAGTGTGGCTTTGCCACCTAAACGAGCTGTAGTCTGATGACCTACCAAACGCTAAAAATAATATAAAAGACAGATTACAGAGGCAGAACATTGACTAAGGTTTTAAAGAGATAGGCGGTTTTTAGACACACAACAAACCATTCGGGAGATGGACGTGGTCTGATATCTAATATTATGATTAAATTAAACCTCGCGCTTACTTCTAACACATTCATTAAGGAGAATAACTAAACTACAACTAAAGCAATTGTTAACGCCCTCAGGTCTTTTCACAACAGTAATTTTACATCGGGCACTTGCACACAAAATGAGACAAGCAATATTGAGGTGAATGTCAAAAACACATTAACTTAACGATGCACTTACCCCATCTTGTGCTAAAAACACATTTTGTGAGCCTTTTCATTAAATCATGTTCACAAGCAACATAGTGTCTTCCTAACATAGTTCCAAGTACGTCCAGTCCAGGTTCCCATCAAAGCAATGGTGAACTCATTTTGAGATTGTTAGTGTAGTTTAGTTATCTCCTTAATGAATGTGTTAGAGTAAGCGCGAGGTAATTTAATCATAATATTATATATCAGACAACCTCCATCCTCCCGAATGTTTGTGTGTCTAAAAACCGCCATCTGTTTAAAACCTTAGTCAATGTTCTGTTACGAATCTGGAAGCCATGTGCACACAGACTTTCAGAGTCCCCATAGTTCAGTTATTTCGATAAGTTTGTGTTTATAGTCAGGGTCCCGTCCTTCTGTCGAATGGGAATTACATGTGTGCGCTACGAGTTATTTTTTTAGTCAGGTTTATTACATCCACTACAACAACGCGAAGAGAGAGATGAAATCAGGAGCATAATTTCGCAATCATAAGCGGAGAGGACAGCAGACACGGAACGTCTGAGGCATGATGTACAAATATCCAAAAATTTGGTTACAATAATCAGCTCAAAAAATAAAAAAGGATAATATAGACAGTTGCAAGCTCACAAAAAGTGAAGAGACGAACCTCAGAACATGGACATTCATAACTGAGCCCGCGTGAACATGCCAAAAAATCCCTTGTTGGGAGAATGTGCGACGTCCACCATTCCAATATATAGGTGGGCGGCTCTTGGGGTAGGGTTTTTTTTCAACACCTCGAGAAATAACACAATCGGAGTAAATTTCATTATTTTCCCAATATTAGGTAACAACCACAATAGTTTGCATCAAACTATTTAATGCACATTAATCCATTGATAATTTCAGAACAATTTTGTGACCCACGCAACCTGCTCTTAAATGCGCCTGGCGTGACTCGAGCTGCGCACGAGTAATTGTGCGGCTGTGAAGCTGAACCCATAGCGGTCGGGATTGACGGGTATGGTGTGAAGCTGCCAAACCGCGAACCCGTAGACTCGATGATGAAAATTAATTTGCTCAGTTGAAGGTACCACTGTGATCTCCATCTAACAACTTCAAACACCAAGAAACTGCTGCTCTGGTGTAGTGAAAGCCAGCAGGGCACTATTTATGGGTGCTCATGCGTGCTTCATATGGGATGTAAATCCTGTGTCATCAGTTCTTGTAGGAGGGATGTGTTTGGGAACCAAACAATTACTCGCTGCACATCTCAAAATGAGTTCACTCAGGTGCTTGAGGAACCTTGGCTGGATGTTAACTGGCTGAATACTCTTAGAGAAAGACACTGTAGAAGGGGTCGAAATGATTTAATGAGGCCAAAAATTGTTTTAGTCCACTAGATCAGGTAACTTGCATGCGTTTAAGCTCTAATAAGCTGAGTTACGGCATACTCAATATTTGCTGTCCTCATTTTGTGTCCAAGTGCGATGTAGAATAAGTACCTCGTGTGAAATGACCCGAGGGGTACATTGCTAGTTAGTTTTAGTTATCTCCTAATGATTGTACGAGTAAGCCGAGGTAATTAATCATAATATATATATCAGCAACCTCCCTCCCGAATGTTGTGTGTTAAAAACCGCCATCTGTTAAAACCTTATCAATTCTGTACGAATCTGGAAGCATGTGCACAGACTTTCAGAGTCCCATAGTTAGTATTTCCGATAAGTTGTGTTTATAGTCAGGGTCCGCTTTGTCGAATGGCGAATTACATGTGTGGTACCGAGTTATTTCTTTTAGTCAGCGTTATTACATCCACTACAACAACCCACCGTCCCGCCATCACTCGACCCGTGCCATTGCCACCGTATTACGTTGCGCTTGAGCCAGGCAATTTGGGCGAGCCTCCATTCGATCAGATCGAGGACTCCGCGCACCACACAGGCAGGGGCATTGACGTAATTCCTCCAAACAGCAAAATGAGCGAAGGCGAGCATGGCCGGACACGCACCTTAAGTGCCAACTACACGAGAGCCCCAGCCAATGAGAGGTGACCAGGAGTCGTCCGCGCGATCAACGCCTCGTCCATAATCTAGGAGGCGAGTGGAGAGGAG
>CM068954.1:146136311-146149607 GCA_035128595.1 Eptatretus atami
CAAGCACTCCTACCGAAACGGTCGATTAAACAATTGCATAGAAATACTGTACCAATCGCCATTGAGAAAACAGCATGGCTCCTCATGGTAAGAGCTCTCAAGATGTCAAAGATCGAATCGTTGCCCTACATAAAGATGGCCAAGGATACAAGAAGATCAGTGCTTCTTTGAAAGTAAGCCCAACACCGTGGCCAAGGTCAGGCCCGTATTAAGGCATGTTCAGAGTGTTCGGCTGAACAGGGTCCCCACCAAAGGGCGCCCACCACAAGCTCCAGGAGAAAATTGGATTTGCAGAAAGGTTTTCCTCCGATGTAAAAAATATAAATACCTATACTAACAAAATTATATTCCTTCCGTGTGCTCGCCACTCAATTACCTAGTCGGCAATACAGCTGCTCAGTCCACGTCTTCTGCCATCTATTTTTCGACGTCATGCAGTCTTTGTTAATTTTTTTACTTGTTCGACTAACCGTTGCGATATTCTTCGAAGTGTATTATGTCGTCGAAAGCGAGACAAAGCAAAAGTTATACACTCCCAACCACTGTCTGAGACTCGCGGTCATGCAAAGCTGACGCATCCAAGCATTATGCAAGCTATGTTGCATTTACTAATGCACTTGAAGTTATCAGGCAGAATCGGATGCTAAACCACTTGTGAAAGTTCAAGCTGATGCCTGATTAACAAGATGAAAACGCTTGAATTTGCTTTTTATACTGTTTTTTTGAACGATTGTTTGCAGCGCTTCAATGCCACCAGTCATACGCCGCAAGATCCACGTATGGATATCAACACCCTGTCGCTGCTCTAAACGTCTAATTCGATCCATTGAAGAAAAGCGAAACAACTTCGAGAATACGAAAGGAACTAAGATAAAACGCACTTCTGAGTACATGACAACACAGAGACGTGGTCGACGACGCAGCGTCCTTCTGGACCACCAGGCACACCTCAGGCGAAGTCACACACCATGATGCTATTTCGCCGCTGCAAGTTTCAAAACCGAGCGTTTCTTCCCTCATTGACAGCCTTATCAGCGAACTGTGTCGTCGACGTGAGGCTACGAACGGGTTAACAGCTTGTTCGGATTTCTTAGAATCTTCATTAAATGGACGATGCCAGCATCAAAGCTTCTGCAACAAAGCTAGTTAAATACACATAGCGGTGATCTTCAAACGAGCTTTATCCTGAGCTTTTGCAGTTTGCTGAGTTCGCGCAAATCTTTCCTCCTCCTGAAAATTCAGACTTTAAGTTGGAGAAATAACTGGGTACACCAATCACATAAAATCAACTTTATGCAACTAACTTCTGGTTGATTATCAAATCTTTTCCAAAAAATTCACAAAATTTCGATGAACCGAGCTTTTGCCAATTTATCTAAACCAAGACAACTCAATGCAAGCGATGCGCCTTTTCCCTCACTTCTTGTTTCCTAACCCTCGAGTTCCAGCTACATTGCACGAGGTGTAACAACTCATTCTCTATATTCCGAAAAAACCGAGCTTACCCTAGTTACACAACAACCGTCTGCCATGTCAATGCCTAGTAGACGCACAGGACCATCACCTCCTGATAAGCCATACCTTATGTCTTTTATAGAATACTGAAACTATAGTAGCAGTAACCATTCTTCGGAAAACATGAGCAATCTTTCATCTAGCACTCCACTCCGATCTTAATCCTCCAAGCAGCAAAGTACTAAGGCTAACTGAAAAACACGACCACTTTTGTCATTGTAGTACTATGTTTAAGGTTTATCCACCCATGTTAAAGCTGACATTTCTTATTGCTGCTGCATATCAACGTATAACTATAAGATTAATCTACTTCCAAGTTTTAATTCTATAAGAAATCGACATATCCCTTCGATTACAAATGCATTTTATCATCACTAATTACGCGGATCTCGGCTAAGGCATAAATCCCTCAGCCGAATATAGTACCATGTCGTCTATACTAATCCATCCCTTGTAAAATGAACTTCTTATCACACCCAATAGATATGGTAAATATGCAACGATATTACAGTACTCCTGACTATAGTTTTAAATTTTGAAGTCAACAGATCATCCTTGCGTGATATGAAGCGGAAATCTTGCACTTCTTGCTCACTTCATTCTCAGGCCACAGATACCTTTCCCTCCGCCAGGACTCAAGTACCAAAAGCCATCAGATGAAGAGTTATGGTCATATAACATTTAATTGTTGTTAATCCACTGAGAATCCTTTACATCGTGTATAACCTATATACGTATTGAAATACCTGTCTTTTCATGGTATTGATAATCTGACAACTATACACAAGCCAAACATATTATTCTGCCATCCTATAATACTAGCTTTTATCAAAGCAGCCGTCCCCCAACCAACATTTGAGACATCATCGTACATGTCTTAACACGTCCCGGCCCCCAATCTCCCTCAACACATGCTGTAAATCCATCATGCTCTGCGTAGAACATCTCGAGTAATGAAAGATTATCTTCCGGGCCTCACTTTCGGCTATCTCGTATCTGAGGAAATCCTGCAAACCTCATCGTTCACCCAAGCCTACTGTAAGAAGTATTCATCACTCCGAAGTGTGCCGGCAAACTCTCGCGAAACATTGAACCCCAGCGCACTCTTGTGTCCATTCCCGAACCGCTCTATGAGCATTATCTGCATATATTTCAGACTAATTGTCACTATTTTCCTTCAAATGGAAGAAATAATCTCCTCCCTTTTACTCCTCTCTTTTTCTTGCTTGAATGCTTAAGCCACTTGGCGAGCGCTCTCCAAGTTGCTTGGTTGTTCGTTTCGGGAAAAAGTACACGTGCTTTCAATCTCACATTGATTAGACGTACGTTTCCACTTTTGTTGGGTCCTGTGGTACCGTACGGTGGGTGCCTCGGGAGGTGTCTTATCCACTGAAAATGTGCAATTTTATTTTTACAGGACATCGCTTTGTTTATCCTTTTTGTGCGATCTCCTTTTGTAATCCACCCCTCACTTCAACATCGATGCATATGAAAACAAACAAACACAATAACCAGGTGTTCGCCATGTTTGTTCTTGCTGTGAAGGCATCGAGTATGGATCGACATTTTGTGTTCTTTGGCTTGGAGAAATTTTGAATTGCATTTAGCTAATTACCCACTTTAAATCCTCTTTCAAAGAACGTTGTTTCAAGATAAAACTTTGTGTTTGTCGTTTTTATTTACTTTATGCGTGTGCACATTTGCACGTGTGTATGTACATAAACGATATAACCACAATGGCATTTGGCACCGGTGTGTGTATTATTGGTCATTGGTTGATATCCCCATATACATGTTTCAGAATGTGGAATGGAGTCCTCCCAGGGCGGACTCAAAGTATCTACTTGAATTTCAAGTAAAGGGTACGATTCATGGACCAAGCTGTGAAGTTTTCTGTTCTCATAGTTTTGTGCCGAGTGTTCTTCAGGATCGTCACTGAGCCCCGGACGGCTTCCAACTGTAGTTTGTTTGTCGTAATATTCCCAGGGATGGTTTTAATATCTCTGTGAGGTTCTTTATCATCATTCCCATAGCTCCAACTATCACTGGTACAACTTTGGTATTCTTTAGCTTCCAGGATCTTTTCACTTCATTCTTGAGATCTTGGTATTTGGTCATTTTTTTGATTTCTGCATCGTTTAGTCCAAAATCACTGGTATTAACACCTCACTTGCAATGCCTTCGTCTCTCTTTCTTGTACCTAAGTATGATATCTGGTCACAAGCTTTGTTTTCGATGTTCATGCTCGATGGGATCATTAGATCGTATGTGAGCGGTACTTCCATGTTTTCAGTCCATATTTTGGTTAATGTTCCCACAAATTTCTGGAACTGGATATCAAAGTTTTGCAGATGTGCCTGCGGGTAACTTTACAAACTCTGTTGTGTTGTTGTGTGTACAGTTGTTCTAGACATGAGATTTTGTATTTATGTTCGGTCTTTAAGCGTAACATATCACTCTCTTTTGCTACACCACTCCACCCTCACCTATCTTTTTTTCCCTCTCCCCCTCCCCCCCCCCCCCCCCCCACTTACTCTCTCTGTCTTCTGTCACCTCCTCACTCTCCCCTCCGAATAAAATGCAGCACTCTCCTCCCACACCTATGTCGCTCTCTTTGCTGTCTCTGTGTGTGTCTGTCTCTCTCGCCCCCTCTCCTCTCACAGTGTGTAGCAACATTTTGTGAGGCGTCGTACTCTCTCCACATCCACCCCACTTCCTCGCTCTTCTCCCTTCCAAGCTTCCCTTCTTCATCCACTCCTCGCTTCCTCTGTCTCTCTGCGTCCCTCTCTCCCCCTCTCTCTTTCTCCACCCCTCCCTTCACACCCTCGTCAGCGAAGCGATGGTTGTATTTGCTCATCAACAAGATATGTTCCATGGAAGAGGGGCGGAGGAGGGTGGGGGGGGGGTCGGGGTCGGTGGGGGGGGGGTGGTGGGGGGGGGTCGTGGCCGTGGGGGGGGGGGGTCGGTGGGCGGTATCATCATCGCTAAAACCTTTTTCTATTGTATCTTCGCATGTTTAACAGTTTGAAAATAAATGTTACAATAACATTACAAAATACATTGACACATTCACTGCAGCCACTGATGGAATTTTGTGGCTGGAAACCATGTCTCATCAAATGTATTTTTTATTATTATTATTATTATGAGAAACACCCACTCCCAATGAAAGCAGCCAGGGGTGGTCATGTTATTATCCTTCTTATTATTTCCCCACGCATGCTAAGTGAAAAGCGGGGTTAAGCAATTGGTCCATGTCCGTCCGTCTGATCAGTTTATGATCGAGGAATTGCTTATTTAAATCGAATGTTATATTTTGAACATGAATAGGAAGACATGTTTAACATTTTACAGTACTTTTGCTCTGAATTCATCCCCATCGCAAGGAGCAATCTATGGACATGTGCTCGACCCCCAAACGGGACCGTAACTGAGCGGAGTGCTCGGGCTATCCATTCGATGTTGAACGGATTTTAGCACACACTTGCACTTTAAGCTACATGCTAGAACGTCCCGAGCATAAGCATTTGCAATGGTATATGGCGCCCATTGCTCCCCGTCACCCCCAAAGAGCAGTGGTGGGCGTCTGTGGTTGAGGTGTTCATAGCGGCGAGCTATGGCATGGTGGTTGAGGCATCATGGTTGTGGCAGTTAATGGCGACCTGAGCTTTGAATTTTCATCGGATTGAACTGAGCTTTCATTAAGATAGTCAATTTTAATCTTGATGAAATGGACAATTTGATATATTCATGGAAATCTTTGGAGAGTGGGTGGATATTGCAGGTATTGTGCTCTACACAATGTCGTTTTCTTGTTTGTTTGTCTGTTTGTGTGCATGATATCTCAAAAAGTTGTGGACAGATTCGGATGATATTTGGTGGACAGGTTGGGCGTGTGACAAGGAACAATTAAATCAGTTTTAGTGAATATCCGAATCCGGATCCGATAATTTGTGATTCTTCACCATTGATAGGGCTAAAACGACATCACGATTTCTCAAAAAGTTGTGGACAGATTGGGTGTGTGACAAGGACGAATTGATTCGATTTTGGTGAAGATCCGGATCTGGATACGAGAATTATTTAATTCTTAAAGTGATTCTTCACCATTGAGAGATAGGGCCAAAAACAATGTAGTACTGTGTAGCATGATATCTTAAAAATGTATTGGGCCTGATATGTTCTCTTGGATCAGGCAATGCGGGGCGGAGGTATGCGCTCTACCGAGTGCCCTTCTCGTTTGAATTGAATTTATGTAAATCAAATTCTGAATTAAATTGAATAAAGATTATGGGTCAGGGTCAAGTGTCCGATAAAAGCAGGGTTGCATCAAAGCAGGATGTCTTGGTACCCGGTCATCACTGCCATCAGTTATAAAGTGGCAGTTGTAGTTATGTCTATTATTAATTACATAACACCAGTACACAAACTCCACAAAAAAGTCCTGGCGAGGGATGGCAATCTCTGATTGCTCTTTCTTGTTGCTTTTGTTCTTGGAAGCAGCCATGGAAAAATACCACCATAATGCAACGCTCAAGAAAACTCTATCTTCCTTAACATTGTGTTCTCCCAAGGTGGAAAAAAAGGCAATGAAACATGGGAATTCCTTCAGATTTTTTGCAGTCGAATCTAAAGCTCTCACACGAGCCTCGACAAGGTATCCAAAAAAAAAAATAAAAAAAAAAGCAACATAGGCTAATCGACTGCGAAAATAAGTTGGAGACCTCTTACTCCTGATACAAGTTAAGCCTCTGAAGCATCATTCATATTCTCTCCCACCATCACTGGGAGCAACGCTACACGGTGCACATTTTCATAAAGAATTTGCATCTGCCCCACCTTCGGAACCCCCAGGGAGGGGTTGGGGAGGCAGTAAACCAAGTAGCTCCAACCTTTGCCTTATGACCCTTTTGTTGAGGTTGAGATTGGACAAGTAATGAGCGAATGCATTGGCCACACACAGACACCAAATTGCATATTTTAGTATGATTAGATGCATTTGGCAGTGGCTTGAGTCCACCACTTGGCAGCTTGAATGAATCCATCCGTTGATATTTGAAACCTCGATGGAAGGCTGGGTGTTGTCAATTGAAGCTACTAACCTGTGATCTCCCGATAAGAACCAAATACCAACTAAAACGGCTGCTCTGGTGTCGTGTAAGCTGGAACGGAGCTTCATCTACAGGCGCATGCCATGCTTCATATGGGGATGTAAATCCGGTTGTCTCATCTGTTTATAAATTCTGGGCCTCAAATATTGCTCGCTATCTCAAAATGAGTTCACCATTGCTTGAGGGAACCTTGGCTGGAGATAACTTGTCTGCTTAGGAAGAGACTATGTGGATGTGATCATGATTTTAGTGAAGGCTACAGAATATGTTTTTAGTGCACAAGACAGGTAAGTGCATCGTTTAAAGTTAATATGTTGTGGCATCACTCAATGCTTGCTTACCTAGCTTGGTGTGCACAATGCAATGTAAATATACTCTTGCATAGGAGGAGGGTTGGGGTCCATAATCTATAGATTTACTTCTGTCTAAAGGATCTATCAGGGGTAAGTGGTATGTAATATTGTTACGAATCTGGAAGCCTTGTGCACACAGACAGACAGCCGTCCCCGTAGCTTAGTTATTTTGATAAGTACGTGTTTCTAGTTAGGGTCCCGTCCCTGGTCTAATGGGAATTAAATGTACATGCGCTGCTAAGTTATTTTGATAGTTCGGATTTGAATTACATCCATAAATCTTCAACAACAACACCAGCATCACCCTCACCTTCATCTCGCTCTGGCCGACGCCATGGCGTCCGTGGTGGGCGGAGTTCAAGGAGGAGCCTCGTGGCGACCCTCGACCAATCAGCGTGCAACGAGTGAGGTGGCCGCCGCTCAGCCAATCAGACCCCGCCACGGTGGGAAAGGCGGTCCGCGAGACGTCACCATGCCCCGGGCCAATCAACGGACTTGGCGCCCGTTTTGACCAATGACAGAGGCGACGAGTGCATTTGCGTGCCAAAACCGTCCAGTGAGGGAGAGCGGGTAGTGAGGAGGCGTCTCCTCCCTCCCTGGCCAAGTGTGAAATAAGGTTGCGGCGCGATCGGACAGGGGGAGTGTGGTTGGCGGGACGAGCGTGAGAGGAATAAGGGTAATTGCGTTTGGTCCGCTCGAGTGCTGAACGCATCTCTTGACGCTGATCGCATCTCGCTGGCGCCTGGTTCTTCTGATCGCATCTCGCTGGCGCCCGGTTCTTCTGATCGCATCTCGCTGGTGCCCGGTTCTTCTGACCGCATCTCGACGCTGGTCTGGTTCGCTCGGTCTCAGCCAAACCGCACGAGGCGGGAAGGTCCATGTCCTTCTGGTATCTGTTTTGTGTGTATGTGTGTGTCTGGGGCCCTGTCTGTAAGTAGAAATCGTTAAGTGCTTGCTCTTTGTACATTGCATGACTAATTTCGGTGTTAATTCTGCTCTGTGTTTTCCCTTTCCCTATTGTAAATAATCCCCTGTTAAATGTATCAGCTTTGTTTCTTGTGTTTTCCTCATTGGTTTAACACTGTGCGTGTTGGGGAATTAAATAAGGCCGTTGCTGCTGTAGAAGTACATTTGGACCGACGGGACCTCTGTAACCATCCGCTCGGGTTACGCACGAGTCGAGCACGGAAACAACTCGTCCCGTTTGAGTTCTGTCGAGGGTGTGAATACTCGGTAGTTCGCCATGTGGGCCTCTAGGTATTTTGAAGTTGGCAAATAACCCTGTACCACGTGGTTGATTTATTGACGATTCACGGTCCTGTAAGGGAACCGTACCCTCGGAGTTTTCCGAAAGGTATGATCTAGATTCCGGGTGTTCGGTAGAGCCGACCCTACTGCTGCACCTAGCGTCGTGCTCGCAGCCGACGCCCGGCTCCGCAACAATATGTGCGGTGATTGTAATCAAATAGTATAAGAGTGAGGTTGTATCAGATTTTCGCTCAATCCAATATGGCTGCCAAACCATGTGACCTATATATTATTTGTGAATACCCTGGTATCCCCTCGATCATCACCTTATTAAAACTTCATTTGTTTGAAGTTTCCCCTCGATCTGTCCAGCCATGCTGGAGAAGAAGATTTTTTTTATAGGTTTTAGGGTAAATCCAATATAGCTGCTAAACCATGTGACCTTTGATGTTGTATGTGGAAACGTTTTGTTCATCATGGATAGGCGGTCATACGTGTTCAGTTTTGGCTGGATCTGTCCAGCCGTTTAAGACGATTTTTGAATAAATGGTATTGCTTTGGTCCCTCGAGTGTGAACGCATCTTTGACGCTGATCGCATCTCGCTGGCGCCTGTTCTTCTGATCGCATCTCGCTGGCGCCCGGTTCTTGATCGCATCTCGTGGTCCCGTTTCTTGCCGTCATCTCGACGCTGGTCTGGTTCGCTCGTCTCAGCCAAACCGCACGAGGCGGGAAGGTCCATGTCCTTCTGGGTATCTTTTTGTGTGTGTGTGTGTGTCTGGGGCCCTGTCTGTAAGTAGAAATCGTTAAGTGCTTGCTCTTTGTACATTGCATGACTATATTCGGTGTTAATTCTGCTCGTGTTTTCCCTTTCCCTATTGTAAATAAATCCCCTGTTAAATGTATCAGCTTGTTTCTGTGTTTTCCTCATTGGTTTAACACTGTGCGTGTTGGGGAATTAAATAAGGCCGTTGCTGCTGTAGAAGTACATTTGGACCGACGGGACCTCTGTAACCATCCGCTCGGGTTACGCACGAGTCGAGCACGGAAACAACTCGTCCGTTTGAGTTCTGTCGAGGTGTGAATACTCGGTAGTTCGCCATGTGGGCCTCTAGGTATTTTGAAGTTGGCAAATAACCCTGATCCACGTGGTTGATTTATTGACGATTCACGGTCCTGTAAGGAACCGTACCCTCGGAGTTTTCCGAAAGGTATGATCTAGATTCCGGGTGTTCGTAGAGCCGACCCTACTGCTGCACCTAGCGTCGTGCTCGCAGCCGACGCCCGGTCCGCAACAATATGTGCGTGATTGTAATCATAGTATAAGAGTGAGGTTGTATCAGATTTTCGCTCAATCCAATATGGCTGCCAAACCATGTGACCTATATATATTTGTGAATACCCTGTATCCCCTCGATCATACCTTATTAAAACTTCATTTGTTTGAAGTTTCCCCTCGATTCTGTCCAGCCATGCTGGAGAAGAAGATTTTTTATAGGTTTTAGGGTAAATCCAATATAGCTGCTAAACCATGTGACCTTTGATGTTGTATGTGGAAACGTTTTGTTCATCATGGATAGGCGGTCATACGTGTTCAGTTTGGCTGGATCTGTCCAGCCGTTTAAGACGATTTTTGAATTAAAAATATATATTATATATATGGCTGCCAAACCACATGACTGATAACGTCATAAATTTTTTTTTCTTTGGACCATTTTGTCTCTCGCTTAATTCTTCTTCTTGCGTATGGCAGCTTGACTGCGGGTAGCTTTTATTTTGTTGGGGTGTGACTATATATGTCTGGATATATGTGTGGATATATATTATATATATATTATATATAATATTATACATACATAGATCGAAGGACTTCACATATATACATATATACATACTATATAATTATACATACATACATACATACATACATATACATACATATATACAGGGTGGCCTGAAAGTCGCTTTACCGCTGCAAAACTCCACAAATGTTACACTAGATGTCTAAGAGGACTTGACTATTTCAGTGGTGCAAGCAAGGAGGATGATGGAGCGCATCCAGATACAACGATTGATTAATTACTATATACTGCACAATATCACCTTTGTATTAAAATAGTTTAACAACGAATGCTTTTACTGGGGAGAGGGTAAAGTGACTTTTAGGCACCCTTTATACTGTGTCTTCTTCTTCTTCTTCTTTCGGCTAGCTCCCGTGAGGGGTCGCCACAGCGGATCAACCGTCTCCATTTCGTCTATCCTCCACATCTTCCATTGACACTCCAACCACCCGCATGTCGCCCTCACCGATCCATGAACCTCTTCTTTGCCTTCTCTTCCCTCCTCTCTCCTGGCGGCTCCATCTTCAACATCCTTCTCCCGATATACTCCGCTTCCCTCCTGTGCACATGTCCAAACCATCTCAATCTCGCCTCTCTCACTTTGTCTCCAAAACGTCCTACCCGCGCTGTCCCTCTAATATACTCATTTCTTATCCTGTCCATCCTCATCACTCCCAACGAGAATCGCAGCATCTTTAACTCTGCCACCTCCAGCTCCGCTTCCTGTCTTTTGTCGCGCCACCGCCTCCAAACCATACAACATAGCTGGTCTCACTACCTCTTATATCTTTCCCCTTACTCTTGCACTACCCTTCTGTCACAATCACTCCTGCAACTCTTCTCCACCCACTCCATCCTGCCTGCCCTCTCTTTTTCACTCTCTACCACACTCTCCGTTACTTTGGACAGTTGATCCCAAGTATTTAAACCCATACACTTCCCCACCTCAACTCCTTGCAACCGCCATACCAACACCTTCCCTCTCATTTACGCACATGTACTCCGTCTTACTCCTACTGACTACCATTCCCCTTCTCTCCAGTGCGTACCTCCACCTCTCGAGGCCCGCCTCAGCCTGCTCCCTACTCTCCCTACAGATCATGATGTCATCGCGAACATCATAGTCCATGAGACTCCAGTCTGATCTCGTCCGTAACCTGTCCATCACCATTGCAAACAGGAAAGGGCTCAAGTTGATCCTTGGTGCAATCCCACTTTACCTTAAACCGGTCCGTCATTCCTACCGCACACCTCACCGCTGTCACACTGTCTCATACATATCCTGCACCACCCTCACCTACTTCTCCACCACTCCTGACTTCTCTACAATACCACAACTCCTCTCTTGGCACCCTATCATAAGTTTCTCTAAATCCACAAACAAACAATGTAACTCCTTCTGGCCTTCCCTATACTTCTCTATCAACATTCTCAAAGCAAACATCGCATCTGTGATGCTCTTTCCTGGCATAAACCCATATTGCTGCTCAGAAATCATCACCTTCCTCTCAACCTAACTTCACAACTCTTTCCCTAGCTTCATGGTGTGGCTTATCAACTTTATACCTCTGTAGTTACCACATCTCTCCACATCACCCTTGTTCTTGAAATCGGAACCAGTATACTTAATCTCCATCCTCCGGCATCCTCTCACTTTCCAAGATTTTATTAAAAAATCTGGTTAAAAACTCCACTGCCATCTCTCCTAAACACTTCCATGCCTCCACTGGTATATCATCTGGACCAACCGCTTTTCCACTTTTCATCCTCTTCATAGCAGCCCTCACTTCATCCTACTGATCCACCCCACTTCCTGATTCACTATCTCACCTCTTCCAACCTTCTCTCTCATTTTCTTCATTCATCAGCTCCTCAAAGTACTCCATCCACCTTCTCAACACACTCTCCTCGCTCGTCAGCACATTCCCATTTGCGTCCTTTATCACCCTAACCTGCAGCACATCCTTCCCAGCTCGGTCCCTCTGTCTGGCCAATCGGTATAAATCCTTTTCCCCTTCCTTTGTATCCAACTTCTCATACAGCTCACCATATGACTTTCTTAGCCTTTGCCACCTCTCTCATCGCCTTGCGCCGCCACTCCTTGTACTCCTGCCTACTTTCTTCATCTCTCTGGCTATCCCACTTCTTTTCGCCAACCCTTCTTCCTTATACTTTCCTGTACTTCCTCGTTCACCACCAAGTCTCCTTATCTTCCTTCCTCTGTCCAGATGTCACACCAAGTACCTTCCTAGCTATCTCCTCACCACTTCTGCTGTAGTTGCCCAATCATCCCACCCTCTTTACCACCATCCAACACCTGTCTCACCTCCTCCCTAAATTTCACGCAACAGTCTTCCTCCTTCAGCTTCCACCATCTGGTCCTTGGTTCAGCCCTCACTCTCCTCCTCAACTCACCTCCAAAATCATCCTACAGACCACCAATCGATGCTGTCGAGCTACACTCTCCCCTGCAACACCTTACAGTCTCTAATCTCTTTCAGGTTGCATCTCCTGCTTAAGATAATCCACTGTGTGCACTTTCCTCCATTCCTGTACGTCACCCTGTGTTACTCCTTCTTCTTGAAATACGTATTTACCACCGCCATTTCCATTCTTTTTGCAAAATCCACCACCATTTGCCCTTCCACATTCCTCTCGTTGACCCGTACCTACCCATACCTCCTCATCCTCTTTTTTCCTTCCCCAACATGCCCATTGAATCTGCTCAATCACCACTCTTCATCCTTAGATAAACTCTCACCACTTCATCTAGCTCACTCCAGAAATTCTTTATACTCCATCTCACACCCCACTTGCGGGGCATATGCACTGATGACTTCATCATCACCCTTCAATTCCAACTTCACACTCATCACTCGGTCCGACACTCTCCTCACCTCCAATACCTCTTGACATAATCTCCTTCAGGATTACCCCGACACCATTTCTCCTCCATTCACACCATGTAGAACAGTTTGAAACCACCCCAATGCTCCGAGCCTTACTCCCATCCACTTGGTCTCTTGTACACACAGTATGTCCACCTTTCTCTCTCCATCATATCAGCCAACTCTCGCCCTTTGCCTCATAGTCCCAACATTCAGAGTTCCAACTCTCACCTCCACACTTCTACCTTCCCCTCTCCACTGCCTCTGGCACACCTTCCCGTCTCCTTCTCCTCCTTCGCCCAGCAGTAACAATTCCACCGGTACCCTGCTGACCAACAGTAC
>CM068954.1:146161352-146166352 GCA_035128595.1 Eptatretus atami
CATCTGTAGGTACAGTGACACTCCCTCTCTCTCACAAGGGCAAGGACTACTATGGCCAGTTTTGAGGTCATTACACTGATCAGGGAATGTAAGTATCAGGTGTTATTTCGAAGCCCTAGCCTTCATTACCAAGCTTGACAAGTTGTCTCTGGTCCAGCCTCAGTCGATGGGGGCCTCAGCAAAACAGTTTGGTGTCTGAGTTACCTGAAGTTTTGGCAAAACAAACTGGAACTCTTCCTGGAACTTATGAATCAAGCTTGGTAAAAGGTCACAGGAAGTAGTTCACCCTTCTCACAGACAACCTGCAGCATTGAAGGATAGATAGTTTGATAAGCTAAAAGAGATGGTTGTCGAAGGTCACATCACAAAGGTTGATATGCCCGACTGAGTAGGGAAGTCCATTGGTAGTAGCTCTTCACAACGCAAAGTCCGCATCTGTATTAGACCCAAAGACTTGAGCAAGTGCATAAGGCATGAGCACTACCCAAAGAGAATTGTTCAGGAAGTCTTAAGCTCCAAATCCCTGAGCTAAGGTTTTTTTTCAAGTGCTTGATGCCCCGCATGCAAGCTTTATGCAAATTGCTTTGACCAAGCCATCCTCATTCTTGACACATTAAATACACCTGTTTGGAGATTTACTGCTGGTGCGTTTCCTGATGGTTTTGAAGTGCTCTCCTGAGATTATTCCAGCGAATTATGTACCAAGATGCTGGAAGGGATTGATTGGGCAACAGCAGTGATGGGTGACATCCTAGTTGCCGGGGTTGCCGACATTCAGACACCATTGACTTATGTCTTGAAGCCAAGTTATGCAGCAGGCTGCAAGTTATAACCTGCCAGCAAAACATTCAGAAGTGCCATTTCGAAAATCTTCGGTCCCTTACCATAGGCCACCTGCTCACAGCAGGAGGGAGTGCCGTTAGATCCACTTAAGACAGTCGAAGAAAATGCCAACGTCTCCAACAGACAAAACAAAGCATCCAAGCATCCTTGGGTTCCATACTGACAGTATTTAGGGAGGTTTATCCCCAATCTTAGCGACATGAGCAAACCTTTCTCTGCATCTCTGCAAAACTGATGGGAATTCACTTGGCAGTTAACTCAGGAGCGATCCGTTGAACTTGAAAGCATTTTTGTTGCATTTCTGCCCTGGTCCTCCAGTACTATGATGTTATCACCAGTCGAAATTTACAAGCCGATGCCAGCTAGAATGCCTGTGGGAGCCTGCTTGCTCTCGAATGGCAACCCGTTAGCATTCACATCACGCAGGCCTAACCAATTACCGAGTGTGCTACGCCATGATTGAGAAGGAAAATGGCTCTTCAATTGTCCATGCAACAGAGGCGTTTCATGACCACTACTTTACTGGTCAAACGTTTTAGAACCCCATTTTTCCCAGTTGTTACTGAATATTAAGCAGTTTAATGTTTCATGTACTCTGAAATTGCAGCAGAGAACGAATAAGCAATTGCAAATAAAAAAAGAAATCATGAAATCGTTTTGTTGAACAAAATTTAATCTAAATTTTTGACTCATCAAAGTAGCCACTTTTGCAGATATAAACAGCCGAACATACTTCGTGTCATTCTTTCTAAATGGAAAATCAAATATTGTTCGAAAGTCCTTCCCAAACAATGTTGCAGAAGTTTCCAACAAATGTGTTGCCCTATGAAGGGTTGCTTTGCTTTCACCCTTCTGTCCAGTTCATCCTAAACCCAGCTCGGGATGAGGGTTTAAGTCTGGAGGACTGTGCTGGGCCATTCCATTGATTTGAAGCCTACCGTCTTGTTCTTTCTTCGAAGTTAGTTCTGACATAGCCTTGGAGGTATGTTTTGGGTCGTTTATTCTTGCTCTAGGAGAACCCCTGACCAACTAGACGTAGACCAGAGGGTATTGCATGGGCGCTGCAAAATGCTGTGGTCGCCCTTTTGCTTTCAGGGTGCCAAAGTTCACTCTGTGCAGTCGCCGACTCTGGATCCACCAAAAGGAACCCCAGTCATCACGCTTCCTTCCTCCATGTTTGACAGATTGGTGTCACCACCACTGAGGAACCATCCTTTCGCCTACTCGACGGCGTTACAAAAAAACCCTGCGTGATGAACCGAAGATTTTCAAATTTTGATTCATCCGGTCCATTAAGACCTTCTTTTCAAATTTTCAGTAGTCCACTGGCGGTGCTTCATGGGCCAGGCAGCCTCTTTTTCTTATTTTGCCATCTTTAGCAATGGCTTTCTTTACTGCTACTCGACCTTGGTCAACCTGCAGCTTGAAGCCTTCTCTTCACAGTTTGAAATTTTGAGGGACTTCTTTACTTCGACCAGAAGTTAAGCTGTGCTTGAAGTTGCTGTCCTGTGACCACCCTATCACAAACAAGCTGTTGACTCTCACAAACTTGCTTTCTGATTGTGTTGTGGCTTTGGTCTGCCCAGACTCTTCCTGTTCAGAGTTTCCTCCAGTTTTCCAAGTGCCTTTTTGAGGTTGTGGGAAAACTGTACTCATGACACCTTCTTCTTGCAATTTCTCTAAAGGAAAAGACCTACACTGTTTAAGGGTTTAAATAGTCTGTCTTTCTTCCTTTGTTTGATTGTTCTTTTTCTCCACCATTTATGATAAAATATACCAACTTCCTGCGTTGCAAATGTTTGTCAAATAATACTTTTTTTTTTTTTTTTTTTTTTTTGTTATACCATGTCGAGGCTCGTATGAGAGCTAACACACAAACGCACAAGCAAGGCGCATGAGACAAAGAGGGGCGGGAGTTGGAAGGGACAAAAAGTGGGAACAGACACATTAGGTGATCTGTGGAAGGGAGAGGGATGGGGGATGGGACGGGGAACATTGGGGAAGAGAAGATGACATTACAGGACTTTCAGGAGGGAAAGCAGGGGAATTGAAGGAAGGTTGGGCTTGGGTGGATTATCGGGGGTAGAAAAATCGAAGGATTTGGATGGGGGGATGCATAAGAGGTCGGTGGCGTGAACAGCTGTTTTGAAAGCCTGGAGGGAAGGAATGGGAAAGAATTAGAGTGGAGGAGTTTATTCCAAGGCGGGGAAAAAGAGGAATTGAAGGAGTGAAGGTGAGCAGTTGGGTTCGTGATTTTGGTAGTTTTACCAGAAGGGGTTTTTGGCGGACCTTGAGCGCCCTGTGCAAATTGTTGGTGGACAAATGGCAGAGAGAGCAGGAGGGGCAAGGCTGCGAGCAGAACGGTAGAGACAGAAAGACCACCGACCAACCTGCGCGTGTGATTGAGTGAGGAGCCCAAAGACTCAGCTTCATTGCGGGAAGATGCCGATGATTCCTAATCCCCTGTTTCGACAGCATGAAGCCGAGAAAGGTGGAGGCAGGAGCACCCAGCCCAGAGGGGAGAGCAGTACTCCATCAGGCTACGGACAAAAGCTTTGTAAGTGGTCAGGAGCTCAAGAGGGCGAGGAAGGACTTTGCACGACGGAGGATTCCCAGTCGGCGACTGGCTTTGAGGCGAGGTTGGAAATGTGACTTCCCAGGAAAGGTCATGGCAGATAGTGAGACCCAGAAGCTTGAAAGAAAAGACTTCTTCCAGAGGATTGTTGAGGAAAGTGGATGGGGGTTTCTAAACGGTCCCTTTCGAAGAGACATAGTGAGAGTGTGAGATTTGTCTGGATTGAAAGACATGTTCCATGTTGTGAACAGTTTGTGATTTTATCCAGATCTGCAGTGAGCGAAGAGCTGCTGCTTGCCGGTCTGAGGGATGACAGATGGTACGGCAGAGGGTGGAGTCATCAGCAAAAGAGATATAGAGGATTTTCCAGAGAGTCGGAGAGATCATTGATGAAAACCAGAAAAAGAACAGGGCCAGAACGCTACCTTGAGGAACTCCAGCCTGCACAGGGAAGAGGGGATGTAAAGAACTCCATTTAGGGCACACGTTGACTGCGACATGAGAGGAAGTCTGCGAGCCATGAGTGGAGATGGCCTTGGATACCATGGGAGAGAGTTTGGTGAGTAGTGCGGGTGCCAGACTGTGTCAAAAGCACGTATATGTCCAGGGATACGGCTCGGATTTCCTGTCTGGCATTGAGGACCTCCATCCATTGATGGGAGAGCAGAAGCAGCATATCCAGGGTAGAGTGACCTGTCTGAAACCAAATTGATGATCGGAAATCAAGCCATTGGAGAAGAGGAAGGATTTCATATCTGAAGCGATGATGGATTTCCCATAACCTTGCTGATGATTGGGGAGAAGGCTGATTGGTCTGTAGTTACAGGGATCTGTTTTTGCACCTTTTTTATGCAGGGCAGTGATGTTAGCAGATTTCCAAGCAGATGGCAGATGACCTTGAGCAAATGAGAGGTGAATAGAACAGAGAGAGGGTGGAGCAAGGGCAGAAGAGCAGGCTTGAGGACACGTGGGCTGATGCCGTCTTGGACGGGTGCAGAATCTGAGTCGAGGTTTGTGAAAGCAAGCTCTCCACCTTGTTAGAGAAAAGGACACAGAGTCCAGGGACAGTTGGGTGCGACTGGGTAAGGTGGGTTGAGAAAAGTGATGGGTTTAGGACACAAGATTTAGCTGCAAACACCGAGTTTAGACATTCAGCTTTATCACGTGCGGTATCAGCAGTGCAGCCATTTGAGGTAAGGGAGGGGATGGAGGGGGAACATACACCAGAAACAGATTTGATAAACGCCACCAGGATTTTTGACCGAGGGAGAGAGGTTTGAGAGTTCAGACTTGAGATGAGAAAGATGTTGTTTTCTGGCTCTCCTTGAGGGTAGATACACACTTGTTCCGAAGCTTTGTGGAAGGAACTGAGATTGCCCACAGTTTGGTTTGCTTTCCATGAGGCAAAGGCAAGTTTTTCAGGACAACTGCCTCGCCACAAGCTTCAGTAAACCAAGGCGGGAGGAAGGGTAGGACAACTGAAGACGAGAGGGATTAATCTGTGCTTGAGGTATAGAGCAAGTTTCTTTGAAAGAATTCCCAGGATGATTGATGTTTGAGAAAGTAGTGATAGGAGACCAGT
>CM068954.1:146168852-146185096 GCA_035128595.1 Eptatretus atami
TGAAATAATAAATTGTAAAGTCGAGGCGCCTCCCTCACCACAGACTCAAATACAGACAAAGGGAACACAAAATAAAAAGAAAACCCGTCCTTTCGAGTATTCTTGTACTTATTCTTGGCCCAGAGCTGGTCCTTGAAACTTGGAATCGAGGAGCTCCTATTCGACACGCGCAGAAGTGCACAAAATGGCGCTTCTCTCGTAGCAGGACAAACGCATGCCAGGCAATCCACAAGCGGCACTCCACCCAAGGCTCAGACCCAGTGTAACGGCTTTGTGTGCCGATCGTCCTCACTGACCCAACCAAGAGCCAAAGGCCAGTGTCATGCTTCACCACGCGAGCCAAATCGCCTTAACTTGAATACAAGAATTGTGCCATCCTCCTCGTCGCGTGCGCTCACCACAACTCTTGCCTCTCCAAATCCGCAACGTGCCTCCGCTCTGATCATGGCTCCCCACAAATGCGCAAGCCTACCGAGTACGATGCCTCTCAAAATGCCAGCCTGACCTTCCTCTCGATCACGCCAATATATCCTCCACCTCCGGGGCGTGGCTTGCTCACCCGAAACCCGGTAAAGCGGGGCTTCTGCCTGCTCGGCTAGCTTTCTGATGTCACGCCCATCAATCATCTCTCGGTGGCGTGACTTCGCCTATTGTCACCCTTTGAAGGCAGAGCTTTCTGCCCACTTGGCACGTATTGCTTGTTTTAGGGACGTGTTCCCACCTTCATTACCGATCTTGAAATACAAGAACAAAGGGAAAAATCACAGAGGGGTGATCACATACTGGGAAGCTTATTTTAAACCCTAGCTAATTAACACGACACCACACCCTCGTGTGGTTGTCACGTAACACTTAAGCTCACAGGTTCCCTACTTAGTTACATTCGAGATGCCTCCTACACGTCCACGGACCAAGCAACTCCACACAATGCTATATTTCCCAATTAAATTCTTCCACCTTCCCCCACAATCGTATATAATATATATATATATATATATATATATATATATATGTATATATATATATATGTTAGCAGGGCATGCTTACATATTGTAAGAAATAACGAACCGTGCTTCCCCAGTGTCTCAGGTTGCTCACCTGTATTTGATTTTTCATTTATTTATATTTTCATTACGAATGTTGTGCGACGATTCTGTGATTTCTTTTAATATCAGTTCATGAGTCAGTGGTTTAGAATGAGCATTCTATATTAGATGAAGTTTTGCGTCAATTAATAAAGTACACTGTAGTTTCAGAGAAGGAATTTTTTAAAAGGTTTTTGTTCAATTCAATATGGCTACCAAACCATGTGAACCTATGGATATCAATCCTTTTTCCCCATGGGTAATGGATGATGTATTTGTTTTGCATCAATCCGGTTGAAGTGACTTAAGAGAAAAATATTTTTAAATATCTCCCATTTGATCCAATATGTCTGAAACGATGTGAACTATGATGTTCATACTTATCAAACTTTATTCCTTGTGGCTCGCAGTTTTGTAAGTGCCCACGTAGAAATCACTGCCAGCAGTTACAAGTGGTGGTTCATGGGATCGACCAGCCATGAGAAATATAGTTCGATAAAATGATGCAATAGGATAGCATAGTCAGTGGAATGGGCAGCAAGGGAAGGCATCATCATTAGAACGCCGGCATAATCATTGGAACGGGCAGTGTAAGATGGCATTGTTCATAGGATGGCATATCATCGGAACGGCAGGCATGACTGCTCACACTTATAAGTGACAGTTTTTGGGATTGACCAGCCATGCAAAATATACTTTGAAAAAATAACGTCATGGGATGGCATTGTCATTGGAACAGGTGGCGTGGGATGGCATCATCATTGGATAGCATAGCCAATGGAACGGGCGGCGTGGGATAGCAGCGTTATTGGAACGGGCAGCGTGGGATGGCAGCGTCATTGTAACGGGCGGCGTGGATGGCAGCGTCATTGGAACGGGCGGCGTGGGGTGGCAGCGTCATTGGAACGGCGGCATGGGATGGCAGCGTCATTGGAACGGCGGCGTTGGATGGCAGCGTCATTGGAACGGGCGCATGGGATGGCAGCGTCATTGGAACGGGCGGTGTGGGATGGCAGCGTCAATGAACGGGCGGCGTGTGATGGCGAGCGTCATTGGAACGGGCAGCGTGGGATGGCAGCGTCAATGGAACGGGCGGCATGGATTGCAGCGTTATTGGAACGGGCGGCGTGGGATGGCAGCGTTATTGGAACGGGCGGCGTGGGGTGGCAGCGTCATTTAACGGGCGGCGTGGATGGCAGCGTCATTGGAACGGGCGGCCGTGGTGGCAGCGTCATTGAAAGGGCGGCGTGGGATGGCAGCGTCATTGGAACGGGCGGCGTGGGATGGCAGCATCATTGGAACGGGCGGCGTGATGGTGCAGCGTCATTGGAACGGGCGGAGTGGGATGGCAGCGTCAATGGAACGGGCGGCATGGAATGGCACCGTCATTGGAACGGGCGGCATGGGATGGCAGCGTCATTTGGAACGGCGGCGTGGATGGCAGCGTCATTGGGAACGGGGCGGCGTGGGATGGCAGCGTCAATGGAACGGGCGGCATGGAATGGCACCGTCATTGGAACGGGCGGCATTGGATGGCAGCGTCATTGGATGGCAGGCGTGATGGCACGCATGACGGGCGGCGTGGGGTGGCAGCGTCATTGGAACGGGCGGCGTGGTGGCAGCGTCATTGAACGGGCGGCGGGGATGGCAGCGTCATTGGAACGGGCGGCGTGGATGGCAGCGTCATTGGAACGGGTGGCGTGGCATGGCAGCACCATTGGAAGGGCGGCGTTGGGATGGCAGGCATCATTTGACCAGGCATGGGATGGAAGCGTCATTGGAACGGGCGGTGGGGATGGCAGCGTCAATGGAATGGCGGCGTGGGATGGCAGCGTCATTTGGAACGGGCGGCATGGGATGGCAGCGTCATTGGAATGGGCGGCGTGGGATGGGCAGCGTCATTGGAACGGGCGGCGGCTGGGATGGCAGCGTCATTGGAACGGGCGGCGTGGGATGGCAGCGTCATTGGAACGGGCGGCGTGGGATGGCAGCGTCATTGGAACGGGCGGCGTGGGATGGGCAGCGTCATTGGAACGGGCGGCGTGGGATGGCAGCGTCATTGAACGGGCGGCGTGGCATGGCAGCACCATTGGAATGGGCGGCCGTGGGATGGCAGCGTCATTTGACCAGGTGGCATGGGATGGAAGCGTCATTGGAACGGGCGGTGGGGATGGCAGCGTCAATGGAATGGGCGCGTGGGATGGCACCGTTATTGAAACAGGCGGCGTGGGATGCAGCGTCATTGAAACGGGCGGCGTGGGATGGCAGTGTCATTGAAATGGGTGCGTGGGATGGCTCATCATTGGAACGGGTGTCGTTCGGTACCTGGCTAACTGCTTGCAGTTATAAGTGGCAGTTGCAGTTATCATTATAATAATTATTGCCTGCATTATGCATCATTATCGTTTTTTTGTATACATAGTCTAGGCTCGTGGAATAGCCAGTACACTGAACGGATCAGGATTGAACAGACAAAACAGAACGCAAGAAACGTCAACAGGACACAATCAGAACAGTGGAGACGCACAAAAGGAGTAGAAGAGAGAGAGGGAAACACGCAACGTTAAAGACCAAGACAGAGGAAGACTTGGACAAATAATGGATGTGGGGATGAATGGGAGGCAGGAGAGGATACATGAGATGGACAAGTTGAATACAGTTGGAAGCTCTCAGTGGGGAAAACTGGATATCTGGAAGGAGGAGGATTGGGTGGGGGTAACGAGGGTAGAAAGATAATGGTTTTTGATTGGGGATGATCTGAGATGGTGGTGAAGAGCTGTCTTGAAGACATGAGGAAGAATGAGATTGACGAAGATGTGGAAGTTGCTTCCACAGGCAGGAAAAATGAGGAACAAATGAGTGGAGGTGAGCAGTGATCCTGGATTTAGGTAGTTCAACTGGAAGGGGGTTGATTGGTGGACCGTGTGTGCCCTGCAGAAGCCTTTGGGTGGGGAAGGGACAAAGCATGGAAAGAGCAGAAGGTGCAAGACCAGAAAGGAGGCGGTAGAAGACACAGATATCTGTGTTATTATCACTATCATTATTGTCATTATCATTATGATGCATCATTATTATTACGAGACATACCTGCTCCCTAGACCAGTGCCATGGGGGTCATTGGGTCATGCCATTATCCTGATGATTATTAATACCTTGTTGACCGAAAAGGTGACCAATTCAAAGTGGTGACATTTCCACAAAGTGATACTTTCATCTGGGACATCACAATTTTTCAGTGCGCAATTCTGGGCACACACGCACACACACACACGTACAGTATTGGCTATATCTGAAATATAATATAATTTAAAGGATTGCTGTAAATGATGTTAACCTCAAAACAGAGTTCCCTGACCCAAAGTAAGAGCCTTAACCTGTAAGCAAATGGTTTTCCGACTGTGGGCACCGTTCGGGCATCATCAGCTGGCATCCGACTGTGGGCATCATCAGCTGGGCACTGTTCTTCCTCGAGGTTTCGATCCTTTCAGCCCAGAACCTCTCCAAATGGCGGATCCACAACCTTGGTCACGGATCCATATCGGTAGATCCACAACCTCAGTTGTGTCCACGTCGTCAATCAACCCATAAATGCAACATCACAAAACAGAAACAGACTCTACTCGCTGGAGGATTTCATGTATTATCATCGAGTTAAAACTTCCATCACACATTCTATTATATGATAATACATTAAATCATGCACATATTACTTTTAAATACAACATGTCCACCAACAAACACGATCACTGCATTCACTCCTGGATCAAATTGTTATTCAAACGTTTTTTATAAATGGTTGCGCACACCGCGCATGCACACACACACATCCATTATATAGAGATCATCATCTATTATCATGATCACCCATTATCACTATCATTATTATCAATCATTATCAGTACCATTTCCATTTTCATTATCACAATGCATTTACCGAAAAAGCCCTGATACTTTTGAGAGTTTTTCCCTGGCAGAAATAAAGAGTTTACAGGGAGGGTTCTCAGTGTTATAGCGTCCCCCCACTCGATCAACCACAGGGATATAAGGATATTTGTAGTTACGATGGCTTTACCCTTTGACGTAATTATTAATTACTTTTCTCTGTGTTCTCATAAAGATTTTTTGAAAATTTGATGGCAAAAAAAAGAGAGACGTTATGGGACAGACAGACAGATAGGATGGATTACAAAACTTCGTCTCCGCTGCGCAGGGGACGGGCTAATAAAGGTATCTGGGATAGATTTTTCAATGTTGACATCAACCGTGGCCAAGTCTGCAAACACACGTATCCATGCGTGAATTCATTAGAGGCCCATAATCAAAACGTCCTCGAACATTCAGGAATAGTTGAGAGATGTTTCAAGGCCTGAACAAATTGGAGATTGGTCATCACTCTGCGGATGGACACTCATGTGAATGTGGCAGGAAGTTGTAATTTCGCTGGGGTGCCAGCGAAAGTTTACCTCCTCTTCACAAAGGACACCACGGGAATCTTTAACGTCCACCAACTAATGTCAGTAGACGGGGATGCCCAGTTTAACATCCATCCAAGGGACGGCACACACATTTATGAATCACCCTGCCTGTGAAACACCAGAACAACAGTTTATAGCTCAGTCAGGATTCAAACCCAAGCTCGATGGCTCAAAAGCAAGGGTGAGCTACCCTGCTAACCAGTAATCTAGGACCATAATGGTATTTTGCCTTTTTCAGCAAGATCATAATGTGCAAGGATCAAACTTTCCATTTCACCCGAGGACAATGAAGGCATTGCCAACGATTTTTTTTTTTAACCATATTCGATTGTTACAATTACTTCATTATCTTCTATCGGAACACAAAAAACAAATTTACAATTTAAATATCAATTCTATCCATCCACAGCATGATCATTTTAAATGGCCTCCATAGTTTTCTTACAAACATCCTCCATAGTTTTCTTACAAACCCCATTACAAATGGTAGCATGCTTCCCCGACTAAGAAGCCAGAAAGGGAAGTTTGGAATGAATATATAGCTATGAACTCAGCAAAATTAATATTGTGTTTAGAAAAGGTGCCTTTGGGTCAATGTAAGAGAAATGATATGAAAAAAAAAATGCAGAACCACATCTCTGGTCTTTCGATTTTCTTTCTTCACCACCGTTATGGCATCTGCAGCATTCCCCACAATACACCTTTTACAAACAACGTATTTAAAATAATGAGTGATACTCAAGTAAAAACTTTGCTATTTGCATTGCAAACATATTGTGCTTTTACCTTGTGCACCAGCCCCTGGCCTAAATGTGAACGACTGCACAAGCCCAAAATGCTCAGAGGAGGAGAGGGAGAGGGAGAGGGGAAGAGGAAGAAATTGAAGTTGTTCAACTCTGCCAGGCAAACAAAGTTCTTTATTGGTCAAACCAGGCCAGGACAGAGAAAAAAATGCCCCATGTGACAATTTCCCCAACGGCCCCTGTACACAGCAGTCAATGTGAGACCTGCACAAGAACACTTTTCAGATGCAAGTCTGAATCGGTACAGGGGTAACCCCTACAGCACTCTGCAACACCTATGTACAGTTCAAAAAAAATTATAAGAACAACAAAACAAGAGCAGAGAAGGAAGGGCAGGGGTGCATCGAAGAAGGGATAAGACCTGCCAAGGTCCAGGCACACATCCCGGTTTCAAAAGAGATCAATGAGCCGAAAGGGAAACACCACCCAAGTGGTAGGACTTGCACACAGCAAGCAACAATCCTCGTGACGGTGCACAATGTCCGAGTGCCATGCAACCTGAGGATTCTTGGGGGGCGTTGGGCCCTTTGGAGAGGCCAGCCATGTGGGCACTCTATGCACATCGGAGTTGCCCAGTCACGGGATGAAATTGTTAGGGATGGAGACTGGAAAAGAGATAGATGAGTGGGCAGACGGGGGAGCTTGAAGGGGGAACCAGCACAGGGCATCCAAAAGCCTCTGTGTCAGCAGCATTAGGCACAGGATGCCAGAAGGGGAGTGTGCCAAGGGTGGGCTTCACACCACTGGAGGCCTCTCCCTCTCCCTTCCCTTTTACACCAGGCACCCCAAACCTCTCAACAAGTGCTCAGTCGTCCAGAGTCTCAATCTCACCCATGTTGAGCCGGTCTGATGAAGCATTCACTGAGAAACCTGCAAAGTGCACACGGCAGCAATGCTCAGATACTGGCAGCAGAATTCCGAGAATAAAAACAAAGTCCATGATTGAACATCCCTCCCAATAACGTTAAGGAGGATTTGCACATCCAGTTGTGTAATCCATCCCAAAAGGAAGTGTGATTGTGTGCATGTATGTGTGTGTTCATTCCCGCAGGCTTGCCGCCAGAAGGCTACAGGCCCAAACCCGGGTGTCATGCCCTGGGAGCTGTCTCATCCTCTGGTGCATAACCTTCCTTCTCTGCCAGTCCGTGACTGGTGCCGCATCGAACACGGGTTTCCAGGAGGCCCTTCCGAGTCCACTATTTTGTACTTGGTGCCATTTGGAATGCTCCTTGTTTGTTTGCAAAGTTCACTGAAGCCTCTCACCCCCTCTGTATTTTACTGTGGGTCAATCATCTATGGCACGCACATCCCAATTATATTTTCCCACCATTTTTCCTTGCTTTTACACCCAGGGGGCTCATCTTGGTTTTTTGGCTCGACCCTTCCCCTGTGGTGTTAATAAAAAAAAAGCACCAGCGGACACAGCTATTAGATAAACATAAGAAGAAGGACCAAAGAAAAACACTTCAATAAACAGACAACCATCACCATGAGAAGGGAAGAGTCCCACACCCCCACAGAATGGCAGGAAGCTTACGGCACTCCCCATTCCCTGGCTTCCTGGAAGGGAGCACAGCCTAAGGAGCCCCAGGAACTCTGTGCCGACAGCAAGCCAACTGGCTGAGTGGCCGAGTGAATTAGAGTACCCAGGATGCTGGGGTCAGCGCGAACCATACGCTGCTTCTTCTTCTTCTTGCTCGCTTGCATGGCCTCAAATGAAGCTTGATGGGCAGTGTTGTGACCACCATAGGCCGAGGGCAGGCTGCCTTGAGCCATTCCCCAGAGTGCGGAGTCCTGGTATTGAGATGGGGTGGGAGTATTTTGAAGGGAGGTAGGATATTGACAAAGTAATGATATTTTGACAAAGCAAATGGGAAGTTGAATTCATAAGACAAAGGAAAACAATGTACGTAAGTGTATATAATAGGCCCACATAGTAAGGAGTGACCAACAGTGCAGCAGGAGAGCCAGACAGGAGGAACAAGGACACAACCAATAAATAAATAAATCACAAATTACAATTTCCACTTGACACCTTCAATCATAGAAAACTAAATGATCTTACATTGAAACCCCCCCAAAATCATTAGTTTTGCAAACGGCAAGCCAAACCAAGCACTGTTCCTCCAAAATAAGAGAAACGTTTTCAATAACAATGTAAAACAAAAACAGGACAATAAAAGGACAGTAAATCAGCATCAAGTAGTATGGTTTGTGAGCATTAAAGGCCAAGATCAAAAGTAGATTAAAGAGAAAAACCACAAAAACCAAAAGGCACAGAAAGTTGGATCACTGTATACACTGTATAGGGCATTACACTGCAAACAAAAGATGATTGCTCAACATGTCAGTGAGATGTCAGGACTGGGAGCACGAGGATTAGTGTGATAGAGATGAACAAGGGAAGGGAGCGAGAGAGATGTGGAGCGGGAGAGATGCGGAGCGGGAGAGATGCGGAGCGGGAGAGATGCGGAGCGGGAAGGAGAGATGCGGAGCGGGAGATGATGTGGAGGGGAGATGATGTGGAGCGGGAGATATGTGAGGCGGAGAGATGCGGAGCGGGAGAGATGCGGAGCATGAGAGAGGCGGAGCGGGAGAGATTATGGAGCGGAAGAGATGTGGAGCGGGAGAGATGCGGAGCGGGAGAGATATGGAGCGGGCGAGATGTGGAGCGGGAGAGTGCGCGAGCGTGGAGAGAGATAGATGGGAGCGGAGAGAGGCGGAGCGGGAGAGATATGGAGTGGAAGAGATGTGGAGCGGGAGAGATGTGGAGCGTGAGAGATACGGAGCGTGAGAGATGCGGAGCGGGAGAGATGTGGAGTGGGAGAGAGGTGGAGCGGGAGAGATGTGGAGCGGGAGAGATGTGGAGCGTGAGAGATGCGGAGCAGGAGAGATGTGGAGTGTGAGAGATGCGGAGCGTGAGAGATGTGGAGCGGGAGAGATGTGGAGATAGAAATGGAGACGGTAAAGTAGTGTCCAAGCATTCTGACCTGTGGCATGTCCACCCTCGCATGGTTCTCGAGAGCCATCCCTAACAGTTTCCTGGCCAACTGAAAATGGAGCCAAGACAAAGTTCGTGTCACTCTAACCCTGCTCAATGAGGTGCAGATGGTCGTGTGGCCATCTCATTAAGAAGCCAGTAAATGGCATAAGGATGCATAGGAAACAATCTAAGTGGGACATGTGCATATACTAACTCTCATTAAACACCAAATGACGAATGAAACAAATGTTGACTGGCCAATGCATTTCAAAGCAAGTGTGTAGATAAATGAAACATTCGAGAGCACTCAGTATATCAGCCAACTTCGGTAATATTCATGTGCTCCTAATGGTCTCACATTGTGATTTGAGCTTCTTAATCATGATGTGCATTTTAATTTTTTAACACCACCACCGATTTATGTTTCTAAAGAAAAATCTCATGAGCTTACCAAATTTTACTGCTGGAGAACAAATCTGCGAACTATGTTAATCACTCTGATTGGCCAGCACATATGATGCGATTCAGAGGGATGCAGAGAAAATGTGTTTAAAAAATAAAAAAAGAGCCTTCAACAACAATGTGATTAAGATGAAAAAGCACTTCCACCTCACTACAGCCTGAACTGCCATTAATGCAACGGTTATTTTCTCCATTGTTGTTGATAATTCTTATTTTGTTTCATAATGACACCATGTACTTAATTATGTATGTGTCAGTGTCAAATTTTTATTTTGCTTTGATGTTGGTGGACAAGATTGGGTTTGGCTAAAGGTGACCCAGTTTTTTTTTGGTAAAATAAATCCCTGGGCTTTAACTAAACTGACTATAGGTGGGGGAGGGGTGCGGGGTGGGGGGCACCTTAACCCCAGTGCTAAAGTAGGATTCGGTCATCTAGCTGAATTGTAGAGAGCTAAATGGATCAAGTTGTACACAAACTGACTACCCAATTTCAACACAAAACACACCCCAGCCAGCACGTTTTGTCATGACCGTGGACACAAATATTTGAAATGCATAGCAGATGAGCACGGAAGATCTAGACCCAACAGTCAATTCCTATATGCATCCATATGCCAGAGGCACGTTTTGCCAATAAGGGACTTTCAAAATGATATACGAATGCTAAATGAGGCCATTTGCACATGTGCTGTGTGTGCGTTTTCAGTAACTCGGTTCGGTTCGCTGGGCACTTTTAACCTGCTGCTACAAGCACAAAATCTATAATTCAAATCATACGGATGTTAAACAGAATTTTCAGCATTTAGACGAAAGAGTGGCAGTTTCAAAATGGTTGACTATAATTCTTCTAGTCCTGAATGCAAATTGGACTCACGAAAATATAGGAATACGAGAAATATCCGTGGATAAGAGGAGTGAGGTTCTTTTCATATCCTGTTAATATAATTAGCTAGTGACAGCCGTGGTTAACGGGCATGCACGCATGCACACGCACACACCTCCTTTCAACAACAGATGCAAAAATCTAGTATAATTTCTCCTGTGGCCCCTGAAAAATTAAAAATAATATATACAGTATATACTTATAAAGTCCCATACAGCTTCCACTCCCACCCCATCCCCCGACCTCGCTCCTCCCAAACATGATTCATCGTAAATATCATCATTTTAAACTTACTGGGGGCATTGACAAGCCCCAGATACGACCTTTCCATCGGTGTTAAGAAGCATGAAAGTTTGGGTAGAATGCACCATCTACGAACCTGAGGTCTTTCATGGGGCCATAAACGTTGGGAGGTTTTGCAATAGGACTGCAAGATATCAACCTTTTGAACGACTTGATCAGGAAGTTCTCCAAATGTTTCCTTGTGCAGAGGTGCACCCCTTTCTTTGCAGGTACGCTTACAAGTACTTTTGGCTGCTTTACGTTGTTTATTTTTGTCGTTTCATTATACAATCCTTATCTGGCAGGCATGAAATAAATCCAGGTCACCACAATTTAATTTGTTACTTGGGGTTTCTGCACATGCGCACCAAGCAATCTGGGTGGATTACATCATTTTGAAAGTTCCGTATTACTTTTTTCATATGAAGTTACTACTGACAAAGAATCAGCATCAAATGAATATCCCCAAACCACCACTAATCTAAATGTAAAACGAGAACGACACTTGGTAGAGAGCGTACCTCCACCAAGCTGAAAAGTTTATGTTTTGTATCCCACTAACAGGCCGGATCTGCTGACCTGAACCAAAATCATATCAGCTTGTTCCTGTCACCTAACCAACTCATCCACCAAGTTTTGCCATAATCCATCAACAACTTTTTGAAATACATTGTTTTTGGCCCCATATCTCAATGGTGAATAATCACTTGAGGAATTAAAAAAATTCTCAGATCCACATTTGGATCTTCACCAGAATGGAAACAATTTGCTATATGGAATGTTCCAGAATGGAAACTAACAGCTTGTTATACACCCAACCTGTCCACTAAGTTTCGTCCAAATCTGTCCACAACTTTTTGAAATATTGTGCTCTATAATCGGCTTTGGCCCTTTATCTCAATGGTGAAGAATCACTTTAAAAAAACAATTATAGCATCTGGATATGGATCCAGATCCTCACCAAAATCTGACTATTTTGTTATTGTCACACACCAAACCTGTGCACCAACTTTTGCACGAATCAGTCAATAACTTTTTGAGATGTCTTGCTCACAGACAAGGAAACAAACAGGCAGATAAATAGGGAAGAAAACATAACCTCTGTCCAACTTCAGTGGCAGAGGTAAATATGATAAAGATTAGAATTAGTATTTCTGAGTTTGTGAATCGAGAGTTAAATGACCTCTTTAAAATATTTATTATGACCCAGTTGCCAAGACGTTCATCGCACTTGCATTTTAAACATCTACAGTACTAGCCACAATTCCTTATTCTAATACTGTCGGACCCCAACATTCACGGGGATATGTTCCTGGAAAATTCCGCTCATGTCGAATCCGCGAATGTCGGGGCATTGTTTCAATGGGAAAAAGGGGGATGGGTTGTTTTTTGTTGTTGTTTTACACTTCAGGACTGGTCTTCTATATCTACTACCACGGATATCAATTCAGCCTGGGAATTCTTCCACAGAGACCGACTCTCTCTTATGCACAGATTCATCTTCAATTGTCACACATCCTCCTGCTCTTGGTACTCTGAATCCTGTGGTGAAGCAGTTGCTTTAATACAACTTACATTTTCCTCCTGGAAGGCAAATCCGAATGAAGGCAACCTCAGATCATTTCACAAAGCCCACAACAAGTGTGTCTACTCTGAGGAGAGCCAGAAAACATCTGTCCAATCTCAAGGAGCTTTCAAACTAGTCTCCCTCCTCTAAAACCTGATGGAGCTATGTCAAGTCCATCTCTGGTGTATGTTCCCTTTCCCTCACTTCAAATGGCACAAGGAGGATGCCCAGTGTCGTCGTCTGGCTTTTGAGGCCAACTTTGAAATGTAGCTTTCCCAAGAGAGATCATGGCTGAGAGTGAGTGACTCTCACCCAATAGTCTTGAGTGACTGAACCTCTTTGAGAAGGTTGGTGAGAAAGAAGACGGGAGGGTTTGAAGTACAGTCCTTCAGAGAGAGACAGAGACAAGGCGAGAGCGAGAGAGAGAGAGAGAGAGAGAGAGAGAAGAGAGAGAGAGAGAGAGAGAGAGAGAGAGAGAGAGAGAGAGAGAGAGAGAGAGAGAGAGAGAGATTTCTCAGGATTGAAAGAACATATTCCAAGTGTTTGACCAGTTTGTGATTTTGTCAAGGTCTGAAGAGAGGGAAGAGGCTGCTACCTATCTGTCAGAAGGATGAGAGACGTCACAGCAGGGAGTGGAGTCATCAGCAAAGAGATAAAGAGGATTTTCCAGAGATTCGGAGAGATCATTGATGAAGATTAGGAATAGCATGGGGCCAAGAAGACTGGCCTTGGGGTACTCCAGCCTTGACAGGGAGAGGAGATGAAAGGTTCCTTTGAGAGGCACATGTTGACTACGAGAGTGGAGGAAGTCAGTAATCCAAGAGTGGAGTTGGCCTTGGATTCCATAGGGAGGCAAGTTGGAGAGCATGGCAGGATGCCAGACGATCAAACACTCGAGTTGTGTCTTGAGAGACAGTGCTGATCTCATGTCTGCTATTGAGGGCTTTGGAGAGTATAAGCAGCTTGTCCAAGGAAGAGTAACCAGGTTTGAATCCGAATTGATGATCTGAGATGAGGCTGTTGGAGAAAAGGAATGATTTTACGTCAACTGTGATGCTGGATTCCATGACCTTGCTAATAATTGGAAGCTAATTGGTTTGTAGTTAAGGGAATCCATTTTTGCACCTTTTTAATTTAATGCTGTGTTGTTGGCTGATTTCCAAGCAGATGGAAAATGACCTATGGTAAATTAAAAGGGCAAAGAGAGGAAGCGCAAGAGTAGGAGATCGGATTTTTAGGACACGTGAGCTGATGCCGTCCGGTCCAGTTGCAAAGTCAGAGTCGAGGGTTGCCGGAAACTTTTCCACCTTTTCAGGTGCAAAAGACACAAAATTCAGGAGAAGTTGGGTACAACTGTGAATGATGGGTACAGAGATTGAGGAGTTAGAGACACAACATTTTGAAGCAAACACAGAATTGAGGCATTCGGCCTTCTCACGAGTGGAGTCAGCTGTGGTGCCATTTGATGTGAGGGAAAGGATGGAAGGGGAGCATACACCAGAGACAGACTTCATAAGGCACCACCAGGTGTCCGAGGGGGGAGACAAATTTGAAAGCTCCTTCTTGAGATTGGACAGATGTTGTTTTCTGGCTCTCCTGAAAGTAGACACACACTTGTTGCAGCCTTTGTGGAATGATCTGAGGTTGCCTTCGGTCAGATTTGCCTTCCAGGAGAATGCAAGTTGTTTTAAAGCAACTGCTTCACCACATGATTCAGAGTACCAAGAGCGGGAGGATGGGCAAGATATAATTGAAGACGAGGTGGGATTAATCTGAACATAAGAGAGAGCAGGTTTCTGTGGAAGAATTCCCAGGCTGAATTAATATCAGTGGCAGTGGATATAGGAGACCAGTCTTCGAAGTGAAAGGGGAAAAGAAAAAAAAGCAAACAAACAAAACCCCCCCAGCGAATATGCAAAAGCAGGTCACATTTCATAAGCCGTGAATACGTGAACGTCAGGGTTCTGTCAACAGTACTTCTGAACTGTCAACAGTACTGTGCATGTAAAGGCAAGAAAAATGGTTTCCATACATTCCCTTAAACAAAAGAATGAAATGAATAGAGAAGCTTCTCTCTCGCTATTCCAAAGATTAAATATGCTAACTTTAAATAATGTAAGAGGTCCAAAGTAGAGATAGAGATGGAGATAGAGATAAGGAGAGGGAGAGGGAGAAAACAAACAAACAAGAATGATGTTGTGCATAGCATGACACTTGCGAAATCCATAAACCAAATTTGACCTTTAAAATAATTGGTGGCTGAATTCAAAGACCAAATTTGCAAATACTCTTCAAATCCCAAGACAATCAGATCAAAATTGACCATTTTAGAAATGTGGCTTATGTTGACCTTTTTGGCCGACGTTGACCTTTTGGTCCATGTTGACTTCAAAAATACTTGTTCGTTGAATTCAGTGACCTGATGTGAAAATCCTCTTCGAGTTTCAAGTCAACGGGATGAAAATTGAGGATTTTAGAAATCTCACCTAAGTTATTGACAATTGGCCTATGTTGACCTCAAAAATAATTGGTGGTTGAATTCACTGACCTGATATGTAAGTCCTGTTCAAATTTCTAGTCAATCGGATGAAAATTGAGGATTTTAGGAAGTTGACAAAGTTGTTGACCTTTTGACCTTTACCTTAAAAACAATAAGCTTCTTTCTTATGATGAACTCTACCAGGTGGTGAAGTTTCATGAAGATCGGTTTAAAATTGAGATCCGTAGGCGATTGACATACAAACAAACAGACAGACAGAATAACACACAAGACCAACCAAGATACTTGAAAAGGCTTCGATTTTCGCAAGTAACAAAGAAAGGCACAAGAAAAGAAGGAAAGAGGACTCATTGGGTATGGAGAAATGGTTACCTGCTGTTGCTGCTGTTGCTGTTGCCTTTGCTGGTTTTGTTTCTGTTTGGCACGCCTCTCTAGGAACTGCTTGGCAAACTCCTTTGCATCAGGCGTTTCGCCCAAGTAGGCAGTGATGTAATCGTGAACCTCGTACGGTGATTCAACTTCTTTCAGGAAGGAGACGAATGTGGAGACTGGGCATGCACACAGAAATAAAAAAGTGATCTCTATGCAGTAACAGCACACAAGTGTGACCTTTCATAGTCAAATAATTGTGTGAAAAACTACAGCGTAGGTTTGCATTTGTCACCTGGAAGTTTGTGTGTGTACTTTTACAGCATGGAATTACAATGTTCAACAGTTCTAGGACTGATAAATGAACATTTTTGCTCCGTGCAAATGTATTATTACACACATTATTCATATTACACACGTGCAAATATGAATATTACAAACCAGTTTGTCATGCTGTATTGATGATATCCTGAAAGTCCGTACAAATGAAAACTATTGTCAAGTGACAGGGGGTGAAGGTAAATTCTTTATGGTAAATCCAATATGGCTGCCAAACCATGTGACCTATGATGTCATATGTGTGAACCTTTTGTCCCTCATGGATGGGCGGTCATATGTGTAAAGTTTCACCTCGATCTGTTCAGCCATTTCGGAGAACATCTTTGAAGGTTTTTAAAAAACACAATATGGCTGCTGAATCACATGGTTACACCACATCACATTTCACGAGTAGTCACACCAATGGTAAAAATTTCGTCTCAAACCAATAAGCGGTTGCAGAGAAAAACACGAACGTTCTGTGCAGACAAACAAACAAACAAATGAAAAATCGTGC
>CM068954.1:146198823-146209027 GCA_035128595.1 Eptatretus atami
GAGAGAGATCGAGCGGGAGCAGATGATGGGAGCGGGAGATGAGTGGAGGCGGAATATGTGAGCGGGAGAGATGCGGACGGGAAGATGCGGAGCATGAGAGAGGCGGAGCGGGAGAGATATGGAGCGGAGAATGTGGAGCGGGAGAGATGCGGAGCGGAGAATATGGAGCGGGCGAGATGTGGAGCGGAGAGATGCGGAGCTGAGAATGTGGACGGAGAGAGCGGAGCGGGAGAGATATGGAGTGGAAGAGATGTGGAGCGGGAGAGATGTGGAGCGTGAGAGATACGGAGCGTGAGAGATGCGGAGCGGGAGAGATGTGGAGTGGAGAGAGGTGGAGCGGAGAGATGTGGAGCGGGAGAGATGTGGAGCGTGAGAGATGCGGAGCAGGAGAGATGTGGAGTGTGAGAATGCGGAGCGTGAGAGATGTGGAGCGGGAGAGATGTGGAGATAGAAATGGAGACGGTAAAGTAGTGTCCAAGCATTCTGACCTGTGGCATGTCCACCCTCGCATGGTTCTCGAGAGCCATCCCTAACAGTTTCCTGGCCAACTGAAAATGGAGCCAAGACAAAGTTCGTGTCACCTAAACCCTGCTCAATGAGGTGCAAGATGGTCGTGTGGCCATCTCATTAAGAAGCCAGTAAATGGCATAAGGATGCATAGGAAACAATCTAAGTGGGACATGTGCATATACTAACTCTCATTAAAACACCAAATGACGAATGAAACAAATGTTGACTGGCCAATGCATTTCAAAGCAAGTGTGTAGATAATGAAACATTCGAGAGCACTCAGTATATCAGCCAACTTCGGTAATATTCATGTGCTCCTAATGGTCTCACATTGTGATTTGAGCTTCTTAATCATGATGTGCATTTTAATTTTTTAACACCACCACCGATTTATGTTTCTAAAAGAAAATCTCATGAGCTTACAAATTTTACTGCTGAGAACAAATCTCGAACTATGTTAATCACTCTGATTGGCCAGCACATATGATGCGATTCAGAGGGATGCAGAGAAAATGTGTTTAAAAAAATAAAAAAAGAGCCTTCAACAACAATGTGATTAAGATGAAAAAGCACTTCCACCTCACTACAGCCTGAACTGCCATTAATGCAACGGTTATTTTCTCCATTGTTGTTGATAATTCTTATTTTGTTTCATAATGACACCATGTACTTAATTATGTATGTGTCAGTGTCAAATTTTTATTTTGCTTTGATGTTGGTGGACAAATTGGTTGGCTAAAGTGACCAGTTTTTTTTGGTAAAATAAATCCTGGGCTTTAACTAAACTGACTATAGGTGGGGAGGGGTGCGGGGTGGGGCACCTTAACCCCAGTGCTAAAGTAGGATTCGGTCATCTAGCTGAATTGTAGAGAGCTAAATGGATCAAGTTGTACACAAACTGACTACCCAATTTCAACACAAAACACACCCCAGCCAGCACGTTTGTCATGACCGTGGACACAAATATTGAAATGCATAGCAGATGAGCCGGAAGATCTAGACCCAACAGTCAATTCCTATATGCATCCATATGCCAGAGGCGCTTTTGCCAATAAGGGACTTTCAAAATGATATACGAATGCTAAATGAGGCCATTTGCACATGTGCTGTGTGTGCGTTTTCAGTAACTCGTTCGGTTCGCTGGGCACTTTTAACCTGCTGCTACAAGCCAAAAATCTATAATTCAAATCATACGGATGTTAAACAGAATTTTCAGCATTTAGACGAAAGAGTGGCAGTTTCAAAATGGTTGACTATAATTCTTCTAGTCCTGAATGCAAATTGACTCACGAAAATATAGGAATACGAGAAATATCCGTGGATAAGAGAGAGTGAGGTTCTTTTCATATCCTGTTAATATAATTAGCTAGTGACAGCCGTGGTTAACGGGCATGCACGCATGCACACGCACACACCTCCTTTCAACAACAGATGCAAAAATCTAGTATAATTTCTCTCTGTGGCCCCTGAAAAATTAAAAATAAATATATACAGTATATACTTATAAAGTCCCATACAGCTTCCACTCCCACCCCATCCCCCGACCTCGCTCCTCCCAAACATGATTCATCGTAAATATCATCATTTTAAACTTACTGGGGGCATTGACAAGCCCAGATACGACCTTTCCATCGGTGTTAAGAAGCATGAAGTTTGGGTAGAATGCACCATCTACGAACCTGAGGTCTTTCATGGGCCATAAACGTGGAGGTTTTGCAATAAGGACTGCAAGATATCAACCTTTTGAACGACTTGATCAGGAAGTTCTCCAAATTTTCCTTGTGCAGAGGTGCACCCCTTTCTTTGCAGGTACGCTTACAAGTACTTTTTGCTGCTTACGTTGTTTTTTTTGTCGTTTCATTATACAATCCTTATCTGGCAGGCATGAAATAAATCCAGGTCACCACAATTTAATTGTTACTTGGGTTTCTGCACATGCGCACCAAGCAATCTGGTGGATTACATCATTTTGAAAGTTTCCGTATTACTTTTTCATATGAAGTTACTACTGACAAAGAATCAGCATCAAATGAATATCCCCAACCACCACTAATCTAAATGTAAAACCGAGAACGACACTTGGTAGAGAGCGTACCTCACCAAGCTGAAAAGTTATGTTTTGTATCCCACTAACAGGCCGATCTGCTGACCTGAACCAAAATCATATCAGCTTGTTCCTGTCACCTAACCAACTCATCCACCAAGTTTTGCCATAATCCATCAACAACTTTTTGAAATACATTGTTTTTTGGCCCCATATCTCAATGTGAATAATCACTTGAGGAATTAAAAAAATTCTCAGATCCACATTTGATCTTCACCAGAATGGAAACAATTTGCTATATGGAATGTTCCAGAATGGAAACTAACAGCTTGTTATACACCCAACCTGTCCACTAAGTTTCGTCAAATCTGTCCACAACTTTTTGAAAATATTGTGCTCTATAATCGGCTGGCCCTTTATCTCAATGGTGAAGAATCACTTTAAAAAAAAACAATTATAGCATCTGGATATGGATCCAGATCCTCACCAAAATCTGACTATTTGTTTATGTCACACACCAAACCTGTGCACCAACTTTTGCACGAATCAGTCAATAACTTTTTGAGATGTCTTGCTCACAGACAAGGAAACAAACAGGCAGATAAATAGGAAGAAAACATAACCTCTGTCCAACTTCAGTGCAGAGGTAAATATGATAAAGATTAGAATTAGTATTTCTGAGTTTGTGAATCGAGAGTTAAATGACCTCTTTAAAATATTTATTATGACCCAGTTGCCAAGACTTCATCGCACTTGCATTTTAAACATCTACAGTATAGCCACAATTCCTTATTCTAATACTGTCGGACCCCAACATTCACGGGGATATGTTTCTGGAAAATTCCGCTCATGTCGAATCCGCGAATGTCGGCATTGTTTCAATGGAAAAAGGGGATGGGTGTTTTTTGTTGTTGTTTTACACTTCAGGACTGGTCTTCTATATCTACTACCACGGATATCAATCAGCCTGGGAATTCTTCCACAGAGACCGACTCTCTCTTATGCACAGATCATCTTCAATTGTCACACATCCTCCTGCTCTTGTACTCTGAATCCTGCTGGTGAAGCAGTTGCTTTAATACAACTTACATTTTCCTCTGGAAGGCAAATCCGAATGAAGGCCAACTCAATCATTTCACAAAGCCCACAACAAGTGTGTCTACTCTGAGGAGAGCCAAAAACATCTGTCCAATCTCAAGGAGCTTTCAAACTAGTCTCCCTCCTCTAAAACCTGATGGAGCTATGTCAAGTCCATCTCTGGTGGTATGTTCCCTTTCCCTCACTTCAAATGGCACAAGGAGGATGCCCAGTGTCGTCGTCTGGCTTTTGAGGCCAACTTTGAAATGTAGCTTTCAAGAGAAGATCATGGCTGAGAGTGAGTGACTCTCACCCAATAGTTGAGTGACTGAACCTCTTTGAGAAGGTTGGTGAGAAAGAAGACGGGAGGTTTGAAGTACAGTCCTTTCAGAGAGAGACAGAACAAGGCGAGAGCGAGACAGAGAAGAGAGGAGAGAGAGAGAGAGAGAGAGAGAGAGAGAGAGAGAGAGAGAGAGAGAGAGAGGAGAGAGAAGAGAGAGAAGAGATTTCTCAGGATTGAAAGACATATTCCAAGTGTTTGACCAGTTTGTGATTTTGTCAAGGTCTGAAGAGAGGAAGAGGCTGCTACCTATCTGTCAGAAGGATGAGAGACGTCACAGCAGGAGTGGAGTCATCAGCAAAGAGATAAAGAGGATTTTCCAGAGATTCGGAGAGATCATTGATGAAGATTAGGAATAGCATGGGGCCAGAAGACTGCCTTGGGTACTCCAGCCTTGACAGGGAGAGGAGATGAAAGGTTCCTTTGAGAGGCACATGTTGACTACGAGAGTGGAGGAGTCAGTAATCCAAGAGTGAGTTGCCTTGGATTCCATAGGGAGGCAAGTTGGAGAGCATGCAGGATGCCAGACGATCAAACACTCGAGTTGTGTCTTGAGAGACAGTGCTGATCTCATGTCTGCTATTGAGGCTTTGGAGAGTATAAGCAGCTTGTCAAGGAAGAGTAACCAGGTTTGAATCCGAATTGATGATCTGAGATGAGGCTGTTGGAGAAAAGGAATGATTTTACGTCAACTGTTGATGCTGGATTCCATGACCTTGCTAATAATTGGAAGCTAATTGTTTGTAGTTAAGGAATCCATTTTTGCACCTTTTTAATTTAATGCTGTGTTGTTGGCTGATTTCCAAGCAGATGGAAAATGACCTATGGTAAATTAAAAGGGCAAAGAGAGGAAGCGCAAGAGTAGGAGATCGGATTTTAGGACACGTGAGCTATGCCGTCCGGTCCAGTTGCAAAGTCAGAGTCGAGGGTTGCCGAAAACTTTCACCTTTTCAGGTGCAAAAGACACAAAATTCAGGAGAAGTTGGGTACAACTGTGAATGATGGGTACAGAGATTGAGGAGTTAGAGACACAACATTTTGAAGCAAACACAGAATTGAGGCATTCGGCCTTCTCACGAGTGGAGTCAGCTGTGGTGCCATTTGATGTGAGGGAAAGATGGAAGGGGAGCATACACCAGAGACAGACTTCATAAAGCACCACCAGGTGTCCGAGGGGGGAGACAAATTTGAAAGCTCCTTCTTGAGATTGGACAGATGTTGTTTTCTGGCTCTCCTGAAAGTAGACACACACTTGTTGCAGCCTTTGTGGAATGATCTGAGGTTGCCTTTGGTCAGATTTGCCTTCCAGGAGAATGCAAGTTGTTTAAAGCAACTGCTTCACCACATGATTCAGAGTACCAAGAGCGGAGGATGGGCAAGATATAATTGAAGACGAGGTGGATTAATCTGAACATAAGAGAGAGCAGGTTTCTGTGGAAGAATTCCAGGCTGAATTAATATCAGTGGCAGTGGATATAGGAACCAGTCTTCGAAGTGAAAGGGAAAAAAAAAAAAGCAAACAAACAAACCCCCCCAGCGAATATGCAAAAGCAGTCACATTTCATAAGCCGTGAATACGTGAACGTCAGGTTCTGTCAACAGTACTTCTAACTGTCAACAGTACTGTGCATGTAAAGGCAAGAAAAATGCGTTTCCATACATTCCCTTAAAACAAAAGAATGAAATGAATAGAGAAGCTTCTCTCTCGCTATTCCAAAGATTAAATATGCTAACTTTAAATAATTGTAAGAGGTCCAAAGTAGAGATAGAGATGGAGATGAGATAAGGAGAGGAGAGGAGAAAACAAACAAACAAGAATGATGTTGTGCATAGCATGACACTTGCAAATCCATAAACCAAATTTGACCTTTAAAAATGTGGTGCGAATTCAAAGACCAAATTTGCAAATACTCTTCAAATCCCAAGACAATCAGATCAAAATTGACCATTTTAGAAATGTGGCTTATGTTGACCTTTTTGGCCGACGTTGACCTTTTGGTCCATGTTGACTTCAAAATACTTGTTCGTTGAATTCAGTGACCTGATGTGAAAATCCTCTTCGAGTTCAAGTCAACGGGATGAAAATTTGAGGATTTTAGAAATCTCACCTAAGTTATTGACAATTGGCCTATGTTGACCTCAAAAATAATTGGTGGTGAATTCACTGACCTGATATGTAAGTCCTGTTCAAATTTCTAGTCAATCGGATGAAAATTGAGGATTTTAGGAAGTTGACAAATGTGTTGACCTTTTGACCTTTACCTTAAAAACAATAAGCTTCTTCTTATGATGAACTCTACCAGGTGGTGAAGTTTCATGAAGTCGTTTAAAATTGAATCCGTAGGCGATTGACATACAAACAAACAGACAGACAGAATAAAACACACAAGACCAACCAAGATACTTGAAAAGGCTTCGATTTTCGCAAGTAAAAAGAAAGGCACAAGAAAGAAGAAAGAGGACTCATTGGTATGGAGAAATGGTTACCTGCTGTTGCTGCTGTTGCTGTTGCCTTTGCTGTTTTGTTTCTGTTTGGCACCCTCTCTAGGAACTGCTTGGCAACTCCTTTGCATCAGGCGTTTCGCCCAAGTAGGCAGTGATGTAATCGTGAACCTCGTACGGTGATTCAACTTCTTTCAGGAAGGAGACGAATGTGGAGACTGGGCATGCACACAGAATAAAAAAGTGATCTCTATGCAGTAACAGCACACAAGTGTGACCTTTCATAGTCAAATAATTGTGTGAAAAACTACAGCGAGGTTTGCATTTGTCACCTGGAAGTTTGTTGTGTGTACTTTTAACAGCATGGAATTACAATGTTCAACAGTTCTAGGACTGATAAATGAACATTTTTGCTCCGTGCAAATGTATTATTACACACATTATTCATATTACACACGTGCAAATATGAATATTACAAACCAGTTTGTCATGCTGTATTGATGATATCCTGAAAGTCCGTACAAATGAAAAACTATTGTCAAGTGACAGGGGGTGAAGGTAAATTCTTTATGGTAAATCCAATATGGCTGCCAAACCATGTGACCTATGATGTCATATGTGTGAACCTTTTGTCCCTCATGGATGGGCTGTCATATGTGTAAAGTTTCACCTCGATCTGTTCAGCCATTTCGGAGAACATCTTTGAAGGTTTTTTTAAAAAACACAATATGGCTGCTGAATCACATGGTTACACCACATCACATTCACGAGTAGTCACCCAATGGTAAAAATTTCGTCTCAAACCAATAAGCGTTGCAGAGAAAAACACGAACGTTCTGTGCAGACAAACAAACAAACAAATGAAAAATCTGCTAAGCACGACACTTGGCGAATTAGTTGACCTTTCCGTGTGGTGGTCCAAGCTGTAATGTCATGGAATGTGTGGTGTTTATTTGTTCGTACATTAATAAAATGACGCGACGTCACAAATAACAATTATCAGGAGCGCGTTGTCATGGTAACGGCAGCAGATTGAAAATTTCACAACTCATTTAAAGCCACCATGAGACATTCAACAACTTATCATCGGTACTTGTTGCCTTCATTCTGATCGTAGAAAATATCTGAAATACTACCTAGGAACATTGCTTTTCAACCAGCTTTACGATCCCGTTATCAGTTTTGAAATATGTTGTAAAACAAAAAGATGTATTTTATATGTGTGTTTTTCATGTTTTGGGTGACCCTGACCTTGACCTTGGGTCAATTTCGATCAAACTTTGTACACATGTTAATATTACATGCATAAATAGTCAGTATAAGTTTCTATAAAATAAGTGCAAAACTGTTGAGAAATAGCCATGTGTAATTCACAAAATTACCCATTGGTTTATAATGGGCGATAATATAAAGTGATGCAGAATCCAGATCCTGATCTTGAACATCACCAAAGTCACACATTCTTTGCACTGTGGATTTCTATCAGCTGTAAAATTTCATCCAAATCGGTTAAGAATTGTGACCTGTAGAACGAATAGAATTTTTTTTAAATCACGCCAATAGCTAAAACTTTGACGTCGTACGCTTGTGAAAACTGTCATAATTTGTACTAACATGCATTTTAAACATTTAGATATTCAATTGAAGTTTGTTTTGGCGTCAACAGGAAGTCGCTACGACTTCCGGTCACTGAGTTATGTCCAAAAATGTGTTTTCACGTTGTGCGACGTCACGTCGTGACGTTTAGTCCGATTAAGACGGGGTTCGGACGGCGGACCGTCTCAGGTGGATTGCCTATCAGGTTAAAAATTTAAAGAACGACTGGTCCAGCCGTTTGGCTGTAGACGACTGGACAAAACAAACAAACAAACAAACGGAACAGACCAACATACTTGACAAATCGAAGATTCGCCAGTAACAAACAAACGGACACAAAGCAATCCCTCTCCTCTAACGAGGGTAAAAAATTGCTTTAATTGTCGTCGTTTCGATAATCGACACACTTTTCAGGAATGCGACACACTTTCAGGAATCACACAAATGTATACCTGAGTCCACAGTATTTCAACACATATAACACAAATTGCCTTTTAGTACTTTCAAAACTCTTCCATTTCGCAGAACTTGACCAAACATTATGGAATTTTACGTCATCACAAACAATCAAATTTTCTCATTAAACCCCGCCCATGACCTTGTTTCTCACGACAGTGTGAGGTAAAGTGTTCGATGAATCCTCTAGTTCTTAATGTTAAAACTAGGCCTTACTTAAAATGAATTACCTTCAACATAGTATATACTAAAAGCTCAAAGTCTGTGGTAAAAACACCATGATATAAAAAATAAAACAACAAGTCTGAAACACGACAATGGTTCATGAGCGGTATTTGACGATGTAGATTGTTCAGAAGTCAAGGATGAGACAATGTGATAATTTTTGACCAAGTTATCATTAATTATAGTGGCCTTCAATCAACAGCTGCAAAATGTCGAAAACCCGTTTGTTCAACAACTTTCAAAATTTGACCTTTGCATAACCTTTAAAGGTCACAAAACAAGTTGTGGCATAAAAATAAGGAAACAGGATACGCTATAGCTTATTGGAGTTAGTTCGTCGAGGAAGTCGAAAAACCGGTTCGATTCCCACAACTTTGAAAATTTTACCTTTGTGGCCTTTAAGGTCAAAGGTCAAGGATTATGACCTTTGGTGCAAAACTTCCTCTGGAACATTCCAGGAAACAATATAACGTCATATAGGCTATATGCATTTCGCACTCCTCGGATATCCATACTTGATGAAATCAGCGTAAAAACAAACTTGAGGGGGCGCCACGGGCAAGGTGTTCGAGATAGAGCAAAATGGTTTCAAGACTTTAGGTGGGGAATGACCTCAAGATTATGCATAAAAAATATTGTCATCCTAGCTCTCAAAGTTTGGGTGGTCGTATGATTTTTATGTCAAAATTCGCAATTTTCAAGTTTTGACCTTGACCTTGACCTTGGGACGAAAATGAAAAATCGGACAACGACAAGTTTTAGATAATAATACGAGCAATCGCCGTAACGTCACACAATCCAGAAGTTGTTAGCCGGGTGGCATTCCGACTTCCGTACACATGCACAGAAGGAAGGCTTTGTGGGCGAGTTTCTCTCTAAATATGTCGATATTCGAAGACTTTGTTTTTAGAATACATTGTACTTTCTATTTTCTAATATGTTGCATTCTGTTACTTCATTTACCTGCTATACTCTCGATAACGTGAGTGACCGTTGCCGAATACATGGCGTCTGCACCATAATCACAGCTGCATCACTGGGAGCGGTGTCCGTATCACCGTCGATTTACAACATGCTGGGCCTCTGGACACACATCCATCAGAAAGTCGAGTTGCTGCTCGACTTCCTTTGCTTTTAATTCGGGGACCCTTTCTCTTACTCGACGTTTTTTACGTGATGTAAAACCGTGATGGGGATGACTGAGATCCAGATCTTCAGCCCTGATGAACTACGTCCTTTTTATAGTACTTGCTCCATATGCACTTGACACTCGTACAGGCTTCATCTGAATTAACCCCACTACACGTGACAGCTTCGATTGCAAAGGATTGCACCCACGTGCTACAGCACTCCCCAAACCGCCATACAATTGCAATGGGCCGCTATGACATAGCCATGTGTTTTATCTAGGCAAAGCCATGGTTCATATGGTTTGTTGGTCACACGCTGTCTGGGTACAACCAATCCCTTAATGAAAACAACAGCACTAACTGCGGGTATTTCATGCTGGAGCA
>CM068954.1:146209052-146219462 GCA_035128595.1 Eptatretus atami
GAGAGAGATCGAGCGGGAGCAGATGATGGGAGCGGGAGATGATGTGGAGCGCGGAATATGTGAGCGGGAGAGATGCGGACGGGAAGATGCGGAGCATGAGAGAGGCGGAGCGCGGAGAGATATGGAGCGGAGAGATGTGGAGCGGGAGAGATGCGGAGCGGGAGACATATGGGAGCGGGCGAGATGTGGAGCGGAGAGATGCGGAGCGTGAGAATTGGACGAGAGAGCGGAGCGGGAGAGATATGGAGTGGAAGAGATGTGTGAGCGGGAGAGATGTGGAGCGTGAGAGATACGGAGCGTGAGAGATGCGGAGCGGGAGAGATGTGGAGTGGAGAGAGGTGGAGCGGAGAGATGTGGAGCGGGAGAGATGATGGAGCCGTGAGAGATGCGAGCAGGAGAGATGTGGAGTGTGAGAATGCGGAGCGTGAGAGATGTGGAGCGGGAGAGATGTGGAGATAAAATGGAACGGTTAAAGTAGTGTCCAAGCATTCTGACCTGTGGCATGTCCACCCTCGCATGGTTCTCGAGAGCCATCCCTAACAGTTTCCTGGCCAACTGAAAATGGAGCCAAGACAAATTCGTGTCACCTAACCTGCTTCAATGAGGTGCAGAGATGGTCGGTGCCATCTCATTAAGGAAGCCAGTAAATGGCATAAGGATGCATAGGAAACAATCTAAGTGGACATGTGCATATACTAACTCTCATTAAAACACCAAATGACGAATGAAACAAATGTTGACTGGCCAATGCATTTCAAGCAAGTGTGTAGATAATGAAACATTCGAGAGCACTCAGTATATCAGCCAACTTCGGTAATATTCATGTGCTCCTAATGGTCTCACATTGTGATTTGAGCTTCTTAATCATGATGTGCATTTTAATTTTTAACACCACCACCGATTTATGTTCTAAAGAAAATCTCATGAGCTTACAAATTTTACTGCTGGAGAACAAATCTCGAACTATGTTAATCACTCTGATTGGCCAGCACATATGATGCGATTCAGAGGGATGCAGAAAAATGTGTTTAAAAAATAAAAAAAGAGCCTTCAACAACAATGTGATTTAAGATGAAAAAGCACTTCCACCTCACTACAGCCTGAACTGCCATTAATGCAACGGTTATTTTCTCCATTGTTGTTGATAATTCTTATTTTGTTTCATAATGACACCATGTACTTAATTATGTATGTGTCAGTGTCAAATTTTATTTTGCTTTGATGTTGGTGGACAAATTGGTTTGGCTAAAGGTGACCAGTTTTTTTTTGGTAAAAATAAATCCTGGGCTTTAACTAAACTGACTATAGGTGGGGAGGGTGCGGGGTGGGGCACCTTAACCCCAGTGCTAAAGTAGGATTCGGTCATCTAGCTGAATTGTAGAGAGCTAAATGGATCAAGTTGTACACAAACTGACTACCCAATTTCAACACAAAACACACCCCGCCAGCACGTTTGTCATGACCGTGACAACAAATATTGAAATGCATACAGATGAGCACGGAAGATCTAGACCCAACAGTCAATTCCTTATAGCATCATATGCCAGAGGCACGTTTTGCCATAAGGGACTTTCAAAATGATATACGAATTGCTAAATTGAGGCCATTTGCCACATGTGCTGTGTGTGCGTTTTCAGTAACTCGTTCGGTTCGCTGGGCACTTTTAACCTGCTGCTACAAGCCAAAAATCTATAATTCAAATCATACGGATGTTAAACAGAATTTTCAGCATTTAGACGAAAGAGTGGCAGTTTCAAAATGGTTGACTATAATTCTTCTAGTCCTGAATGCAAATTGACTCACGAAAATATAGGAATACGAGAAATATCCGTGGATAAGAGGAGTGAGGTTCTTTTCATATCCTGTTAATATAATTAGCTAGTGACAGCCGTGTTAACGGGCATGCACGCATGCACACGCACACACCTCCTTCACAACAGATGCAAAAATCTAGTATAATTTCTCTCTGGCCCCTGAAAAATTAAAAATAAATTATACAGTATTATACTTATAAAGTCCCATACAGCTTCCACTCCACCCCATCCCCCGACCCTCGCTCCTCCCAAACATGATTCATCGTAAATATCATCATTTTAAACTTACTGGGGGCATTGACAAGCCCAGATACGACCTTTCCATCGGTGTTAAGAAGCATGAAGTTTGGTAGAATGCACATCTACGAACCTGAGGTCTTTCATGGGGCCATAAACGTGGAGGTTTTGCAAAAGGACTGCAAGATATCAACCTTTTGAACGACTTGATCAGGAAGTTCTCCAAATTTCCTTGTGCAAGAGGTGCACCCCTTTTCTTTGCAGGTACGCTTACAAGTACTTTTTGCTGCTTTACGTTTTTTTTTTGCGTTTCATTATACAATCCTTATCTGGCAGCATGAAATAAATCCAGGTCACCACAATTTAATTGTTACTTGGGGTTTCTGCACATGCGCACCAAGCAATCTGGGGAATTACATCATTTTGAAAGTTTCCGTATTACTTTTTCATATGAAGTTACTACTGACAAAGAAATCAGCATCAAATGAATATCCCCAAACACCCACTAATCTAAATGTAAACCGAGAACGACACTTGGTAGAGAGCGTACCTCACCAAGCTGAAAAGTTATGTTTTGTATCCCACTAACAGGCCGATCTGCTGACCTGAACCAAAATCATATCAGCTGTTCCTGTCACCTAACCAACTCATCCACAAGTTTTGCATAATCCATCAACAACTTTTTGAAATACATTGTTTTTTGGCCCCATATTCAATGTGAATAATCACTTGAGGAAATATAAAAAAATTCTCAGATCCACATTTGATCTTCACCAGAATGGAAACAATTTGCTATATGGAATGTTCCAGAATGGAAACTAACAGCTTGTTATACACCCAACCTGTCCACTAAGTTTCGTCAAATCTGTCACAACTTTTTGAAAATATTGTGCTCTATAATCGGCTGTGCCCTTTATCTCAATGGTGAAGAATCACTTAAAAAAAAACAATTATAGCATCGGATATGGATCCAGATCCTCACCAAAATCTGACTATTTTGTTTATGTCACACACCAAACCTGTGCACCAACTTTTGCACGAATCAGTCAATAACTTTTTGAGATGTCTTGCTCACAGACAAGGAAACAAACAGGCAGATAAATAGGAAGAAAACATAACCTCTGTCCAACTTCAGTGCAGAGGTAATATGATAAAGATTAGAATTAGTATTTCTGAGTTTGTGAATCGAGAGTTAAATGACCTCTTTAAAATATTTATTATGACCCAGTTGCCAAGACTCATCCACTTGCATTTTAAACATCTACAGTATAGCCCACAATTCCTTATTCTAATACTGTCGGACCCCAACATTCACGGGGATATGTTTCTGAAAATTCCGCTCATGTCGAATCCGCGAATGTCGGCATTGTTTCAATGGAAAAAGGGATGGGTGTGTTTTTTGTTGTTGTTTTACACTTCAGGACTGGTCTTCTATATCTACTACCACGGATATCAATCAGCCTGGGAATTCTTCCACAGAGACCGACTCTCTCTTATGCACAGATCATCTTTCAATTGTCACACATCCTCCTGCTCTTGTACTCGAGATCCTGCTGGTGAAGCAGTTGCTTTAATACAACTTACATTTTCCTCATGGAAGGCAAATCCGAATGAAGGCAACCTCAATCATTTCACAAAGCCACAACAAGTGTGTCTACTCTGAGGAGACCAAAAACATCTGTCCAATCTCAAGGAGCTTTCAAACTAGTCTCCCTCCTCTAAAACCTGATGGAGCTATGTCAAGTCCATCTCTGGTGGTATGTTCCCTTTCCCTCACTTCAAATGGCACAAGGAGGAGCCCAGTGTCGTCGTCTGGCTTTTGAGGCCAACTTTGAAATGTAGCTTTCAAGAGAAGTCATGGCTGAGAGTGAGTGACTCTCACCCAATAGTTGAGTGACTGAACCGTCTTTGAAAGGTTGTGAGAAAGAAGACGGGAGGGTTTTGAAGTACAGTCCTTTCAGAGAGAGACGAGAAGCAAGGCGAGAGCGAGAGCAGAGAAGAGAGGGAGAGAGAGAGAGAGAGAGAGAGAGAGAGAGAGAGAGAGAGAGAGAGAGAGGAGAGAGAGAGAGAGAAGAGATTTCTCAGGATTGAAAGACATATTCCAAGTGTTTGACCAGTTTGTGATTTTGTCAAGGTCTGAAGAGAGGAAGAGGCTGCTACCTATCTGTCAGAAGGATGAGAGACGTCACAGCAGGAGTGGAGGTCATCAGCAAAGAGATAAAGAGGATTTTCCAGAGATTCGGAGAGATCATTGATGAAGATTAGGAATAGCATGGGGCCAGAAGACTGCCTTGGGTACTCCAGCCTTGACAGGAGAGGAGATGAAAGGTTCCTTTGAGAGGCACATGTTGACTACAGAGTGGAGGAGTCAGTAATCCAAGAGTGGAGTTGGCCTTGGATTCCATAGGGAGGCAAGTTGGAGAGCATGCAGGATGCCAGACGATCAAACACTCGAGTTGTGTCTTTGAGAGACATGCTGATCTCATGTCTGCTATTGAGGCTTTGGAGAGTAAAGCAGCTTGCAAGGAAGAGTAACCAGGTTGAATCCGAATGATGATCTGAGATGAGGCTGTTGGAGAAAAGGAATGATTTTACGTCAACTGTTGATGCTGGATTCCATGACCTTGCTAATAATTGGAAGTAATTGGTTTGTAGTTAAGGAATCCATTTTTGCACCTTTTTAATTTAATGCTGTGTTGTTGGCTGATTTCCAAGCAGATGGAAAATGACCTATGTAAATTAAAAGGGCAAAGAGAGGAAGCGCAAGAGTAGGAGATCGGATTTTTAGGACACGTGAGCTATGCCGTCCGGTCCAGTTGGCCAAAGTCAGAGTCGAGGGTTGCCGAAAACTTTCACCTTTTCAGGTGCAAAAGACACAAAATTCAGGAGAGTTTGGGTACAACTGTGAATGATGGGTACAGAGATTGAGGAGTTAGAGACACAACATTTTGAAGCAAACACAGAATTGAGGCATTCGGCCCTTCTCACGAGTGGAGTCAGCTGTGGTGCCATTTGATGTGAGGGAAAGATGGAAGGGGAGCATACACCAGAGACAGACTTCATAAAGGCACCACCAGGTGTCGAGGGGGGAGACAAATTTGAAAGCTCCTTCTTGAGATTGGACAGATGTTGTTTTCTGGCTCTCCTGAAAGTAGACACACACTTGTTGCAGCCTTTGTGGAATGATCTGAGGTTGCCTTTGCGTCAGATTTGCCTTCCAGGAGAATGCAAGTTTTTAACAACTGCTTCACCACATGATTCAGAGTACCAAGAGCGGAGGATGGGCAAGATATAATTGAAGACGAGTGGATTAATCTGAAACATAAGAGAGAGCAGTTTCTGTGGAAGAATTCCGAGGCTGAATTAATATCAAGTGGCAGTGGAATAGGAACCAGTCTTCGAAGTGAAAGGGAAAAGAAAAAAAATGCAAACAAACAAAACCCCCCAGCGAATATTGCAAAAGCAGGTCACATTCATAAGCCGTGAATACGTGAACGTCAGGTTCTGTCAACAGTACTTCTAACTGTCAACAGTACTGTGCATGTAAAGGCAAGAAAAATCGTTTCCATACATTCCCTTAAAACAAAAGAATGAATGAATAGAGAAGCTTCTCTCTCGCTATTCCAAAGATTAAATATGCTAACTTTCAATAATTGTAAGAGGTCCAAAGTAGAGATAGAGATGGAAGATAGAGATAAGGAGAGGAGAGGAGAAAACAAACAAACAAGAATGATGTTGTGCATAGCATGACACTTGCAAATCCATAAACCAAATTTGACCTTTAAAATATGTGGTGCGAATTCAAAGACCAAATTTGCAAATACTCTTCAAATCCCAAGACATCAGATCAAAATTGACCATTTTAGAAATGTGCTTATGTTGACCTTTTTGGCCGACGTTGACCTTTTGGTCCAGTTGACTTCAAAATACTTGTTCGTTGAATTCAGTGACCTATGTGAAAATCCTCTTCGAGTTCAAGTCAACGGGATGAAAATTTAGATTTTAGAAATCTCACCTAAGTTATTGACAATTGGCCTATGTTGACCTCAAAAATAATTGTGGTGGAATTCACTGACCTGATATGTAAAGTCCTGTTCAAATTTCTAGTCAATCGGATGAAAATTGAGGATTTTAGGAAGTTGACAAATGTGTTGACCTTTTGACCTTTACCTTAAAAACAATAAGCTTCTTGCTTATGATGAACTCTACCAGGTGGTGAAGTTTCATGAAGATCGTTTTAAAAGTGAATCCGTAGGCGATTGACATACAAACAAACAGACAGCAGAATAAACACACAAGACCAACCAAGATACTTTGAAAAGGCTTCGATTTTCGCAAGTAAAAAGAAAGGCACAAGAAAGAAGAAAAGGACTCATTGGTATGGAGAAATGGTTACCTGCTGTTGCTGCTGTTGCTGTTGCCTTTGCTGGTTGTTTTCTGTGTTGGCACCCTCTCTAGGAACTGCTTGCAAACTCCTTTGCATCAGGCGTTTCGCCCAAGTAGGCAGTGATGTAATCGTGAACCTCGTACGGTGATTCAACTTCTTTCAGGAAGGAGACGAATGTGGAGACTGGGCATGCACACAGAATAAAAAAGTGATCTCTATGCAGTAACACACACAAGTGTGACCTTTCATAGTCAAATAATTGTGTGAAAAACTACAGGCGAGGTTTGCATTTGTCACCTGGGAAGTTTGTTGTGTGTACTTTTACAGCATGGAATTACAATGTTCAACAGTTCTAGGACTTGATAAATGACATTTTGCTCCGTGCAAATGTATTATTACACACATTATTCATATTACACACGTGCAAATATGAATATTACAAACCAGTTTGTCCATGCTGTATTGATGATATCCTGAAAGTCCGTACAAATGAAAAACTATTGTAAGTGACAGGGGGTGAAGGTAAATTCTTTATGGTAAATCCAATATGCTGCCAAACCATGTGACCTATGATGTCATATGTGTGAACCTTTTGTCCCTCATGGATGGGCTGTCATATGTGTAAAGTTTCACCTCGATCTGTCAGCCATTTCGGAGAACATCTTGAAGGTTTTTAAAAAACACAATATGGCTGCTGAATCACATGGTTACACCACATCAACATTCACGAGTAGTCACCACAATGGTAAAAATTTCGTCTCAAACCAATAAGCGTTGCAGAGAAAAACACGAACGTTCTGTTGCAGACAAACAAACAAACAAATGAAAATCGTGCTAAGCCGACACTTGGCGAATTAGTTGACCTTTCCGTGTGGTGGTCCAAGCTGTAATGTCATGGAATGTGTGGTGTTTATTTGTTCGTACATTAATAAAATGACGCGACGTCACAAATAACAATTATCAGGAGCGCGTTGTCATGGTAACGGCAGCAGATTGAAAATTTCACAACTCATTTAAAGCACCATGAGACATTCAACAACTTATCATCGGTGACTTGTTGCCTTCATTCTGATCTAGAAAATATCTGAAATACTACCTAGGAACATTGCTTTTCAACAGCTTTACGATCCCGTTATCAGTTTTGAAATATGTTGTAAAACAAAAAGATTGTATTTTATATGTGTGTTTTTCATGTTTGGGTGACCCTGACCTTGACCTTGGGTCAATTTCGATCAAACTTTGTACACATGTAATATTACATGCATAAATAGTCAGTTATAAGTTTCTATAAAATAAGTGCAAAACTTTGAGAAATAGCCATGTGTAATTCACAAAATTACCCATTGGTATAATGGGCGATAATATAAAGTGATGCAGAATCCAGATCCTGATCTTGAACATCACCCAAAGTCACACATTCTTTGCACTGTGGTTTCTATCAGCTGTAAATTTCATCCAAATCGTTAAGAATTGTGACCTGTAGAACGAATAGAATTTTTTTTAAATCACGCCATAGCTAAAACTTTGACGTCGTACGCTTGTGAAAACTGTCATAATTTGTACTAACATGCATTTAAACATTTAGATATTCAATTGAAGTTTGTTTTGGCGTCAACAGGAAGTCGCTACGACTTCCGGTCACTGAGTTATGTCCAAAAATGTGTTTTCACGTTGTGCGACGTCACGTCGTGACGTTTAGTCCGATTAAGACGGGGTTCGGACGCGCGGACCGTCTCAGGTGGATTGCCTATCAGGTGTAAAATTTAAAGAACGATGGTCCAGCCGTTGGCTGTAGACGACTGGACAAACAAACAAACAAACAAACGGAACAGACCAACATACTTGACAAAATCGAATTCGCCAGTAACAAACAAACGGACACAAATGCAATCCCCTCTCTCTAACGAGGGTAAAAAATTGCTTTAATGTCGTCGTTTCGATAATCGACACACTTTTCAGATGCGAACACATTTCAGGAATCACACAAATGTATACCTGAGTCACAGTATTTCAACACATATAACACAAATTGCCTTTTAGTACTTTCAAAACTCTTCCATTTCGCAGAACTTGGACCAAACATTATGAATTTTACGTCATCACAAACAATCAAATTTTCTCATATAAACCCGCCCATGACCTTGTTTCTCACGACAGTGTGAGGTAAAGTGTTCGATGAATCTCTAGTTCTTAATGTTAAAACTAGCCTTACTTAAAATGAATTACCTCAACATAGTATAACTAAAACGCTCAAAGTCTGTGGTAAAAACACCATGATATAAAAATTAAAAACAAAAGTCATGAAACACGAACAATGGTTCATGAGCGGTATTTGACGATGTAGATTGTTCAGAAGTCAAGGATGAGACAATGTGATAATTTTTGACCAAGGTTATCATTAATTATAGTGGCCTTCAATCAACAGCTGCAAAATGTCGAAAACCCGTTTGTTCAACAACTTTCAAAATTTGACCTTTGCATAACCTTTAAAGCGTCACAAAACAAGTTTGGCAAAAAATAAGGAAACAGGATACGGCATAGCTTATTGGAGTTAGTTCGTCGAGAGAAGTCGAAAAACCGGTTCGATTCCCACAACTTTGAAAAATTTTACCTTTGTGGCCTTTAAGGTCAAGTCAAGGATTATGACCTTTGGTGCAAACTTCCTCTGGAACATTCCAGGAAACAATATAACGTCATATAGGCTATAATGCATTTCGCACTCCTCGGATTATCCATACTTGATGAAATCAGCGTAAAACAAACTTGAGGGGGCCGCCACGGGCAAGGTGTTCGAGATAGAGCAAAATGGTTTCAAGACTTTAGGTGGGGAATGACCTCAAGATTATGCAAAAAAATATTTCATCCTAGCTCTCAAAGTTTGGGTGGTCGTATGATTTTTATGTCAAAATTCGCAATTTTCAAGTTTTTGACTCTTGACTTGACCTTGGGACGAAAATGAAAAATCGGACAACGACAAGTTTTAGATAATAATACGAGCAACGCCGTTAACGTCACACAATCCAGAAGTTGTTAGCCGGGTGGCATTCCGACTTCCGTACACATGCACAGAAGGAAGGCTTTGTGGGCGAGTTTCTCTCTAAATATGTCGATATTCGAAGACTTTGTTTTTGAATACATTGTACTTTCTATTTTCTAATATGTTGATTCTGTTACTTCATTTACCTGCTATACTCTCGATAACGTGAGTGACCGTTGCCGAATACATGGCGTCTGCACCATAATCACCAGCTGCCATCACTGGGAGCGGTGTCCGTATCACCGTCGATTTACAACATGCTGGGCCTCTGACACACATCCATCAGAAAGTCGAGTTGCTGCTCGACTTCCTTTGCTTTTAATTCGGGGACCCTTTCTCTTACTCGACGTTTTTACGTGATGTAAAACCGTGATGGGGATGACTGAGATCCAGATCTTCAGCCCTGATGAACTACGTCCTTTTATAGTACTTGCTCCATATGCACTTCGACACTCGTACAGGCGTTCATCTGAATTAACCCCACTACACGTGACAGCTTCGATTGCGAAAAGGATTGCAGCCACGTGGCTACAGCACTCGCCCAAACCTGCCATACAATTGCAATGGGCCGCTATGACATAGCCATGTGTTTTATCTAGGCAAAGCCATGGTTCATATGGTTTGTGGGTCACACGCTGTCTGGGTACAACCAATCCCTTAATGAAAACAACAGCACTAACTGCGGGTATTTCATGCTGGAGCACCTCATGAACATGGCCCGAAATGAAATAATTATAGGCATCAGTGATTTAATAGCCGTAGTAGCGCTTCTCCCGTGAATGGTCCTGGTGTTCGAATGAGGTAATTATATATGCTGGGGTACTGGAGCGGAGGCAGCTGCCTTGGATTACATATCTACCTACTGGTCGGAATGGAATAAGGATCAGGCAGAACCAATCTCCACTTCACCCACGCAAACTTTCAACTTTTCCTCA
>CM068954.1:146219781-146242371 GCA_035128595.1 Eptatretus atami
GAGAGAGATCGAGCGGAGGCCGGAGCGGAGATGATGGGAGCGGGATAGATGCATGTGGAGCGCGGAGATATGTGAGCGGGAGAGATGCGGACGGGAGAGATGCGGAGCATGAGAGAGGCAGGAGCGCGGAGAGATATGGAGCGGAGAATGTGGAGCGGGAGAGATGCGGAGCGGAGGAATATGGAGCGGGCGAGATGTGGAGCGAGAGATGCGGAGCATTGAGAATGTGAGACGGAGAGAGCGGAGCGGGAGAGATATGGAGTGGAAGAGATGTGTGAGCGGGAGAGATGTGGACGTGAGAGATACGGAGCGTGAGAGATCGGAGCGGGAGAGATGTGGAGTGGAGAGAGGTGGAGCGGAGAGATGTGGAGCGGGAGAGATGTGGAGCGTGAGAGATGCGGAGCAGGAGAGATGTGGAGTGTGAGAATGCGGAGCGTGAGAGATGTGGAGCGGGAGAGATGTGGAGATAGAAATGGAACGCGTAAAGTAGTGTCCAAGCATTCTGACCTGTGGCATGTCCACCCTCGCATGGTTCTCGAGAGCCATCCCTAACAGTTTCCTGCCAACTGAAAATGGAGCCAAGACAAATTCGTGTCACCTAAACCCTGCTCAATGAGGTGCAAGATGGTCGTGTGGCCATCTCATTAAGAAGCCAGTAATGGCATAAGGATGCATAGGAAACAATCTAAGTGACATGTGGCATATACTAACTCTCATTAAACACCAAATGACGAATGAAACAAATGTTGACTGGCCAATGCATTTCAAAGGCAAGTGTGTAATAATGAAACATTCGAGAGCACTCAGTATATCAGCCAACTTCGGTAATATTCATGTGCTCCTAATGGTCTCACATTGTGATTTGAGCTTCTTAATCATGATGTGCATTTTAATTTTTTAACACCACCACCGATTTATGTTCTAAAGAAAATCTCATGAGCTACAAATTTTACTGCTGAGAACAAATCTCGAACTATGTTAATCACTCTGATTGGCCAGCACATATGATGCGATTCAGAGGGATGCAGAGAAAATGTGTTTAAAAAATAAAAAAAGAGCCTTCAACAACAATGTGATTAAGATGAAAAAGCACTTCCACCTCACTACAGCCTGAACTGCCATTAATGCAACGGTTATTTTCTCCATTGTTGTTGATAATTCTTATTTTGTTTCATAATGACACCATGTACTTAATTATGTATGTGTCAGTGTCAAATTTTTATTTTGCTTTGATGTTGGTGGACAAATTGGTTGGCTAAAGTGACCAGTTTTTTTTGGTAAAAATAAATCCTGGGCTTTAACTAAACTGACTATAGGTGGGGAGGGGTGCGGGGTGGGGCACCTTAACCCCAGTGCTAAAGTAGGATTCGGTCATCTAGCTGAATTGTAGAGAGCTAAATGGATCAAGTTGTACACAAACTGACTACCAATTTCAACACAAAACACACCCCGCCAGCACGTTTTGTCATGACCGTGACAACAAATATTGAAATGCATACAGATGAGCCGGAAGATCTAGACCCAACAGTCAATTCCTCTATGCATCATATGCCAGAGGCACTTTTGCCCATAAGGGACTTTCAAAATGATATACGAATGCTAAATGAGGCCATTTGCCACATGTGCTGTGTGTGCGTTTTCAGTAACTCGTTCGGTTCGCTGGGCACTTTTAACCTGCTGCTACAAGCCAAAAATCTATAATTCAAATCATACGGATGTTAAACAGAATTTTCAGCATTTAGACGAAAGAGTGGCAGTTTCAAAATGGTTGACTATAATTCTTCTAGTCCTGAATGCAAATTGACTCACGAAAATATAGGAATACGAGAAATATCCGTGGATAAAGAGAGTGAGGTTCTTTTCATATCCTGTTAATATAATTAGCTAGTGACAGCCGTGTTAACGGGCATGCACGCATGCACACGCACACACCTCCTTTCACAACAGATGCAAAAATTCTAGTATAATTTTCTCTGTGGCCCTGAAAAATTAAAAATCAATTATACAGTATATACTTATAAAGTCCCATACAGCTTCCACTCCACCCCATCCCCCGACCTCGCTCCTCCCAAACATGATTCATCGTAAATATCATCATTTTAACTTACTGCGGGCATTGACAAGCCCAGATACGACCTTTCCATCGGTGTTAAGAAGCATGAAGTTTGGGTAGAATGCACCATCTACGAACCTGAGGTCTTTCATGGGGCCATAAACGTGGAGGTTTTGCAAAAGGACTGCAAGATATCAACCTTTTGAACGACTTGATCAGGAAGTTCTCCAAATTTCCTTGTGCAAGAGGTGCACCCCTTTCTTTGCAGGTACGCTTACAAGTACTTTTTGCTGCTTTACGTTTTTTTTTTGCGTTTCATTATACAATCCTTATCTGGCAGGCATGAAATAAATCCAGGTCACCACAATTTAATTGTTACTTGGGGTTTCTGCACATGCGCACCAAGCAATCTGGGGATTACATCATTTTGAAAGTTTCCGTATTACTTTTTCATATGAAGTTACTACTGACAAAGAATCAGCATCAAATGAATATCCCCAAACACCACTAATCTAAATGTAAACCGAGAACGACACTTGGTAGAGAGCGTACCTCACCAAGCTGAAAAGTTTATGTTTTGTATCCCACTAACAGCCGATCTGCTGACCTGAACCAAAATCATATCAGCTTGTTCCTGTCACCTAACCAACTCATCCACAAGTTTTGCATAATCCATCAACAACTTTTTGAAATACATTGTTTTTTTTCGCCCCATATTCAATGTGAATAATCACTTGAGGAATTAAAAAAATTCTCAGATCCACATTTGATCTTCACCAGAATGGAAACAATTTGCTATATGGAATGTTCCAGAATGGAAACTAACAGCTTGTTATACACCCAACCTGTCCACTAAGTTTCGTCAAATCTGTCACAACTTTTTGAAAATATTGTGCTCTATAATCGGCTGTGCCCTTTATCTCAATGGTGAAGAATCACTTTAAAAAAAAACAATTATAGCATCTGGATATGGATCCAGATCCTCACCAAAATCTGACTATTTTGTTTATGTCACACACCAAACCTGTGCACCAACTTTTGCACGAATCAGTCAATAACTTTTTGAGATGTCTTGCTCACAGACAAGGAAACAAACAGGCAGATAAATAGGGAAGAAAACATAACCTCTGTCCAACTTCAGTGCAGAGGTAATATGATAAAGATTAGAATTAGTATTTCTGAGTTTGTGAATCGAGAGTTAAATGACTCTTTAAAATATTTATTATGACCCAGTTGCCAAGACTGCATCGCACTTGCATTTTAACATCTACAGTATAGCCACAATTCCTTATTCTAATACTGTCGGACCCCAACATTCACGGGGATATGTTTCTGAAAATCCGCTCATGTCGAATCCGCGAATGTCGGCATTGTTTCAATGGAAAAAGGGATGGGGTGTTTTTTGTTGTTGTTTTACACTTCAGGACTGGTCTTCTATATCTACTACCACGGATATCAATCAGCCTGGGAATTCTTCCACAGAGAACCGACTCTCTCTTATGCACAGATCATCTTCAATTGTCACACATCCTCCTGCTCCTTGTACTCGGTATCCTGCTGGTGAAGCATTGCTTTAATACAACTTACATTTTCCTCTGGAAGGCAAATCCGAATGAAGGCCAACTCAATCATTTCACAAAAGCCACAACAAGTGTGTCTACTCTGAGGAGAGCCAAAAACATCTGTCCAATCTCAAGGAGCTTTCAAACTAGTCTCCCTCCTCTAAAACCTGATGGAGCTATGTCAAGTCCATCTCTGTGTGTATGTTCCCTTTCCCTCACTTCAAATGGCACAAGGAGGAGCCCAGTGTCGTCGTCTGGCTTTTGAGGCCAACTTTGAAATGTAGCTTTCAAGAGAAGATCATGGCTGAGAGTGAGTGACTCTCACCCAATAGTTGAGTGACTGAACCTCTTTGAAAGGTTGTGAGAAAGAAGACGGGAGGTTTTGAAGTACAGTCCTTTCAGAGAGAGACAGAACAAGGCGAGAGCGAGACAGAGAAGAGAGGGAGAGAGAGAGAGAGAGAGAGAGAGAGAGAGAGAGAGAGAGAGAGAGAGAGGAGAGAGAAGAGAGAGAAGAAAGATTTCTCAGGATTGAAAGACATATTCCAAGTGTTTGACCAGTTTGTGATTTTGTCAAGGTCTAAGAGAGGAAGAGGCTGCTACCTATCTGTCAGAAGGATGAGAGACGTCACAGCAGGAGTGGAGCTCATCAGCAAAGAGATAAAGAGGATTTTCCAGAGATTCGGAGAGATCATTGATGAAGATTAGGAATAGCATGGGGCCAGAAGACTGCCTTGGGTACTCCAGCCTTGACAGGAGAGGAGATGAAAGGTTCCTTTGAGACGGCACATGTTGACTACGAGAGTGGAGGAGTCAGTAATCCAAGAGTGATTTGCCTTGGATTCCATAGGGAGGCAAGTTGGAGAGCATGCAGGATGCCAGACGATCAAACACTCGAGTTGTGTCTTTGAGAGACATGCTGATCTCATGTCTGCTATTGAGGCTTTGGAGAGTAAAGCAGCTTGGCAAGGAAGAGTAACCAGGTTTGAATCCGAATATGATCTTGAGATGAGGCTGTTGAGAAAAGGAATGATTTTACGTCAACTGTTGATGCTGGATTCCATGACCTTGCTAATAATTGGAAGCTAATTGTTTGTAGTTAAGGAATCCATTTTTGCACCTTTTTTAATTTAATGCTGTGTTGTTGGCTGATTTCCAAGCAGATGGAAAATGACCTATGTAAATTAAAAGGGCAAAGAGAGGAAGCGCAAGAGTAGGAGATCGGATTTTTAGGACACGTTGACGCGTATGCCGTCCGGTCCAGTTGCCAAAGTCAGAGTCGAGGGTTGCCGAAAACTTTCACCTTTTCAGGTGCAAAAGACACAAAATTCAGGAGAGTTGGGTACAACTGTGAATGATGGGTACAGAGATTGAGGAGTTAGAGACACAACATTTTGAAGCAAACACAGAATTGAGGCATTCGGCCCTTCTCACGAGTGGAGTCAGCTGTGGTGCCATTTGATGTGAGGGAAAGATGGAAGGGGAGCATACACCAGAGACAGACTTCATAAAGGCACCACCAGGTGTCGAGGGGGGAGACAAATTTGAAAGCTCCTTCTTGAGATTGGACAGATGTTGTTTCTGGCTCTCCTGAAAGTAGACACACACTTGTTGCAGCCTTTGTGGAATTGATCTGAGGTTGCCTTTGCGTCAGATTTGCCTTCCAGGAGAATGCAAGTTGTTTAACAACTGCTTCACCACATGATTCAGAGTACCAAGAGCGGAGGATGGGCAAGATATAATTGAAGACGAGGTGGGATTAATCTGAACATAAGAGAGAGCAGTTTCTGTGGAAGATTCCGAGGCTGAATTAATATCAGTGGCAGTGGAATAGGAACCAGTCTTCGAAGTGAAAGGGAAAAAAAAAAAAGCAAACAAACAAACCCCCCAGCGAAATGCAAAAGCAGTCACATCATAAGCCGTGAATACGTGAACGTCAGGGTTCTGTCAACAGTACTTCTAACTGTCAACAGTACTGTGCATGTAAAGGCAAGAAAAATCGTTTCCATACATTCCCTTAAAACAAAAGAATGAATGAATAGAGAAGCTTCTCTCTCGCTATTCCAAAGATTAAATATGCTAACTTTAAATAATTGTAAGAGGTCCAAAGTAGAGATAGAGATGGAAGATGAGATAAGGAGAGAGAGGAGAAAACAAACAAACAGAATGATGTTGTGCATAGCATGACACTGCAAAATCCATAAACCAAATTGACCTTTAAAATATGTGTGCTGAATTCAAAGACCAAATTTGCAAATACTCTTCAAATCCCAAGACATCAGATCAAAATTGACCATTTAGAAATGTGGCTTATGTTGACCTTTTTGGCCGACGTTGACCTTTTGGTCCAGTTGACTTCAAAAATACTTGTTCGTTGAATTCAGTGACCTATGTGAAAATCCTCTTCGAGTTCAAGTCAACGGGATGAAAATTTAGATTTTAGAAATCTCACCTAAGTTATTGACAATTGGCCTATGTTGACCTCAAAAATAATTGTGGTGGAATTCACTGACCTGATATGTAAGTCCTGTTCAAATTTCTAGTCAATCGGATGAAAATTGAGGATTTTAGGAAGTTGACAAAATGTGTTGACCTTTTGACCTTTACCTTAAAAACAATAAGCTTCTTGCTTATGATGAACTCTACCAGGTGGTGAAGTTTCATGAAGTCGTTTTAAAAGTGAATCCGTAGGCGATTGACATACAAACAAACAGACAGACAGAAAAAACACACAAGACCAACCAAGATACTTTGAAAAGGCTTCGATTTTCGCAAGTAAACAAGAAAGCACAGAAAGAAGAAAAGAGACTCATTGGTATGGAGAAATGGTTACCTGCTGTTGCTGCTGTTGCTGTTGCCTTTGCTGTGTTTCGTGTTGGCACCCTCTCTAGGAACTGCTTGCAACTCCTTTGCATCAGGCGTTTCGCCCAAGTAGGCCAGTGATGTAATCGTGAACCTCGTACGGTGATTCAACTTCTTTCAGGAAGGAGACGAATGTGGAGACTGGGCATGCACACAGAATAAAAAAGTGATCTCTATGCAGTAACACACACAAGTGTGACCTTTCATAGTCAAATAATTGTGTGAAAAACTACAGCGAGGTTTGCATTTGTCACCTGGAAGTTTGTGTGTGTACTTTTTACAGCATGGAATTACAATGTTCAACAGTTCTAGGACTTGATAAATGAACATTTTTGCTCCGTGCAAATGTATTATTACACACATTATTCATATTAACACGTGCAAAATGAATATTACAAACCAGTTGTCATGCTGTATTGATGATTCCTGAAAGTCCGTACAAATGAAAAACTATTGTCAAGTGACAGGGGTGAAGGTAAATTCTTTATGGTAAATCCAATATGCTGCCAAACCATGTGACCTATGATGTCATATGTGTGAACCTTTTGTCCCTCATGGATGGGCTGGTCATATGTGTAAAGTTTCACCTCGATCTGTCAGCCATTTCGGAGAACATCTTTGAAGGTTTTTAAAAAACACAATATGGCTGCTGAATCACATGGTTACACCACATCAACATTCACGAGTAGTCACCACAATGGTAAAAATTTCGTCTCAAACCAATAAGCGTTGCAGAGAAAAACACGAACGTTCTGTGCAGACAAACAAACAAACAAATGAAAAATCGTGCTAAGCCGACACTTGGCGAATTAGTTGACCTTTCCGTGTGGTGGTCCAAGCTGTAATGTCATGGAATGTGTGGTGTTTATTTGTTCGTACATTAATAAAATGACGCGACGTCACAAATAACAATTATGAGGAGCGCGTTGTCATGGTAACGGCAGCAAGATTGAAAATTTCACAACTCATTTAAAGCACCATGAGACATTCAACAACTTATCATCGGTACTTGTTGCCTTCATTCTGATCGTAGAAAATATCTGAAATACTACCTAGGAACATTCTTTTCAACCAGCTTTACGATCCCGTTATCAGTTTTGAAATATGTATGTAAAACAAAAAGATGTATTTTATATGTGTGTTTTCATGTTTTGGGTGACCCTGACCTTGACCTTGGGTCAATTTCGATCAAACTTTGTACACATGGAATATTACATGCATAAATAGTCAGTTATAAGTTTCTATAAAATAAGTGCAAAACTTTGAGAAATAGCCATGTGTAATTCACAAAATTACCCATTGGTTTATAATGGGCGATAATATAAAGTGATGCAGAATCCAGATCCTGATCTTGAACATCACCCAAAGTCACACATCTTTTGCACTGTGGTTTCTATCAGCTGTAAATTTCATCCAATCGTTAAGAATTGTGACCTGTAGAACGAATAGAATTTTTTTTAAATCACGCCATAGCTAAAACTTTGACTCGTACGCTTGTGAAAACTGTGCATAATTTGTACTAACATGCATTTTAAACATTTAGATATTCAATTGAAGTTTGTTTTGGCGTCAACAGGAAGTCGCTACGACTTCCGGTCACTGAGTTATGTCCAAAAATGTGTTTTCACGTTGTGCGACGTCACGTCGTGACGTTTAGTCCGATTAAGACGGGGTTCGGACGGCGGACCGTCTCAGGTGGATTGCCTATCAGGTTAAAAAATTTAAAGAACGACTGGTCAGCCGGTTGGCTGTAGACGACTGGACAAAACAAACAAACAAACAAACGGAACAGACCACATACTTGACAAATCGAATATCGCCAGTAACAAACAAACGGACACAAAGGCAATCCTCTCCTCTAACGAGGGTAAAAAAATTGCTTTAATGTCGTCGTTTCGATAATCGACACACTTTTCAGATGCGACACACTTTTTCAGGAATCACACAAATGTATACCTGAGTCACAGTATTTCAACACATATAACACAAATTGCCTTTAGTACTTTCAAAACTCTTCCATTTTCGCAGAACTTCGACCAAACATTATGAATTTTACGTCATCACAAACAATCAAATTTTCTATTAAACCGCCCATGACCTTGTTTTCTCACGACAGTGTGAGGTAAAGTGTTCGATGAATCTCTAGTTCTTAATGTTAAAACTAGCCTTACTTAAAATGAATTACCTCAACATAGTATATACTAAAACGACTCAAAGTCTGTGGTAAAAACACCATGATATAAAAAATAAAACAAAAGTCAATGAAACACGAACAATGGTTCATGAGCGGTATTTGACGATGTAGATTGTTCAGAAGTCAAGGATGAGACAATGTGATAATTTTTGACCAAGTTATCATTAATTATAGTGGCCTTCAATCAACAGCTGCAAAATGTCGAAAACCCGTTTGTTCAACAACTTTCAAAATTTGACCTTTGCATAACCTTTCAAGCGTCACAAAACAAGTTGGCAAAAAAATAGGAAACAGGATACGGCATAGCTTATTGGAGTTAGTCGTCGAGGAAGGTCGAAAAACCGGTTCGATTCCCACAACTTTGAAAATTTTACCTTTGTGTGCCTTTAAGGCTCAAGGTCAAGGATTATGACCTTTGGTGCAAACTTCCTCTGGAACATTCCAGGAACAATATAACGTCATATAGGCTATATGGCATTTCGCACTCCTCGGATTATCCATACTTGATGAAATCAGCGTAAAAACAAACTTGAGGGGGCGCCACGGGCAAGGTGTTCGAGATAGAGCAAAAATGGTTTCAAGACTTTAGGTGGGAATGACCTCAAGATTATGCAAAAAAAATATTTCATTCCTAGCTCTCAAAGTTTGGGTGGTCGTTGATTTTTATGTCAAAATTCGCAATTTTCAAGTTTTGACCTTGACTTGACCTTGGGACGAAAATGAAAAATCGCGACAACGACAAGTTTTAGATAATAATACGAGCAACGCCGTTAACGTCACACAATCCAGAAGTTGTTAGCCGGGTGGCATTCCGACTTCCGTACACATGCACAGAAGGAAGGCTTGTGGGCGAGTTTCCTCTAAATATGTCGATATTCGAAGACTTTGTTTTTGAATACATTGTACTTTCTATTTTCTAATATGTGATTCTGTTACTTCATTTACCTGCTATACTCTCGATAACGTGAGTGACCGTTGCCGAATACATGGCGTCTGCAACCATAATCACAGCTGCCATCACTGGGAGCGGTGTCCGTATCACCGTCGATTTACAACATGCTGGGCCTCTGACACACATCCATCAGAAAGTCGAGTTGCTGCTCGACTTCCTTTGCTTTTAATTCGGGGACCCTTTCTCTTACTCGACGTTTTTTACGTGATGTAAAACCGTGATGGGGATGACTGAGATCCAGATCTTCAGCCCTGATGAACTACGTCCTTTTATAGTACTTGCTCCATATGCACTTGACACTCGTACAGCTTCATCTGAATTAACCCCACTACACGTGACAAGCTTCGATTGCGAAAAGGATTGCACCACGTGCTACAGCACTCCCCAAACCGCCATACAATTGCAATGGGCCGCTATGACATAGCCATGTGTTTTATCTAGGCAAAGCCATGGTTCATATGGTTTGTGGTCACACGCTGTCTGGGTACAACCAATCCCTTAATGAAAACAACAGCACTAACTGCGGGTATTTCATGCTGGAGCACCTCATGAACATGGCCCGAAATGAAATAATTATAGGCATCAGTGATTTATAGCCTGTAGCGGCTTCTCCCTGAATGGTCCTTGGTGTCGAATGAGGTAATTATATATGCTGGGGTACTGGAGCGGAGGCAGCTGCCTTGGATTACAATCTACCTACTGTCGGAATGGAATAAGGATCAGGCAGAACCAATCTCCACTTCACCCACGCAAACTTTCAACTTTTCCTCATATCTCGCCCGATCGGTGGTAGACAGGATAGAAAATATATCGAAGGAGTACCCATATGGAATGATCAGGTTCAAATTGATCAAATTTGAAGAAACAATATTCAAATATACCGCCACACTTTATCTCCACGCAAAGCGAAGTAGACCGGAAGTTGACTGCCACCCTATAGTTCGCGCATGTGCACAAACGTGCAAAATGTTTACATACAGCGATCGCTCGTATTCATTTTGCTATTCAAATACCGAAGAACCATTCCATTCAGTAAATTCCCGAGGAGAAGATAGATTTTTAATCGACTACCCCTAAAAATGGCTATTTTTTGGGCGTGGCTCCGCCCACAATGGCGTAGCACGCCCTCATCCAGAAAAACACAAACTAGACATTGATATCGAACACAAACAATTTCATCAAGATTGGATCAAAGTCCACGGAGTATGCTCTGGACAGACAGACACACAGACATAACGAATATAGTGGTCACTCTGGCTGGCGCTCGTGAACCAAAAAGAAGCCTTTTATTCTTGTGCTGGCTTAAAGAGCTAAATTGGGGCAATATGATAATTTTCCCGTCGGTTTGGATTAATTTGAAGCAACCTTAACTTAGTAATTATAAATTTCCCGTAGTTGTGGATTAATGTGAAGCAACATTCACGAAATTGATCGTCTCCGAGGAGCATTTTCTGTGTTTCGGTAGGGGAGGGACAGACAGACAGCATTAGCCTATTTACTATACTGTATACAGTATTGTGAAATTTTTAAAATAATATTTCTTAACAGTAAATTAAAAAGAAGGACCACCTGTCCTGAATCTCATCTGGATCAGAAGCAAGTCACTCAAACCCCACACAGACCCCCTGAGACCCTGAATTTTTTAATGCCATGAACAAATTTTGGTACCTCAAGGGTGATGAAGGTTGTGGTCAAGTTTCATTGAAATTCTGTGTGCAGTTCAGAGAAGAGAACAAATACCCCTTTTGGGGGGTCAAACCCCCCCCCCGTTGACCCCCTGAATGAGTGCAGATTTCTGATGCGGTCCATAACCTTTGGTACATACTGGTGATGAAAGGTTGTGGTGAAGTTTCAACAAAATAGTGTGTGTAGTTCGGAGAAAAGATAAAATACATTCTTTCTTTCTTTTATTTGGGGGGGGGGTTCAATGCCCCCCTCTCTCATAGACCCCTTAATGATGCAGATTTTGATGCTGTGATACACTTTGGTAACATTACTGTGATGAGGTTGTGGTGAGTTTCAACAAAATAGTGTGTGTAGTTTCGGAGAAAAGATAAAATACCTTTCTTTTTTTTTTTTTTGGGGGGGGGGGGTTCAATGCCCACTCTCTCATAGACCCTTAATGATTGCAGATTTTGATGCTGTCATACAATTTGGTACATTACAGGTGATGAAGGTGTTGGTGAAGTTTCAACAAATAGTGTGTGTAGTTTCGGAGAAAAGATAAAAATACTTTCTTTCTTTCTTTTTGGGGGGGGGGGGGGGGTTCAACTGCCCGCACTCTCTCATAGACCCCTTAATGATTGCAGATTTTGATGCTGTCGATACACTTTGGTACATTACAGGTGATGAATTGTGGCGAAGTGTCATCAAACTTGTGGCCAGCGATAATTGAATTGTTTGGACTGACTGACTGACTGACTATCTACTTACGGAAACTGCTTCGATCGCATAACTCACGTGATCTAAGTCCAGGTGAGCTAAAAATGTTATCATATGTATGTATGTAATATATTATATATATTATTAATAATATATATATTTTTTATAAAATATATATATATATAAATATATCATATTACACACACACACACACCACATCACACAGTACTGGTAAGTCTTAACTAAAAGCAATTTCTTGAATATAACCTAACTTGAAGCAATTTACTGATTTCCAACTTGCTGGATGCATCAGCTGGGCACCGTTTTTCATCGAGGTTTCAATCCTTTCAGCCCAGAACCTCTCCAAACAGCGGATCCACAACCCCAGTCGCAGGTCCACATCGTTTAAAAAAAAAAATCCAGAAGTTTAGCGCTGCTGAAGCAGTCTTCTACATCACCCCTATACACTGTAATAAGATGACGTTGAGTCACAGTTTGGAGATGGAGGCTTTATTGATCACCATAGAATGCAGCATCAATCGATATGGTACATACATAACCATAAAGATGGCCTCTTCTTCACCACGATACTGTACCCTCTGACATGCCATGCCCTCTCATGCTTTATAGCGATATATATCTCATGGTTCTTGCAAGTATGAAGAAAGCAATTTGTGTTCTACAGTGTTTGAGTATATAATTCAATTTAGATAAAGGTTCAACGAGGTTTAAAGATGGATAAATTAATTAATTCCGGGTTTTACCGCCGTCTTACTCGGTGTCTATTACATCACCCTATCAAACACGTTACATTAATTTTTTGTGCCTGTTTTTGTCATTTATAACGTCCTATAAAAACAGTAAGTTTCCTGTTTAGAATGATTTTCGATTTTGTTTGATTGTCAGGCAGACAGAGTAAAAATATTATCTCACGCCTCTCTGTGCACGTGCGATCGGGCCAAATTCAGAGCCAAAGTACGGTAAAATGGCAAACTTATCTTCCTATTCATGTTCTGATGCATGTTAAAAATATAACATTCAATTTAAATAAGTTGTTCCTCGATCATAAACTGATAAGACAGACGGACACAAACCAATTGCTTTACCCCACTTTTCGCTTCGTGCACACGGGATAATAAGAGATGATTAAAAAAAAAAGTCAAAACCATTCTCTACAGCAAGAAAAACATTGGGAGAACAAGCTCAAATGAGCTAAGATCCTCGTCCTCTTAATGATGACGTCATAAAAACAAATATGATGTCATTGTGATGTATCAGGTTTGCGATAAATTATCTGTGCTAATGCCCGGCTTGATTCCCACAAACAAAATTCAAACAGCTTGCTTAGTTAAGGAGATAATGGTATAGGCGATTTCCATTAGCGGCGATATTATGACGTCAACTTTTTTTCTAGGAAGAATTTCCAAAATCGGAGATGGTTACTGCCTGCGCGTGGGCTTTCTGCATATACATGGCAAGTTTCATGAAGATCCGATGAAAACTCTGGGTTGTGAAACAAAAAATGTCAAAAAATAGGAATGACGTCATAAAAATTGATATGACGTCATAGTGATGTATCATATGTGCGGTAATTCATCTCTGCTAAAGCCCTGTTCGATTCCCGCAAACAGAATTCAAAAAGCTTGCCTAGTTTCGGAGATAATTTTTTAGGCGATTTCCATTAGCGGAGATATTTTGACGTCATAACTTTTTTTTCTAGGAGGAATTTTCAAAATTGGAGATGGTTACTGTCTGCGCAGGGTATTTTTACATATGTATGCCAAGTTTCAGGAAGTTTTGATGAAAACTGTAGGCTGTGAAACAAAAAAGTCCACAACTAGAAGATGAAGAACAACAACGTGAGTAAGACATAGAGATCCTCCACGAGGATCTAAAAATCAGACATTTATTAGGATGTTGCGACATTGTTACAGGCAAACAAAACCAAATGCTTTGCATATCAAATTCCCTTACCATCGAGGTTGTTTGAGGTGTTGAGGGCATGTAGCATCTGCTCGCACCATTGTGTGAAGCCATCCTGGGCTTTATTCACTCCCTGGAAAAGCTTCAGCAGCTTATCTTCTTCATCAGTCTTTTTCTTTGACTGCCGAGAAGGGATACCATATGATTCCCTGCTGGAACATCTAGTGGAAGTGGGGGAAGAAAGCATTAGTTAGTGATGAGAGTGAGCATAGAAGCAGAATGGAAGACAAGCAATGCATCAGAAAATATGATGACAATCATAAATGCCCTTGCAAGAAATACACCAAAGGGCCCATATATCAGCAGAGGAAGACACGAACAACTCACAACTGTATGATTGTAAACAGACATATGACAAATATATGGTAAGACAAATGGTTAAAAGATGGCAAATAAACATTGCCCATAAATATATTATTAATGATATCAAAGCAGAAATAAAACTCCAGGCCAAAACATATCTGACGCTTGTGCTCCAGCTACCCGAGTGTGGGACTGCTCTTGCTGGTCTTCATTCCCATGTTGCGCACAGGAGGCCCGAGTTCCTTGACCGCTTCGTCCCAGAAACCGATATTTGGTGACGGCTTCTTGTCGTGTGCGTTGCTCCACACGCCACCCATGTCTGAGCTCCAGGGGATGCCCGCATTGGCACCTGGACTCAGGTTTCCCCAGACTGAGGCAGAGGCCGTGCCCAGTGATAAGCTTGTATGCTAGGCAAAACAAAAATCGCATCAACAAGTCACAACAAAGGTACATAAATCACAATATTCAATGGTGAATTTATTATATTGTCACGGCTGTGGAAATTTGCACAACACCAGAAAGGTCCTTAGATCAGTTATGCCGGTAAGTTTATGTGCAGATAGTTCCCCACCGTTGTTTAGAAGGGATTATTCGTGTTCACCGGGCTGGACGCTTTGAGATAGCCGTTTTTCTTTTCTCCAACATTATTTTGGACCAATCATCCCAAAACAACCAAATCGCCACCACAAACATCGTTCCCAAACAACCACAACCAAACCACTACCACCTTCGCCTCTTTACCCTTCACTACCATCAACAACGCCACCCCGCAAACGTAAGCTCAGAGTGATGGACACACATGAATCTGGCTCGGCGGACGAAGCGCGCTGTCGAGGCGAAGCCTCAGTGAATTACACACATCGATCGGCTCGCCGGGACGAAGCCACGCTGTCGAGGCGAAGCCTCAGTGAATACACATCGATCGGCTCGGCCGGACGAAGCCGCGCTGTCGAGGCGAAGCCTCGGTGAATTACACAAATCGGCTCGGCGGGGTTAAGGTCGCGCTGTCGAGGCGAAGCCTCGGTGAATTACAAACACGGCTCGGCCGGGACGAAGCCGCCTGTCGAGGCGAAGCCTCAGTGAATTACACATCGATCGGCTGGCGGGACGAAGCCGCGCTGTCGAGGCGAAGCCTCGGTGAATTACACAAATCGGCTCGGCGGGAAGCGCGCTGTGCGAGGCGAAGCCTCGGTGAATTACAAACATCGGCTCGGCCGGACGAAGCCGCGCTGTCGAGGCGAAGCCTCAGTGAATTCCACACAGATCGGCTCGGCCGGGACGAAGCCGCGCTGTCGAGGCGAAGCCTCAGTGAATAAACACATCGATCGGCTCGGCCGGACGAAGCCACGCTGTCGAGGCGAAGCCTCAGTGAATTACACACATCGATCGGCTCGGCCGGACGAAGCCAGCTGTCGAGGCGAAGCTCAGTGAATACACACTCGATCGCTCGCCGGACGAAGCGCGCTGTCGAGGCGAAGCCTCGTGAATTACACAAATCGGCTGGCGGGGAAGGCGCGCTGTCGAGGCGAAGCCTCAGTGAATTACACACATCGATCGCTCGGCCGGGACGAAGCCACGCTGTCGAGGCGAAGCCTCAGTGAATTACACACATCGATCGGCTCGGCGGGACGAAGCCGCGCTGTCGAGGCGAAGCCTCGTGAATACACACATCGATGGCCTGGCCGGGACGAAGCACGCTGTCGAGGCGAAGCCTCAGTGAATTACACACATCGATCGGCTCGGCGGGACGAAGCCACGCTGTCGAGGCGAAGCCTCAGTGAATTACACACATCGATCGGCTCGGCCGGGACGAAGCCGCGCTGTCGAGGCGAAGCCTCGGTGAATTACACAAATCGGCTCGCGGGGAGGCGCGCTGTCGAGGCGAAGCCTCGGTGAATTACAACATCGGCTCGGCCGGGACGAAGCGCGCTGTCGAGGCGAAGCCTCAGTGAATTACACACATCGATCGGCTCGCCGGACGAAGCCCGCTGTCGAGGCGAAGCCTCATGAATTACACACATCGATCGGCTCGCCGGGACGAAGCCACGCTGTCGAGGCGAAGCCTCAGTGAATTACACACATCGATCGGCTCGGCCGGACGAAGCCCGCTGTCGAGGCGAAGCCTCAGTGAATTACACACATCGTGTCGGCCGGACGAAGCCGCGCTGTCGAGGCGAAGCCTCGTGAATTACACACATCGATCGGCTCGGCCGGGACGAAGCCACGCTGTCGAGGCGAAGCCTCAGTGAATTACACACATCGATCGGCTCGGCCGGGACGAAGCCACGCGCTCGAGGCGAAGCCTCAGTGAATTACACACATGATCGGCTCGGCCGGGACGAAGCCACGCTGTCGAGGCGAAGCCTCAGTGAATACAACAATCGATCGGCTCGGCCGGGACGAAGCCACGCTGTCGAGGCGAAGCCTCAGTGAATTAACACATCGATCGGCTCGCCGGGACGAAGCCACGCTGTCGAGGCGAAGCCTCAGTGAATTACACACATCGATCGGCTCGGCCGGGACGAAGCCACGCTGTCGAGGCGAAGCCTCAGTGAATTACACACATCGATCGCTCGGCCGGGACGAAGCCGCGCTGTCGAGGCGAAGCCTCGGTGAATTACACACATCGATCGGCTCGCCGGGACGAAGCCCGCTGTCGAGGCGAAGCCTCAGTGAATTACACACATCGATCGGCTCGGCCGGGACGAAGCCACGCTGTCGAGGCGAAGCCTCATGAATTACACACATCGATCGCTCGGCCGGGACGAAGCCACGCTGTCGAGGCGAAGCCTCAGTGAATTACACACATCGATCGGCTCGGCGGGACGAAGCGCGCCTGTCGAGGCGAAGCCTCGGTGAATTACACACATCGATCGGCTCGGCCGGGACGAAGCCACGCTGTCGAGGCGAAGCCTCAGTGAATTACACACATCGATCGGCTCGCCGGGACGAAGCCGCGCTGTCGAGGCGAAGCCTCAGTGAATTACACATCGATCGGCTCGGCCGGGACGAAGCGCGCTGTCGAGGCGAAGCCTCGGTGAATTACACAAATCGGCTCGGCGGGGAAGCGCGCTGTCGAGGCGAAGCCTCAGTGAATTACACACACACGGCTCGGCCGGGACGAAGCCGCCTGTCGAGGCGAAGCCTCAGTGAATTACACACATCGATCGGCTGGCGGGACGAAGCGCGCTGTCGAGGCGAACCTCGTGAATTACACAAATCGGCTCGGCGAGGAAGGCGCGCTGTCGAGGCGAAGCCTCGGTGAATTACAACACATCGGCTCGGCCGGGACGAAGCCGCGCTGTCGAGGCGAAGCCTCAGTGAATTACACACATCGATCGGCTCGCCGGACGAAGCCGCGCTGTCGAGGCGAAGCCTCAGTGAATTACACACATCGATCGGCTCGGCCGGGACGAAGCCACGCTGTCGAGGCGAAGCCTCAGTGAATTACACACATCGATCGGCTCGGCCGGGACGAAGCCGCGCTGTCGAGGCGAAGCCTCGTGAATTACACACATCGATCGGCTCGCCGGGACGAAGCCACGCTGTCGAGGCGAAGCCTCAGTGAATTACACACATCGATCGGCTCGGCCGGGACGAAGCCACGCTGTCGAGGCGAAGCCTCAGTGAATTACACACATCGATCGGCTCGGCCGGGACGAAGCCGCGCTGTCGAGGCGAAGCCTCGGTGAATTACACAAATCGGCTCGGGGGTAAGGCAGCGCTGTCGAGGCGAAGCCTCGGTGAATTACAACATCGGCTCGGCCGGGACGGAGCCGCGCTGTCGAGGCGAAGCCTCAGTGAATTACACACATCGATCGGCTCGGCCGGACGAAGCCACGCTGTCGAGGCGAAGCCTCAGTGAATTACACATCGATCGGCTCGCCCGGACGAAGCCACGCTGTCGAGGCGAAGCCTCTGAATTACACACATCGAGGCTCGGCCGGGACGAAGCCACGCTGTCGAGGCGAAGCCTCAGTGAATTACACACATCGATCGGCTCGGCCGGGACGAAGCCGCGTGTCGAGGCGAAGCCTCGGTGAATTACACACATCGATCGGCTCGGCCGGGCCGAAGCCACGCTGTCGAGGCGAAGCCTCAGTGAATTACACACATCGATCGGCTCGGCCGGGACGAAGCCACGCTGTCGAGGCGAAGCCTCATGAATACACACATCGATCGGCTCGGCCGGGACGAAGCCCGCTGTCGAGGCGAAGCCTCAGTGAATTAAACCATCGATCGGCTCGCCGGACGAAGCCGCGCTGTCGAGGCGAAGCCTCGTGAATTACACACTCGATCGGCTCGGCCGGGACGAAGCCACGCTGTCGAGGCGAAGCCTCAGTGAATTACACACATCGATCGCTCGGCCGGGACGAAGCGCGCGGTCGAGGCGAAGCCTCAGTGAATTACACATCGATCGGCTCGGCCGGGACGAAGCCGCGCTGTCGAGGCGAAGCCTCGGTGAATTACACAAATCGGCTCGGCGGGGAAGCGCGCTGTCGAGGCGAAGCCTCGGTGAATTACAAAACCGGCTCGGCCGGGACGAAGCGCCTGTCGAGGCGAAGCCTCAGTGAATTACACACATCGATCGGCTGGCGGGACGAAGCCGCGCTGTCGAGGCGAAGCCTCGTGAATTACACAAATCGGCTCGGCGGGAAGGCGCGCTGTCGAGGCGAAGCCTCGGTGAATTACAAACATCGGCTCGGCCGGGACGAAGCCGCGCTGTCGAGGCGAAGCCTCAGTGAATTACACACATCGATCGGCTCGGCCGGACGAAGCCGCGCTGTCGAGGCGAAGCCTCAGTGAATTACACACATCGATCGGCTCGGCGCGGGACGAAGCCCGCTGTCGAGGCGAAGCCTCGTGAATTACACACATCGATCGGCTCGGCGGGACGAAGCCGCGCTGTCGAGGCGAAGCTCGTGAATTACACACATCGATCGGCTCGCCGGGACGAAGCCGCTGCGAGGCGAAGCCTCATGAATTAACAACACTCGACGCTCGGCCGGGACGAAGCCACGCTGTCGAGGCGAAGCCTCAGTGAATTACACACATCGATCGGCTCGGCCGGACGAAGCCGCGCTGTCGAGGCGAAGCCTCGGTGAATTACACAAATCGGCTCGGGGGGAAGGCGCGCTGTCGAGGCGAAGCCTCGGTGAATTAACAAACATCGGCTCGGCCGGGACGAAGCCGCGCTGTCGAGGCGAAGCCTCAGTGAATTACACAATCGATCGGCTCGGCCGGGACAGCCGCCGCTGTCGAGGCGAAGCCTCGGTGAATTACACACATCGGCTCGGCCGGGACGAAGCCGCGCTGTCGAGGCGAAGCCTCAGTGAATTACACACATCGATGGCTCGGCCGGGACGAAGCCGCGCTGTCGAGGCGAAGCCTCGTGAATTACACAAATCGGCTCGGGGGAAGGCGCGCTGTCGAGGCGAAGCCTCGGTGAATTACAAACATCGGCTCGGCCGGGACGAAGCCGCGCTGTCGAGGCGAAGCCTCAGTGAATTACACACATCGATCGCCTCGGCCGGACGAAGCCGCGCTGTCGAGGCGAAGCCTCGGTGAATTACACAAATCGGCTCGGCGGGAAGGCGCGCTGTCGAGGCGAAGCCTCGGTGAATTACACACATCGATCGGCTCGGCCGGGACGAAGCCGCGCTGTCGAGGCGAAGCCTCGTGAATTAACACAAATCGGCTCGGCGGGGAAGCGCGCTGTCGAGGCGAAGCCTCGGTGAATTACAACACATGCGCTCGGCGGGACGAAGCCGCGCTGTCGAGGCGAAGCCTCAGTGAATTACACACATCGATCGCTCGGCCGGGACGAGCCGCGCTGTCGAGGCGAAGCCTCAGGGAATTACAAACATCGCTCGGCGGACGAAGCCGCTGTCGAGGCGAAGCCTCAGTGAATTACACACATCGATCGGCTCGGCCGGACGAAGCCGCGCTGTCGAGGCGAAGCCTCAGTGAATAACACCATCGATCGGCTCGGCCGGGACGAAGCACGCTGTCGAGGCGAAGCCTCGGTGAATTACACAAATCGGCTCGGCGGGAAGGCGCGCTGTCGAGGCGAAGCCTCGGTGAATTACACAAATCGTCGGCGGGGAAAGCCGCCTGTCGAGGCGACCCTCGTGAATTACACACATCGGCTCGGCCGGACGAAGCCGCGCTGTCGAGGCGAAGCCTCGGTGAATTACACAAATCGGCTCGGCGGGGAAGTCGCGCTGTCGAGGCGAAGCCTCGTGAATTACAAACCGGCTCGGCCGGGACGAAGCCGCCTGTCGAGGCGAAGCCTCAGTGAATTACACACATCGATCGGCTGGCCGGGACGAAGCCGCGCTGTCGAGGCGAAGCCTCGGTGAATTACAACAAATCGGCTCGGCGCGGAAGCGCGCTGTCGAGGCGAAGCCTCAGTGAATTACACACATCGATCGGCTCGGCCGGGACGAAGCCACGCTGTCGAGGCGAAGCCTCAGTGAATACACACATCGATCGGCTCGGCCGGACGAAGCCACGCTGTCGAGGCGAAGCCTCAGTGAATTACACACATCGATCGGCTCGGCCGGGACGAAGCCGCGCTGTCGAGGCGAAGCCTCGGAATTACACCATCGATCGGCTCGGCCGGGACGAAGCGCGCTGTCGAGGCGAAGCCTCGTGAATACACAAATCGGCTCGGCGGGAAGGCGCGCTGTCGAGGCGAAGCCTCGGTGAATTACACAAATCGGTCGGCGGGAAAGCGCGCTGTCGAGGCGAACCTCGGTGAATTACACACATCGGCTCGCCGGGACGAAGCCCGCTGTCGAGGCGAAGCCTCAGTGAATTACACACATCGATCGGCTCGGCCGGACGAAGCGCGCTGTCGAGGCGAAGCCTCGGTGATTACACAACATCGGCTCGGCGGGAAGCGCGCTGCGAGGCGAAGCCTCGGTGAATTACACACATCGCTCGGCGGACGAAGCCCGCTGTCGAGGCGAAGCCTCAGTGAATTACACACATCGATCGGCTGGCCGGGACGAAGCCGCGCTGTCGAGGCGAAGCCTCGGTGAATTACACAATATCGGTCCGGCGGGAAGGCGCGCTGTCGAGGCAAGCCTCGTGAATTACAAACACATCGGCTCGGCGGGACGAAGCCGCGCTGTCGAGGCAAGCCTCAGTGAATTACACACATCGATCGGCTCGGCCGGACGAAGCCGCGCTGTCGAGGCGAAGCCTCGGTGAATTACACACATCGATCGGCTCGGCCGGGACGAAGCCGCGCTGTCGAGGCGAAGCCTCAGTGAATTACACACATCGATCGGCTCGGCCGGACGAAGCCCGCTGTCGAGGCGAAGCCTGGAGAATTACACACTCGGCTCGGCGGGGAAGCGCGCTGTCGAGGCGAAGCCTCGGTGAATTACAAACATCGGCTCGGCGGGACGAGCCGCGCTGTCGAGGCGAAGCCTCAGTGAATTACACACATCGATCGGCTCGGCCGGGACGAAGCCGCGCTGTCGAGGCGAAGCTCGGTGAATTAACACACATCGGCTCGGCGGGTAAAGGTCGCGCTGTCGGGCGAAGCCTCGTGAATTACAAACATCGGCTCGGCGGGACGGAAGCCGCGCTGTCGAGGCGAAGCCTCATGAATTACACACATCGTAGGCTCGGCCGGGACGAAGCCACGCTGTCGAGGCGAGCCTCATGAATACACACATCGATCGGCTGGCCGGGACGAAGCCACGCTGTCGAGGCGAAGCCTCAGTGAATTACACACATCGATCGGCTCGGCGGGACGAAGCCACGCTGTCGAGGCGAAGCCTCAGTGAATTACACACATCGATCGCTCGGCGGGACGAAGCCGCGCTGTCGAGGCGAAGCCTCGGTGAATTAACAATCGGCTCGCGGGGTAAGGTCGCGCTGTCGAGGCGAAGCCTCGTGAATTAACAAACATCGGCTCGGCGGGACGAGCGCGCTGTCGAGGCGAAGCCTCAGTGAATTACACACATGATCGGCTCGGCCGGGACGAAGCCACGCTGTCGAGGCGAAGCCTCGGAGAATTACACACATCGGCCTCGGCGGGGAAGCGGCTGTCGAGGCGAAGCCTCGGTGAATTAACACAAATCGGCTCGGCCGGGGTTAAGGGTCGCGCTGTCGAGGCGAAGCCTGGTGAATTACACACATCACGGCTCGGCCGGGACGAAGCCGCCTGTCGAGGCGAAGCCTCAGTGAATTACACACATCGATCGGCTGGCGGGACGAAGCCGCGCTGTCGAGGCGAAGCCTGCGTGAATTACACAAAAATCGGCTCGGCGAGAAGGCGCGCTGT
>CM068954.1:146256329-146274163 GCA_035128595.1 Eptatretus atami
CGCAGGAGGAATGCGTTGGCGTTTCAGCATACACATATATTTCCGGGCACAACGGGCTCATGAGAACACACCAGCACAGACCGGGAAGAATGCCGGGGCAGGTGGGGCATTAGTGCCACCACAAGGGGTTCCGCGATCTGCTATAACCCCAAGCTCATCCCGGTCACGACCAGCCGTCAACAGCACTCGCGCCCTCAATCCGGGCGAACGTCGACCCGGACCCACCTGGTCGTGACCGCTCAAGGGAGCATGGGCGTCTCCTCCGTTTCCTGGAAGGAGGCTATTCTTCCGGTGCTCGCACGGCGGGTCTCGAGACATTTCCCCACGAGTCGCCCTTCATCGAGTCCGCTCGCGCGCACTAACCCCGGTGTGTGGTGCTCGTCTTCACACTTGTCCCCGTGCTTTAATATCCCGTGGAGTCCTTCTCTCCCTAGCCAGTTTTCTACCTCCCGTGTCTCTGTTATTTATATTTCGCCTTTGTCCTTTAACGTGTCTGCGTTTAATAATTTACCACGCGTTTCAGTCACCCCGCACTTACTTTTTTCGCCTCTCGGGTCACCGTTACTGTTCTCCGTCACCTTACGCTTCTCGCCAAACACGTCCCCCCGATTAATCTGTTCTTCAGCCCGCCTCCATTGGCGGGCCTGACAGCCGTTGCAACTTCACCGTGCCAATTTTGAGCTCCACTGCCCGGCGTTTCGCATCATCCCACAAATTGCCATTATGCCTGCCTGCAGGCCCATGTCTGCATCTCTGACCCCGCATTTTTTTTTCATTTCTTCTTTCATTCGTTCTTCCACTGCTGTATATTAGCGTTATGTTATTATTCATTCTGACGCATTTGTTTTCTATTTCATTCCGTGTTTGTATCCATCTTCCGTTCATGCCTTTTTATTTCGTTTTTTCATTCTGTTGTGGCCATTCCATCCATTTTGTTGTTTAATCCTGCCAGCCAATGGACACATAGATGGGCATGTCAGGTGCACTGGGCTGAGCCGATTCGGGCCCAGGATCGGGTTTTTGGCGGAGAGGGGGAGGGGAGGTGTCATACAAATCCCAAAAACTTTGCACGGCCGCTGGACGCACCCATTTCGGGCTCTGGGTGGTTGGGAGAGTTTCGTCCTGCACCACAAGCATTTCCTGCTCGGGGTTTCATCTTCCTGGGCCCTGGATTCTAACAATTCTCCTCCATAATCTTACCCGGCATCGTTCGCCTTGAAACTCCATTCTTATTTCTCGGTAAGGGATTAAATCTGTGGCTTGCTCGTTAATTTAGGGGGGAAGGGGGGGGGGGGGGGGGGGTTGGCTTCGGCACACCCCTGGTCCGATCCCCGTAAAATTTAGTTGGAGACCGAGGTGGGATTTTGAATCCCCCCACACTCCTGTAACCATTGTTACGTAAATTGGCTGTTTGGAAGGCGGGATGGATTTGAATCCCACTTCCCGGACACCAGTGGTTACGAATTTTGGTACCGCTGGACCGGCGTGCGATCGGTCACGTAAACTCATCGCGACGTGTCGCCCACCGGAACGGACAATTCAGTCGTGACCCCTCCGTGGAACTAAACCGCAGAGCTCAGTCCCACGGGTGGGTCTTTTCGACCGACACCAAATCGTGCCAATTCGCCACTCGCCGGCGCAGGATAGTTGTTCGCGAAACTCGCTCTAAGTAACCTGCGCGGTAGTTACCGGGCGAATCGTACTCGGCCGCTGGGCCGCCTAGGACACGAACCGCTTAATGCGGTCCGGTTCGTGCTTCAGTGATAACCGAGCGGTGGTTATCGCCGGCCCCACGGACTTGAATTAATTATTTTACGCGGGTGCTTACACCTTTCTACCAATTCCTTCCGTGATGCCAAGATGGAACTTTCAAACAAAGGAAAACGCACGCAACGAAACGGGGAATCAGTTGACAAGACACATTTATTGAAACCAAACGTATGCAGGCAAAGCAATGAATAAGCAGTCATGCACGTATGTACAGCACACAAGTAGAAATGCAAAGAAAAGAAATTACATAAACCGGACTAAAGCAATGTGTATTACCGTCTCCCAAATGCACAGTCACTTAGGCAGTGTTAAACTTGTTGGATACGTCGCCGAACAGCCACTGCATACAAAAACCCAAAGAAATAAGTGAAGAGAAAGGACTTTCCCTTTTTGTGGCCGGTGAGTCCCCTCTCCCACGACGTCGCGTGGGTTCGTTCGCCTGGCCCGACCTCTCTCGCGCGGCCGGCGACCCTCTCCCGGCACTCTCGTCCGGACGCGCAGGTCCACCACACAACGGGCTGCCGCGTCTCCGTTCGGTGCCTCCGTTGACAGGCCGCTCGCTAAGCCGGCGAGGCGTCAGGACTCTTCCACTTACAAGACAAGACCCTTCCACCGCAAGACAAGACCTTCCACGCGGACAAGACAACCCGCGCCAAGAAGAAGAACGACGACCAGCCCAGAAGCTCAAAAAACCAAAGAAGAACACCGGAATCCGTCGAAGACAAGGAGACAGGAAGACTCTTTCAAGGTCGCGTGCTGTCGCCTTTTGTAGCGGCGGGGCTCCGCCCTTCGCTCCGCCCGTTTTCGGCCCCGCCTCCCTTCGAGGCTTTTGGAGAAGCCTCTCGAAGGGGGGCGTGCCTCTCGCTCTCCCTCCACCCCGCCCCGTTGTGGGGGCCCGCGGGAGTTCAGTTTTGGCTCAGGGGCCAGGGAAATTAATTCCCCAAAAAGGAGGCCCCATTTTCTCACTTTGACACCCGGCTTCAGATCGGCACTTCCACCACACGAGCGCGGGAGAAAATTTTTAGGCGGGAAGAACAGGCGGGAAAAGTCCGTGCAGGCTCCGCAAGACTTTTTTCTGGCAATCCTGCGTGCGTTCTTGGACGGTTTTTTTGCCGGCGGAAATCGTTCGCCGCCGTGGTCGTGGAGGACGGCGTTCGTAACGCGGATAGTTGGCGAAGATGGTGGTGGGTTGTTGTGGTGGAGGGTTTGAGCGTGGGGTTGGTTCGTGGTTGTACGTTGTGGCGATGGTTGGCGTTGTGGTTAAGGTGGTTTGTTGTTGTGTTGTAGTTGTTTGGGGGCATTGTTTGGTGGTGGCGATTTAGTTGTTGGGGGATGATTGGTCCAAAATAATGATAGAGAAAAGAAAAACCGCGGCTTATCTCAAAGGATCGCACCCTGTGACAACGTGAAATTCCCTCTAAACAACGGTGGGGGAAATCTAACTAAGCAATTTACTTATCGTCATAACTGATCTAAGGACCCTTTATGGTGTATTGCGAATTCCACAGAACGTACAATAATTATGTATGTATATATTATATGTATGTAAGTGACTGCTTTTGAGTTATATATATATATGACTGCTTTGAGTATTTGTAAATTTTGGGTGTTAGGTCTCCACCATCTTTGCACAGCTGAGATGGGTGGAAATCTTTGCCCATTTGCATGTGAAAAAATTTCTCTAGTTTTTTGCCAAGTTTGATGGGGATCATCGATGGACATATCTTCAAGTCTTCACTAGAAATGTTCAGTTTGGGTTCAAAAGTCAGGACTTTGACTGGCCATTCTTCTTTTCTTATTCAGCCACTCAGTGTGGCTTTAGTTTTGTGCTTCGGATCATTGTCCTGCTGGAATGTGAATCTCCGACCTCATTTCAGATTCATGGCTGACTCAAGCAGGTTTTCCATGCAAGGATTCTCCTCCACTTTGCACTGTCCCATTTCCTTCTATCTGACAAGCTTGCCAGTCCTGCTGATGAAAAGGCAGTTCCCATAACATGATGCTGCCACCACCCATGCTTGATAGTAAGGGATTGTGTTTACTTGCGTGATTGTGCAGTGTTCGGCTTTGCAACCCAGATTGTAACGGCTTTTTAATTTAGTCCAAAGGGTCAATTTTTCTGTCACTTTTAACCACAAACGTTTCTCCACATGCCTGCAGTATCACATTAAGATGCTTTTTTGCAAAATTCCTTACGAGCTTTTTTAGATGCATCTTTTTCAAGTCATGGTTTTCTTTCTTGTCACCGTGTCCATAAGAGGCCCACCTTTGTGAATGCGGGATATTGTTGAATGATGAACACTTGACCCCATTCTCAGACATCGAGTCTTGGCAGATATTTCCAAAGTCATTGGTTTGGATTTACAAGGGACATCCTGAAACAGTTTACTGCTTGCCCGGCTGCTGAGTTTGAATGGGCGACCTGATCTTTGGTAGTCTGGGTGGCCATGCCAACGTCTTCCACTTCCTTTGAAATGGATTTCACCGTACTCAAAGGGGATAATGAGTGACTTTGAATCCATATTATAACCCTTCCTGAATGGTCTTTCACCCTTTAATGGTCTGGACTTTTTTGGAAAGCTGTTAGTTGTTGGTTGACCAAGTGAGTTGCACACTTAAAACTCCTTCGATCAAGTTGGAGGGGATTGATTTTTAAGTTTTGAACCCACTGAGTTACAATACAGGTGAAACCTATTACACTTATTTTGTCACCTTTCAACAAATAATTTACATCCTGAAGTGATTTAGGGTCAATTAGGCAAGAGGGGTTTGGAATACTTATGCAATTAAGAATCATCTAATTTTCCTGTTCACTAATTATTCACAATTTTTATCTGCGATTTTTTGAGCTTTGCACTTTGAGTAAGTGTGAAGGACTGTAATATAATAAAGTTTGTTTATAGTATCAGAATAATCTTTGGGGTGGCAATCAAAATGTGAAGTGCTTGGGCGGGGGATGAAACTTTGCAGGGCTGAACTGGTAGATAATGACACCTATGTGTTCTGGGATATACCATGCTTCATTGGCAGTTGTTGGACAGTGTCAAATCAGGTTTTCTTGGGCAAGAGCTATAGCTCGGTGGTTTGCGCATTGGCTTCGCAGCAAGAGTAGTTATTGCATGAGGGAATTTTTTAATTTTGGCCATCGGTATTGGCGGTAGCTACACCACTCTCGCGGGAAGGGCACTGGGCTCTTTTAACGTCTACCAACTAATGCCGGTAGCAACGGGACGCCAATTTTTAACGTCCATCTGAGGACAACAGACATCTCAATACCTGCTGTGAAACGCCAGGGATGACAGTTTATGCTGTGTCAGGATTCAAAACACTTATTTATTGCATCGGAGTGACGACTCTGGCAGGAGTTATTTTTTATGTTTTTGTATCGGAGTCGAGGGCTTCGGTGAGTAGCTCGAACCACAAAATGGAGGAGGACGTAAGCGCAATTTTAAAAAAACAGTCAGAATAGGGGGGTGGGGAACCAATTATTAGCCAGGGTTAATTGGACAAATGGATTTAATAGAGGAAGACTTGGAATGTGATAAGGGAGGTGGGAAGAACGGAGAGTCAAGCAAAAATGGATGCAGCACACCCAACTCTCAATCAGACAAAAGGGTGGAAGGAAAAACTGAAACTGGAAAGGGGCCTGGTTTTGGGAGGGTTAACTGGCGTAGAAATCATTATGGTTGTGGATGGAAAGATTGACTGAGACTGAGGATAAAATGTTCTTTCTCCCTTTTTAACCAATGTCTGAATATTTTGGTTTTCCTTTGATAAGGTTTGTTTTTTTTTAGCCTCTTGTGTTTTTAAGACACGCAGGTTGTTGTTGGATCATTGCTAGGGAGAAGTATTTTACTTTCTTTGAAGTTCAAATCAAAATTTGGCTTCCAGTTCGTTTCCCTGCTGATCATTGGGTTTTGAATTCCATCATTTGTTCGCACCATATTTTTTTGCACCACTCATGTGAAAAACGGGTACATAAGCAGTTCCTCACCGTTTTAATTGCAGCAGCAACATTGTCAGTCAGTGAGGAAGAAGGGAGCATGTCGGCGGCAGGGCGTTGTATCCACTGATCATCACTGTCATGCAATGATTTGAGGTCAACTTTTGCAAATATTGTCCAATTATTCTTTTTTTAATTAATTTTTTTGTGTCGTACCAAAACAGGAAACCGTACTGACAAGACGGCAACGTGGGGCCACGTGTGGATAAAACAAGCAAGGAAATATGAATTATCAGGAAAAGAGGAGGGACGCGGTACCTCTTCAATAAGAGGGTTGAGTAGGTAGGGTTAACGGGGCACAAAGATTGCCGGTAGGGATGGGAAATGGCATGGCATGTGCTGGTGCACCCGTCTGCTTGGAAGCTTTTGGAGTGAATAGTGCGGTTGAACCTCTCTGGAATGCAAGTCCACAAATAAAATGGTCATTTCTGTATTAACAAGTTAATCATCGATGTTTTGTACTCGGCCTATACCTTCCTGCAGTTAATTTGTAATTTTTTTGGGAAATTGCTTTTCCGAATCTTGGTCAGCTCATTCACCCAACTCTGACATCAACTCAGGTTTGTTGTTTTTTTCTCGTTGACAGCAAAACTAGTCACTTTGGCTTTGCTATGACTGTTTTGGTTGCTTTCCTACTAAGGCAGTCTACGACCCAAAATGCTTGTTGGTTACAGATCAAGCAGTACTCTAGGGAGTAGATTCCATCCTGGCGATGCACACGCTGGGCCAGTGCATGCTCAAGTGATGACGCATCCGTTCAGTGGAGTGTTTTGCAAATTTTACACCAAAGTGTGGTTGGTTTTCACTACGCTGTTGCAACTTTTTGGGTCAAGAGTTCTGTTTTGCAGGCTTACGTTTTTGCCCTTTTAAGGTTTGTTTTTTTGAAACCCGTGTGAGCTTGGAAGTCGCCTTGTGTTTTATTGCCGAGTCCTGGCAAATAGAAGTGAAACACAGCCTGGTATGATTTGTTATTGAAAGCAAATTTTTTTGCTAACTGCGGGTTTGACTCAGCATTGGCACATGTTCACTATTTCTAAGGTATAATTGGTTAGGAAATGTGCTCAGAATTTACTCGTGATGTTGGGAAAAGGTTTGGATGTATTTACGAAGGCTGTGAATCGCGATAGCACACCGATTAGGCATTTCTAGCTGTTTAGCAGTTTTGTGGCAGCGGTTGATACGTGAAAACTAATCTGAAGCCTTTGAAAGTGCTCTTGGAAACCCGTTTGGGCTTGCGGTTCCTTTGACCCTCTATTGCAAATCTGTCCTCAGGATTGTCCTAAATGGTATTTTTCATGCACCACCGTCAGCTTTTAAAGACCTCTAAGACCTTTCAAACTCAAGACCCTTGAAGATCCCCAACACCCCTGAAGACGCACAAGACTCTGATGATCTTTTAAAGACCTGCACCTTCGAGACTGCCTAAGACCCTTTAGATCACAAATATCCTGAAGACTTTTAACACTTTAAGACTTCTAGGCATTACAACTTTAAGACTCTGACCCTTGAGAACAGCCAAAGACCCCATTGACCCCAAATCACCCTTTTAACCACAAAGGATCCTAAAGACCCAAAGACCCTCAAAACCTTTAAGATTTTAGATGTCGAAGACTCTAAAGACGCGCTTTAAAACCCAAGATTCTTTAAGACCCCTAAAATACCTGTTAGACCCAAAGAGCCCTTTTGAGCTCAATATTTTATGATCCGCAAAGATCCTTTATGATCCCAAAGACCATTGAGACGCCTTTGAATTCCTAAGACCGCCAATAGGCCCAAATACTGGATTTATGTTCTGCTCTTGGCGTATTGCAGCTTTGGCTCCCAGGGTAGCTATCATTTATTTGAGCACGGCTGGTGGCCCGCTGATGCTGTGCCCCTCTACCTCTACCTCTACGCTCTCTACCAGTGCCTCCAAAATTGATGAGTACCTGGCAGTTATGGGAGATAGAGCGGTATGCGGGAATTTGACAAGACTTTTAGGTAGTTTGAGTATTGGTTTTTGGGGTTTTTGATTTTGGGGGTGGGGTGGGGGCCCCAAATGTGTACGGAGTGCCTGTTGCTGGGGGTCTCTGTCAAGGGGTGTTGTGTGGATTGAATGTTGTGTGTTGTTTTTTTTTTATCCAGCATGCCCCTTCCTGGGGGGGAAAAGAAAAAGCAAAAGAAAAAATACAAAAACTACAAAACTTAAAGTAAATAAAAAATATATGTACTGTATATATATATATTATATATTATATATATATTATTATATTATATTACTATATATATATTATATATTATATATATATATTGTGTGGCGAATTCGGCCCGCCGGCGTGCGACGGCCACGTGACTCGAATCGGCGCACGTCGCCCACCGGACGCAATTCTGTCGTGACCCTCTCGGGAACTAACGCCGGGAGCCAGTCACGGGTGGGCTTTCGGCCTCACCACGATCGTGCCAATCGCCACCCGCGTGGGATAGGGTTGTTCGCCAAACTCGACCTACCTAAGTACCCACGCGGATGGTAAACCGGCGATCGCACCTCGCCGCAGGTCGACTTCGGACCGAACCGTTAAGCGGGCGTTCCGGTGCTATCGGGATAACCGAGCGGTGTTATCGTCGGCCTCGACGGTTCAATTAATTATCGGGCGTATCAGCCCACTAGAACCCTTTACGTGAAGCAAGATGGAGTTTCAACAAGGAAAGGACGCAGCGAAACGGGGAACAATTCAACACAAAGCACATTTATTTCACACACATGGATAGCAACATATACAGCCATACAGTATGCGCAAAATGCAAAGCAATGAAACAAAAGAAACGTGACGCAGAGATACTACCGAATAACGCGTACAACACGGCAACACTTAATAACAGTTCTACTTCACAAGACAGGCGCCTCCCACAGTCATTTGCCCAAAAACCCAAAGAAAATAGAAGTAGTCACTTCCCTGTGCGCGCACGAGTCCTTCTCCGCGCCTCACTCCCCGCTCCTCCGGCGTGATCGGCGAGCTCGTGCTTCGCGCCGGCACGTGTCGCCGTTTGACGCCACGGACAGGGTTTTGGGGAATGAACGGGGTTTTCAGCGCTCTCTCGGTGCGGACGGGGGGGGAAGAAATCGTCGACACTCGGGGTCGCGCAGGAGGAATGCGTTGGCGTTTCAGCATACACATATATTTCCGGGCACAACGGGCTCATGAGAACACACCAGCACAGACCGGGAAGAATGCCGGGGCAGGTGGGGCATTAGTGCCACCACAAGGGGTTCCGCGATCTGCTATAACCCCAAGCTCATCCCGGTCACGACCAGCCGTCAACAGCACTCGCGCCCTCAATCCGGGCGAACGTCGACCCGGACCCACCTGGTCGTGACCGCTCAAGGGAGCATGGGCGTCTCCTCCGTTTCCTGGAAGGAGGCTATTCTTCCGGTGCTCGCACGGCGGGTCTCGAGACATTTCCCCACGAGTCGCCCTTCATCGAGTCCGCTCGCGCGCACTAACCCCGGTGTGTGGTGCTCGTCTTCACACTTGTCCCCGTGCTTTAATATCCCGTGGAGTCCTTCTCTCCCTAGCCAGTTTTCTACCTCCCGTGTCTCTGTTATTTATATTTCGCCTTTGTCCTTTAACGTGTCTGCGTTTAATAATTTACCACGCGTTTCAGTCACCCCGCACTTACTTTTTTCGCCTCTCGGGTCACCGTTACTGTTCTCCGTCACCTTACGCTTCTCGCCAAACACGTCCCCCCGATTAATCTGTTCTTCAGCCCGCCTCCATTGGCGGGCCTGACAGCCGTTGCAACTTCACCGTGCCAATTTTGAGCTCCACTGCCCGGCGTTTCGCATCATCCCACAAATTGCCATTATGCCTGCCTGCAGGCCCATGTCTGCATCTCTGACCCCGCATTTTTTTTTCATTTCTTCTTTCATTCGTTCTTCCACTGCTGTATATTAGCGTTATGTTATTATTCATTCTGACGCATTTGTTTTCTATTTCATTCCGTGTTTGTATCCATCTTCCGTTCATGCCTTTTTATTTCGTTTTTTCATTCTGTTGTGGCCATTCCATCCATTTTGTTGTTTAATCCTGCCAGCCAATGGACACATAGATGGGCATGTCAGGTGCACTGGGCTGAGCCGATTCGGGCCCAGGATCGGGTTTTTGGCGGAGAGGGGGAGGGGAGGTGTCATACAAATCCCAAAAACTTTGCACGGCCGCTGGACGCACCCATTTCGGGCTCTGGGTGGTTGGGAGAGTTTCGTCCTGCACCACAAGCATTTCCTGCTCGGGGTTTCATCTTCCTGGGCCCTGGATTCTAACAATTCTCCTCCATAATCTTACCCGGCATCGTTCGCCTTGAAACTCCATTCTTATTTCTCGGTAAGGGATTAAATCTGTGGCTTGCTCGTTAATTTAGGGGGGAAGGGGGGGGGGGGGGGGGGGTTGGCTTCGGCACACCCCTGGTCCGATCCCCGTAAAATTTAGTTGGAGACCGAGGTGGGATTTTGAATCCCCCCACACTCCTGTAACCATTGTTACGTAAATTGGCTGTTTGGAAGGCGGGATGGATTTGAATCCCACTTCCCGGACACCAGTGGTTACGAATTTTGGTACCGCTGGACCGGCGTGCGATCGGTCACGTAAACTCATCGCGACGTGTCGCCCACCGGAACGGACAATTCAGTCGTGACCCCTCCGTGGAACTAAACCGCAGAGCTCAGTCCCACGGGTGGGTCTTTTCGACCGACACCAAATCGTGCCAATTCGCCACTCGCCGGCGCAGGATAGTTGTTCGCGAAACTCGCTCTAAGTAACCTGCGCGGTAGTTACCGGGCGAATCGTACTCGGCCGCTGGGCCGCCTAGGACACGAACCGCTTAATGCGGTCCGGTTCGTGCTTCAGTGATAACCGAGCGGTGGTTATCGCCGGCCCCACGGACTTGAATTAATTATTTTACGCGGGTGCTTACACCTTTCTACCAATTCCTTCCGTGATGCCAAGATGGAACTTTCAAACAAAGGAAAACGCACGCAACGAAACGGGGAATCAGTTGACAAGACACATTTATTGAAACCAAACGTATGCAGGCAAAGCAATGAATAAGCAGTCATGCACGTATGTACAGCACACAAGTAGAAATGCAAAGAAAAGAAATTACATAAACCGGACTAAAGCAATGTGTATTACCGTCTCCCAAATGCACAGTCACTTAGGCAGTGTTAAACTTGTTGGATACGTCGCCGAACAGCCACTGCATACAAAAACCCAAAGAAATAAGTGAAGAGAAAGGACTTTCCCTTTTTGTGGCCGGTGAGTCCCCTCTCCCACGACGTCGCGTGGGTTCGTTCGCCTGGCCCGACCTCTCTCGCGCGGCCGGCGACCCTCTCCCGGCACTCTCGTCCGGACGCGCAGGTCCACCACACAACGGGCTGCCGCGTCTCCGTTCGGTGCCTCCGTTGACAGGCCGCTCGCTAAGCCGGCGAGGCGTCAGGACTCTTCCACTTACAAGACAAGACCCTTCCACCGCAAGACAAGACCTTCCACGCGGACAAGACAACCCGCGCCAAGAAGAAGAACGACGACCAGCCCAGAAGCTCAAAAAACCAAAGAAGAACACCGGAATCCGTCGAAGACAAGGAGACAGGAAGACTCTTTCAAGGTCGCGTGCTGTCGCCTTTTGTAGCGGCGGGGCTCCGCCCTTCGCTCCGCCCGTTTTCGGCCCCGCCTCCCTTCGAGGCTTTTGGAGAAGCCTCTCGAAGGGGGGCGTGCCTCTCGCTCTCCCTCCACCCCGCCCCGTTGTGGGGGCCCGCGGGAGTTCAGTTTTGGCTCAGGGGCCAGGGAAATTAATTCCCCAAAAAGGAGGCCCCATTTTCTCACTTTGACACCCGGCTTCAGATCGGCACTTCCACCACACGAGCGCGGGAGAAAATTTTTAGGCGGGAAGAACAGGCGGGAAAAGTCCGTGCAGGCTCCGCAAGACTTTTTTCTGGCAATCCTGCGTGCGTTCTTGGACGGTTTTTTTGCCGGCGGAAATCGTTCGCCGCCGTGGTCGTGGAGGACGGCGTTCGTAACGCGGATAGTTGGCGAAGATGGTGGTGGGTTGTTGTGGTGGAGGGTTTGAGCGTGGGGTTGGTTCGTGGTTGTACGTTGTGGCGATGGTTGGCGTTGTGGTTAAGGTGGTTTGTTGTTGTGTTGTAGTTGTTTGGGGGCATTGTTTGGTGGTGGCGATTTAGTTGTTGGGGGATGATTGGTCCAAAATAATGATAGAGAAAAGAAAAACCGCGGCTTATCTCAAAGGATCGCACCCTGTGACAACGTGAAATTCCCTCTAAACAACGGTGGGGGAAATCTAACTAAGCAATTTACTTATCGTCATAACTGATCTAAGGACCCTTTATGGTGTATTGCGAATTCCACAGAACGTACAATAATTATGTATGTATATATTATATGTATGTAAGTGACTGCTTTTGAGTTATATATATATATGACTGCTTTGAGTATTTGTAAATTTTGGGTGTTAGGTCTCCACCATCTTTGCACAGCTGAGATGGGTGGAAATCTTTGCCCATTTGCATGTGAAAAAATTTCTCTAGTTTTTTGCCAAGTTTGATGGGGATCATCGATGGACATATCTTCAAGTCTTCACTAGAAATGTTCAGTTTGGGTTCAAAAGTCAGGACTTTGACTGGCCATTCTTCTTTTCTTATTCAGCCACTCAGTGTGGCTTTAGTTTTGTGCTTCGGATCATTGTCCTGCTGGAATGTGAATCTCCGACCTCATTTCAGATTCATGGCTGACTCAAGCAGGTTTTCCATGCAAGGATTCTCCTCCACTTTGCACTGTCCCATTTCCTTCTATCTGACAAGCTTGCCAGTCCTGCTGATGAAAAGGCAGTTCCCATAACATGATGCTGCCACCACCCATGCTTGATAGTAAGGGATTGTGTTTACTTGCGTGATTGTGCAGTGTTCGGCTTTGCAACCCAGATTGTAACGGCTTTTTAATTTAGTCCAAAGGGTCAATTTTTCTGTCACTTTTAACCACAAACGTTTCTCCACATGCCTGCAGTATCACATTAAGATGCTTTTTTGCAAAATTCCTTACGAGCTTTTTTAGATGCATCTTTTTCAAGTCATGGTTTTCTTTCTTGTCACCGTGTCCATAAGAGGCCCACCTTTGTGAATGCGGGATATTGTTGAATGATGAACACTTGACCCCATTCTCAGACATCGAGTCTTGGCAGATATTTCCAAAGTCATTGGTTTGGATTTACAAGGGACATCCTGAAACAGTTTACTGCTTGCCCGGCTGCTGAGTTTGAATGGGCGACCTGATCTTTGGTAGTCTGGGTGGCCATGCCAACGTCTTCCACTTCCTTTGAAATGGATTTCACCGTACTCAAAGGGGATAATGAGTGACTTTGAATCCATATTATAACCCTTCCTGAATGGTCTTTCACCCTTTAATGGTCTGGACTTTTTTGGAAAGCTGTTAGTTGTTGGTTGACCAAGTGAGTTGCACACTTAAAACTCCTTCGATCAAGTTGGAGGGGATTGATTTTTAAGTTTTGAACCCACTGAGTTACAATACAGGTGAAACCTATTACACTTATTTTGTCACCTTTCAACAAATAATTTACATCCTGAAGTGATTTAGGGTCAATTAGGCAAGAGGGGTTTGGAATACTTATGCAATTAAGAATCATCTAATTTTCCTGTTCACTAATTATTCACAATTTTTATCTGCGATTTTTTGAGCTTTGCACTTTGAGTAAGTGTGAAGGACTGTAATATAATAAAGTTTGTTTATAGTATCAGAATAATCTTTGGGGTGGCAATCAAAATGTGAAGTGCTTGGGCGGGGGATGAAACTTTGCAGGGCTGAACTGGTAGATAATGACACCTATGTGTTCTGGGATATACCATGCTTCATTGGCAGTTGTTGGACAGTGTCAAATCAGGTTTTCTTGGGCAAGAGCTATAGCTCGGTGGTTTGCGCATTGGCTTCGCAGCAAGAGTAGTTATTGCATGAGGGAATTTTTTAATTTTGGCCATCGGTATTGGCGGTAGCTACACCACTCTCGCGGGAAGGGCACTGGGCTCTTTTAACGTCTACCAACTAATGCCGGTAGCAACGGGACGCCAATTTTTAACGTCCATCTGAGGACAACAGACATCTCAATACCTGCTGTGAAACGCCAGGGATGACAGTTTATGCTGTGTCAGGATTCAAAACACTTATTTATTGCATCGGAGTGACGACTCTGGCAGGAGTTATTTTTTATGTTTTTGTATCGGAGTCGAGGGCTTCGGTGAGTAGCTCGAACCACAAAATGGAGGAGGACGTAAGCGCAATTTTAAAAAAACAGTCAGAATAGGGGGGTGGGGAACCAATTATTAGCCAGGGTTAATTGGACAAATGGATTTAATAGAGGAAGACTTGGAATGTGATAAGGGAGGTGGGAAGAACGGAGAGTCAAGCAAAAATGGATGCAGCACACCCAACTCTCAATCAGACAAAAGGGTGGAAGGAAAAACTGAAACTGGAAAGGGGCCTGGTTTTGGGAGGGTTAACTGGCGTAGAAATCATTATGGTTGTGGATGGAAAGATTGACTGAGACTGAGGATAAAATGTTCTTTCTCCCTTTTTAACCAATGTCTGAATATTTTGGTTTTCCTTTGATAAGGTTTGTTTTTTTTTAGCCTCTTGTGTTTTTAAGACACGCAGGTTGTTGTTGGATCATTGCTAGGGAGAAGTATTTTACTTTCTTTGAAGTTCAAATCAAAATTTGGCTTCCAGTTCGTTTCCCTGCTGATCATTGGGTTTTGAATTCCATCATTTGTTCGCACCATATTTTTTTGCACCACTCATGTGAAAAACGGGTACATAAGCAGTTCCTCACCGTTTTAATTGCAGCAGCAACATTGTCAGTCAGTGAGGAAGAAGGGAGCATGTCGGCGGCAGGGCGTTGTATCCACTGATCATCACTGTCATGCAATGATTTGAGGTCAACTTTTGCAAATATTGTCCAATTATTCTTTTTTTAATTAATTTTTTTGTGTCGTACCAAAACAGGAAACCGTACTGACAAGACGGCAACGTGGGGCCACGTGTGGATAAAACAAGCAAGGAAATATGAATTATCAGGAAAAGAGGAGGGACGCGGTACCTCTTCAATAAGAGGGTTGAGTAGGTAGGGTTAACGGGGCACAAAGATTGCCGGTAGGGATGGGAAATGGCATGGCATGTGCTGGTGCACCCGTCTGCTTGGAAGCTTTTGGAGTGAATAGTGCGGTTGAACCTCTCTGGAATGCAAGTCCACAAATAAAATGGTCATTTCTGTATTAACAAGTTAATCATCGATGTTTTGTACTCGGCCTATACCTTCCTGCAGTTAATTTGTAATTTTTTTGGGAAATTGCTTTTCCGAATCTTGGTCAGCTCATTCACCCAACTCTGACATCAACTCAGGTTTGTTGTTTTTTTCTCGTTGACAGCAAAACTAGTCACTTTGGCTTTGCTATGACTGTTTTGGTTGCTTTCCTACTAAGGCAGTCTACGACCCAAAATGCTTGTTGGTTACAGATCAAGCAGTACTCTAGGGAGTAGATTCCATCCTGGCGATGCACACGCTGGGCCAGTGCATGCTCAAGTGATGACGCATCCGTTCAGTGGAGTGTTTTGCAAATTTTACACCAAAGTGTGGTTGGTTTTCACTACGCTGTTGCAACTTTTTGGGTCAAGAGTTCTGTTTTGCAGGCTTACGTTTTTGCCCTTTTAAGGTTTGTTTTTTTGAAACCCGTGTGAGCTTGGAAGTCGCCTTGTGTTTTATTGCCGAGTCCTGGCAAATAGAAGTGAAACACAGCCTGGTATGATTTGTTATTGAAAGCAAATTTTTTTGCTAACTGCGGGTTTGACTCAGCATTGGCACATGTTCACTATTTCTAAGGTATAATTGGTTAGGAAATGTGCTCAGAATTTACTCGTGATGTTGGGAAAAGGTTTGGATGTATTTACGAAGGCTGTGAATCGCGATAGCACACCGATTAGGCATTTCTAGCTGTTTAGCAGTTTTGTGGCAGCGGTTGATACGTGAAAACTAATCTGAAGCCTTTGAAAGTGCTCTTGGAAACCCGTTTGGGCTTGCGGTTCCTTTGACCCTCTATTGCAAATCTGTCCTCAGGATTGTCCTAAATGGTATTTTTCATGCACCACCGTCAGCTTTTAAAGACCTCTAAGACCTTTCAAACTCAAGACCCTTGAAGATCCCCAACACCCCTGAAGACGCACAAGACTCTGATGATCTTTTAAAGACCTGCACCTTCGAGACTGCCTAAGACCCTTTAGATCACAAATATCCTGAAGACTTTTAACACTTTAAGACTTCTAGGCATTACAACTTTAAGACTCTGACCCTTGAGAACAGCCAAAGACCCCATTGACCCCAAATCACCCTTTTAACCACAAAGGATCCTAAAGACCCAAAGACCCTCAAAACCTTTAAGATTTTAGATGTCGAAGACTCTAAAGACGCGCTTTAAAACCCAAGATTCTTTAAGACCCCTAAAATACCTGTTAGACCCAAAGAGCCCTTTTGAGCTCAATATTTTATGATCCGCAAAGATCCTTTATGATCCCAAAGACCATTGAGACGCCTTTGAATTCCTAAGACCGCCAATAGGCCCAAATACTGGATTTATGTTCTGCTCTTGGCGTATTGCAGCTTTGGCTCCCAGGGTAGCTATCATTTATTTGAGCACGGCTGGTGGCCCGCTGATGCTGTGCCCCTCTACCTCTACCTCTACGCTCTCTACCAGTGCCTCCAAAATTGATGAGTACCTGGCAGTTATGGGAGATAGAGCGGTATGCGGGAATTTGACAAGACTTTTAGGTAGTTTGAGTATTGGTTTTTGGGGTTTTTGATTTTGGGGGTGGGGTGGGGGCCCCAAATGTGTACGGAGTGCCTGTTGCTGGGGGTCTCTGTCAAGGGGTGTTGTGTGGATTGAATGTTGTGTGTTGTTTTTTTTTTATCCAGCATGCCCCTTCCTGGGGGGGAAAAGAAAAAGCAAAAGAAAAAATACAAAAACTACAAAACTTAAAGTAAATAAAAAATATATGTACTGTATATATATATATTATATATTATATATATATTATTATATTATATTACTATATATATATTATATATTATATATATATATTGTGGTGGCGAATTCGGCCCGCCGGCGTGCGAACGGCCACGTGGACTCGAATCGGCGCACGTCGCCCACGCGGACGCAATTCTGTCGTGACCCTCTCGGGACTAACGCCGGGAGCCAGTCACGGGTGGGCTTTCGGCCTCACCAGATCGTGCCAATCGCCACCCGCGTGGGATAGGGTTGTTCGCCAAACTCGACCTACCTAAGTACCCACGCGGATGGTAAACCGGCGATCGCACCTCGCCGCAGGTCGACTCTCGGACCGAACCGTTAACGCGTGCGTTCCGGTGCTATCGGGATAACCGGCGGTGTTATCGTCGGCCTCGACGGTTCCAATTAATTATCGGGCGTATCAGCCCACTAGACGCCTTTACGTGAAGCAAATGGAGTTTCCAACGAAGGAAGCGACGCAGGAAACGGGGAACAATTCAACACAAAGCACATTTTTTCACACACACGGTAGCACACATATACAGCATTACAGTATGCCAATAGGCAATGAACAAAAGAAACAGTGACGCAGAGATTACTACCGAATAACGCGTACAACACGGAACACTTTAATAACAGTTTCTACTTCAAAGACAGGCGCCTCCCACAGTCATTTGCCCAAAAACCCAAAGAAAATAGAAGTAGTCACTTCCCTGTGCGCGCACAGAGTCCTTCTCCGCGCCCTCAGCTCCCCGCTCCTCCGGCGTGATCGGCGAGCTCGTGCTTCGCCCGGCACGTGTCGCGGTTTGACGCCACGGACGGGTTTTTGGGGAATGAACGGGTTTTCAGCGCTCTCTCGGTGGCGGACGGGGGGGGGGGGGGAAGAAATCGTCGCAGCTTCGCGGTCGGAGAGAGAGGAAATGGCGGACGCTCCGTTCCCCACCCAGCTCG